>RPOG01000883.1:112500-216428 GCA_008086565.1 Thalassoma bifasciatum | reverse complement strand
GAAAACAGATGATTTCCGTTCGAGAGGAGGCCTGGAAGACAAAAGGCCAGGGAGCAGCAAATGACTCCACACAGTACACTGTGGCAGCACGCATGGTCAAGAAAGGTCAGTCAAGAATAGTTATTGGATTATCATATCATCATTTCTAAATTGTTCTACAACTAGGGCTGGAAGATAAGGAAAAAATAGTATTGCGATAATTTTGTTTCCTGCTACATGCATTACAATATTTTTAGAGTTTACTACTTTACTCTGTTCAGCTGAATTCTCCCTGACTCTCCCTGAAATGATGATAACAGACTCTCACTTAATCATGTTGATACTCGTTAATTATTTGTGTTGCTCTATAATATTTATCACACCAGGTCAGACTTTTTAATAACATGCTCTGCACAAAGATTCCACCATTTAAGTTTCCGATGGCAACCAGAGCCAGAGAGACAGTGGGAGCACACACATTCAGTCAGAGCAGACGCACAGTGGCTCACAGAGTTTGTCCTCCTCCTGCATTTTGCCGTTTTTGTGAGCTCGAATAATCTTCTTCCAGAGATATGAGTCAATGAAAAGTAATGAATTAGAGACATTTTCATAACAAGCACAGTGCATTCTGTGAAGATGCTCCACCTTGGAAAGAGGAAAAGGGCGATTTCTGCAGGGAGCAAAGCAAACTTTCAGCAAAGGTTTGCTTAGACATTAAACTGCAACTGTTTCAGGTTTTACGGTAGCTGATGGAATCACACGGTGCGTGTGAATAAACGATAAAATGGGCGATCAAAAGAGCCAAACTTAAACCACGAAAACAAACTGAGAGCCATTCTAAGTGAAGACAAAGTTGAAGCCACTGAAAGTGTTAAATTGCCACTCACGCTGCACATTGCTCTGCCTGACCTTGATAACAGAAGGTAAGATGACAGAGCACCAAGATATAATAGGTAAAATATATAAATGGATGCACATTTACATCTATAAGTAATGTGAATGGGTGTAGACAGGGTACATAAACTTAATTAAAAGGCTCAAAATATATTATTTACCTTGGGGTATTTATGTATGTTACACACAAGCATATTGCGATGTTGATACTGAAACAATATATTGTGCAGACCTAACCACGTTTATCTTTAACATGGACACTAGAGGAGGTTTCAGCATCATGTTAGAATATGCTGGAAGCTTTCTGTGCACACCTCATTGTTGCAAATGCTACTGAAGCTGGTGTACATTTTCTCACCAGAGGTTTACGTCATATGTGATGAACTTTTGCTCCATAGATGGACGCTGCCATCTTGTGCTGCAAATGTCCGAAGTTATTACAGTGTAACTTCTCTGATCTTCCATTTAAGGTTACAATCAAATGTAAGCGTTATTGACAAAGGGGATGATACGGTAGCAGACACAGGTTGTGCTTCTTTGCTTCTTCATTTTTGCTAATGCACAACATTTTTTCTCCCTTCTGTGTGTGTGTTTGTGTGTCTGCAGGCCTGGCAGCCTCTTCAGTTATCAGTCCCATACTTTCACCGGTCTCCACCAAGCTCAAGAGCAACACGCCTGCTGTCAACAAACCTCAAGAGGGTGAGAGAGATTAACAAGTCCTCTGTCATCACTGAGTCCTTGGCTAAAGAGATACCGGACAAAGTGGTCTAAATAAATGGCAATAAGACATAATTCTGTTCTTATCTGAAAGGACATAATAACATTTCTTCCTTTGTGAATCCTTAGAAATTGAAGCCAAACCAAACATGGAGTCTGACAAGAAACTAGACAAGTTGGAAAGCTTCTTGGGGCGTCTGAATAGCAAAGGTATGTTTTTAGATGGTTTACCCACATGAGACCTCTTTCCGTTATGTTAAGTGATTATTTCTCATTATTGGAGCGTATAATACTCATTCATGATATACTTTTCTTTTCTTTACCTTTGATTATCAGTTGCTGGTCTGCAGGAAACCACCTTAACAGTGACAGAAAAGGCTGTAAAAGAAGTGATGAAGCTCGATGATGAAATCTTCTCCAAGTTCTACCGTCATGTCGCTGAATTTCCTCGCATGCCCACCAGGATCGAGATCAGCGAGGACTTTGACTCCATCTTTGGCGCTCAGAGTCCCAAGTAAAGATACAATCAAGCTTTGATTTTTTTTCTGCTTAAAACTCAAGTATGCTCACTCACATTGGTCTTTTTCCAACCCAGGTTGACTTCGGCCATGGTGCAGCACAAGCGTATGGTTCGTCCTTCCAGGAACGTCCAGGCATCCAGGAACCCTCTGAAGATGCTGGCGGCCAGAGAGGACATCAGACACGAGTACACGGAGCAGAGACTGAACGTGGCACAGCTAGAGAGCAAGAGGATGAAGGCTGAGAAGAGTGAGTGTAAAGACGACAGCTTGAGTTTGTGTTTGCTGTTCCCAGGGGAAGAGTTAGAAATATTATCATTATTTACAACTTACAAAACTGCATAAATCTCCATCATCTTAAACATCATGTAAACAGTGATAATTAGACTGAGGCCTCTTTTGACCCATTTTTGCAGCAGTATTTACACCAGGGACCCAGTTTTGTTAAATTTTAATGAGGCAGTTATTTCTCTCCCGCCTGTTAGACTTTAGTTTGATCAAGTCTTCCTTGTTTCAGTGAATAAAACCTCGGAGTACTCAGATGCTGCTCTGGCAGGTTTGGCCAGCAAAGAAAACTTCAGCAGCGTGAGTCTGCGCAGCGTCAACACCTCAGAGCAGATGTCGAACAACAGCGCCATGCCGTACAAGAACCTCATGCTGATGCAGATCAAAGGTAAAAATCTGCTACAGCTGTGTTGATATCAGAGTAAACTGTGAGCCTTAGAATCTCTAGATGATTTACTTTCAGAGATACTCATGTATTTATTTGATATTATTGACGACTGATGAGTTGTAGACATTGTATGTGATATGTAGGGAAGAAAAATAATTAATTTTGAAACTTTTTTTATGGCTTTGTTTGCCAAGAAAAGCCAATAAATAAAGTTTTTCTTTACAGGTCGTCGCCACGTTCAGACCAGATTAGTCGAGCCAAGATCGTCCTCACTGAACAGTGGAGACAGTTTCCTGTTGGTCACTCCTGAGCACTGCATCGTCTGGATGGGAGAGTTCTCAAACGTCATCGAGAAGGCCAAGGTGATATTAAAGACGCTGATTTTTGCTTGAGAGCTGTGGCTTTAATCTCCAACATTACTGGTACTCTGATCAGGGATGATTCTGTTTTATTTTAACACACTATAATGTCCAAGTCATCACTATAAAAAGTGAAAATTAACTTCACACTTTGCACTTACTTTACCCCTGCTGCCATTTTGAAAGCCTAAAAATGTTGTTTCTTGCCTACAGGCGATAGATTTAGGCACCTTCATTCAGACGAAGAAGGACATGGGCTGCAAGGCTCCACAGCTCATCACCATCGAGGAGGGAGTGAATCCACAGGGTCCAGAAAGTCAGCAGTTTTGGACAATTCTGGGGGGACAGACCGCTCATCAACGTAAGACATGGGCTCTCATTTCTGAATACACTGGAAGGTTTATGTTGATTTAATGTTATAAGATAAATAGATATCTAGTGGTGGAAGTCACAAATATTAGTCCCTTAAACATCACGCTGCACCTACGGATTGTCTCATGAGTATCAACCATGAGCTTATATTTGCTCATGGTTGATACTAACTCATATACATCCAAACAGATTGATTATGGTTTGTAAAAATCTATCAAAAAAAATCTGCCAATAGGGTGAGAAAAAAGTTTGTAACACTTAGACATTGTTTTCATTTCAAGAGGCTTGTTGAGTTAATATTTCTTACCCTATTGGCAACTTTTTTTTACTTATTACAAGCAATTCAATCATAATTTTTGTCTTGAACTTGTCTTGACTGTAGAGAGACTGGTACTGCAGTATATTTTTGTTGTATTTTGTTCCAGCCGCAGGCCCACCAGAGGAGGACGAGCGTTTTGAGAATGGGATCGTAGAAACCAACTGTATCTTCAGGCTGGTGGATGACAAACTGGTTCCTGATGACGACGTGTGGGGGAAGGTCCCTCGCAGTTCTCTGCTGTCGTCCAAAGAGGTCAGTGGAAGTCTGTGTGTAATTCTGTCTGTGATGATACCAGAAAACAAACAAAACTGATCCATAAGAGCTACAAATATCTGAAAAGGAGACCGCTCTGTAAGCTTACATAATGTGGTGTGTGTGATAGTTTCCCCCTCGGAGAAGAATGTTTTGTTGTGATTGATCGATTTGTTTCAGCGACTGTTCTTTTTAATGTCATTACTCTGCTGATGAACACCAGCTCTCCTAAAAATCATCTGGTGTTAATATGCCTTAAGAGTGTCTTGCGAGGGACAGAGCTCTGCATATTGATATTTGCAGTTTTTCAGTTTACAAGACGCTCTGTGCTGCAAGCTGGTTTTAATTTGTTGCTTAGCAACAGCAGGTGCCATGGCAAAAACCTCCTACATCCATCTGTGCAGAGCGGCTGCTGCTGAAATTAAATGGGTTCAGGACACTGGGGCTCAGAAAGGATCAGCAGATTCGTTGCTCATTTTGCATATAAATGATGAACATTTTCACTTTGAAGTGCATATTCTTCTTTGTTGGTTTGTCTTCTTCTTCTGTGGTGAACCATAAAAGTATGTTTGTTTAGATTATGAGGTGTATTGTTTTTCTGGCATTAGTTTAAAAAATCTAATCTAAAGAACATCAAATGGTCTCGCTCAGAAAACTGGATTAAAGACATCCAGGACAAACTGTTCTCATGCTGCTTTGTGAGGCATTGATCTAAAAATAACAGCTTTGTTTGAGTCAACACAGACAGAAAAACAAACTGTTTCCTGTGCTTCCTCCTCATCTTGTTCTCGCTGCAGGTGTTGGTGTTTGACTTTGGCAGTGAGGTGTACGTGTGGCACGGTAAAGAGGTGACTCTAGCTCAGAGGAAAGTCGCCTTCCAGCTCGCCAAACACCTCTGGAACGGGTCGTTTGACTACACCTGCTGTGACGTCAACCCGCTGGACCCCGGAGGCTGCAACACACTCATACCTAGGTGTGGGAAAAAGAGACACACAAATGTTCTGATGTTTGAATCACTGGAATTCATTTTCTTGAAGATGACCTTTGCCTCACCAGATCAGATCAGGGATTTTGACTGAGCTAAAGTTTGTTCATGACGTGTAGCTTTGTAGCAACTGTTATTTCTTCCAAAAAATAACAAAAACAAATAAAAGCCTTCAGGAGCTCAGGGTGAAAGAGAGGAAGAGAGAAAGAGGAAAAAGGTAATTAGAAGTTGTTTTAGACTGGCCCGACCAGGGCGCTGACTTATGCAGGAAGGTTTGGCTTCTTGAGCCGACACTTCAATAAATAACACATACTTTTCCTTATTTGTATATATCAAAAATGCTGGATTGACAGGTTACAGATTTGACAAAAAATAATGATGAGAAATAATGATGAATGAAGAAACTAGACCAAAGTGAAGCATTAAAAAGAATTTCAAACAAAAATTGAGCATAACAGTGCTGCAGTGCACCAAAATTTCTTCTGTACAAGGTCTCTTTAGTCTTACTTTAAAATTCAAAATGTATAAACTCAACACTTGTTTGTAATTATTGAGAAGTGCATTTTCACTACCAATTATTTAGTATATTCCTCTACACATTGGGAAGGGCTGGTTCTGCATGTTCTACACACTCAGACACACACGACTTAAACTGTCTTGAAAGCTCTTTGTCATGTCTGATTTTTACATCTCCTCTTCATTTCTTTGCTTTTATGTATCCATTTGTCGCCAGGAAGGGCCAGGGCCGTCCTGATTGGGCAATTTTTGGCCGGCTGACAGAGCACAATGAAACCATCCTGTTTAAAGAGAAGTTCATGGACTGGACTGAAGCAAAGCTGCCGTCACCAAAGGAAGTCTGCGAGGTCGTCCCTGAGCTGAAGGTGCAAATCAAACTCTTGTTTGACAAAAATAATCGCTGAAAAGTCGTCTTCAGATTAAGATTTATTTCCAAGAAGCTTTGTTGATCTCTCACTTTCGTTCTGTTTCCTCAGGAGGCCCCCGGGAGAGAGTGCCGTCCTTACGATGCCACCCTCATGCTGCCTGTCCTCCAGTCGTCCATCTCCACCATCTTGGATGGCGTGAATGTGGGTCGTGGCTACGGCCCCGTGGAAACTGAAGACCACATGAGGCTCCAGGAGATCACCACAGCCTCTGTGGACGTGTGGCACATCCTGGAGTTTGACTACAGCCGTCTGCCACGTCAGAGCATCGGACAGTTTCATGAGGGAGACGCTTACGTGGTGAAGTGGAAGTACATGGTCAGCACTTCAGGTTGGTTCCTTTGGTATTTATCTTCTGACTCTCGTGCATCATTATGTTCCCATTATGTTAAACTCAGTCAGATCTCTTCTTCCTCTGAGAGATTAGCTGCTTCTTTGATATTTCACTTTGCACAGGAGCATTGACTTTTTGTTTCTTATATCAGTTTTGACAGTTAGATGTTCCCTCTTCATTTCCTGTTGCGTGTGTCTCTCCCAGTTGGTCGCAGGCACAACCCCGAGGCGAGGAGCACTGGGCCGGGGAAAGAGAAATGCTGCTACTTCTTCTGGCAGGGACGACACTCGACCGTCAGCGAGAAAGGAACGTCAGCGCTGATGACGGTGGAGCTGGACGAGGAAAGAGGAGCTCAAGTAAGAAAGACGTTCATTCCTTCAGACAGAAAGTGATTTACAAGCTTAAGGGAGTGTTAAATAAATTGATTCATAGTGTGAAAATAACAAGAAAGGTGTTTGGCTCTAAGAGGAAGCAGCAAGAGGATGATAAGAAACTTGAATTGGAAGATTAATGGAAAGATTTCTTAAAGTTAAATCTGATTATTCGGAAAACTTGTGCCTCTCTTTGTCTGTGTGTCACAGGTTCAGGTGCAGCAGGGAAAAGAGCCTCCCTGTTTCCTACAGTGCTTCAATGGAGGGATGATCTTGCACGCCGGCAAGAGAGAGGAAGAGGAGGAGAATACTCAGAGTAAGCACAGCAATATTTCTGATTTTATGCCACTTATTCATAGTTTTGAGTGATTGATTTCAAAGCTGGATCTCTGACAGCTGTGTGCTCAAAGTACAGTTTGTTCCCAGTCTGTAAGATGTGTGTTTTTTTAAGTGTGGAAGAGGCAGTTTGAGGAAACGTAGAAGAAATGTGGCAGCCACAGCAAATCTGCCAACACAATCTGCCTTATTAGGACATTTTTATGAATGCTTCTTCCTCAAAACTAAATTCTTTCTATGAAATTATTTCAGATTTCAATTAATTCCAGTCATATTGGGCTCCATATACTTTAGATTTATACAAAACTTCCACTACTAAATCATCATAACCCCCCCCTCAGAAAAAAAATGTTTGGACCTTTTTTATTTTTTATTTTATGTTTCAAAGTTTACTAGATAAACATTTTTACTTTGTTAGATTGGTATGTCTAGTTTCATTGTTTGTTTTTTTTATCTTATATTTTTCTCCATGTCTGTCTCCAGATGAGTGGCGTCTGTACATTGTCAGGGGTGAGGTTCCAGTCGAGGGCCATCTGCTGGAGGTTGCATGTCACTGCAGCAGCCTGCGCTCCAGAGCCTCCATGATCCTGCTCAACATCAACAAGGCGATGATTTACCTGTGGCACGGCTGCAAGACACAGCTGCAGACCCGCAGCGTGGGGAACACGTCCGCTCTCAAGATTAAAGAACAGTGAGAGCTGAAAAATACTTTTTACTTCAATCATGGGCAGTACAAACGAACTCAAGCTTCATTTCTTATTTTACTTCTCTGTTTGTTTCCCTCAGGTGTCCTCTGGAGGCGGGTCTCCACAGCAGCAGTAAGGTGACCATTCATGAGTGTGATGAAGGGATGGAGCCACCGGGCTTCTGGGAGGCTTTGGGGAGAAAGGACCGGAAAGCCTACGACTGTATGCTGCAAGGTACGATCTGCCCTCATGATCTTTGTACATTTACTCCCTGTTTCCAAGTTAGAAACTGAATGTGTTTTTGACAAAGCTTTTTCTCTGATTCCTTTTCTGGTTTCTGATTTTCTCCCTCAGATCCAGGTAAATTCAACTTCACCCCTCGACTCTTCCAGCTGAGCAGCACGTCCGGGGACTTTGTCGCAAACGAATTCTTCCATCCGTCCAGAGCCCCCGACGTGGTCAGTTCACTGCCGTTCCTGCAGGAAGACCTTTACAATGCACCACAACCTGGTGAGACCCTCTCACTACGACACAACTTTTTGATAAGAATACTTCTTTCATTTGTCTGAAGTTAAAAACATAAAATTCATTTCCTGCCTTGAACAGCTCTGTTCCTGGTGGATAACTTCCATGAGGTCTACCTGTGGCAGGGCTGGTGGCCTCAGGACAGCGAGAGCACCGGCTCAGCTCGTATCCGCTGGGATGCAGACAGGAAGTGTGCGATGGAGACTGTGCTGCAGTACTGCAAAGGTGAGGAGTGTGATCTTGAGAGAAATATTCAAAACATATGAACATCCATTAAAATCTGCATGTTATCAAATTGTTGAAGGCCACAGTTTTTTTTGACAGGATAGATTTTGGTTTATTGATCAGTTTTGGTGTTGCAGCATGCCACAAAGTAAAAAGAAAATATTTGGGGAGAATTGGTTATGACAGAAAAAAGCCCAAGAAAGTAAAAAAATATTTTTATATTTTTGACAGATATTAGTGAAAAAAAAATCAAAGAGCCCTGTCACTTTTATTTATTGCCAAATAGAAATATTTACTCTTTTGCCTCAACATTTTTTTTTAAGTTTATAACCAGTAAATACAACTTTGCCATAAATCACATCTCACTTTCATGGTTGCATGGCTTTATCTTGATGTTTAACAAATGGATCAACAGCAAAGTAACAACTAAAAAAAAATTACATAAAAAAGAAAAGAGCTTCTCTAAATTACACAACTGAACAGGGCTTGTTCAATTTAAAAGGAAAAAATGCAATCAATGTCACTTGGCATACAGTAAAACAAGAAAGTCTGCATGTATGTTGGGACCATAGTATTGGGTTGGTTTGTAACAGAATCACTGAAGGGTTTCCAGACTTTTTTTTAATACAGCCAATTGTAAATTGTTACCATTTTACCAAATTTTTATAGACAATTTTCTGTTATTCAAACAGTTAAACAAATGTCAAATGCAAAGCACCTAACTGAGAGTTTGTAGATTTTTTTGGTTTCTAGATCCTGTCTCTAGTTTGGCCTCTGCATTGACTTTATAATTTGATGTCATCAATAGTTTTTCCATTTAAGAGTCACTAAAATGTCCCTCTGAATTGTAATCGTACATGTTTGAATTGCTGAGCACTTGAATTAGCGGATGGCGGTGTGAATTAAGTCTTCTTGGAAACTTTTGAATCTTGAGATCCACATTGTGCTCATTTTTTTCCTACAGAGAAAAACGAGAAGAAGCCTCTGAAGTCATACCTGATCCATGCCGGTCTGGAGCCGCTCACCTTCACCAACATGTTCCCCAGCTGGGAGCACAGAGAGGACGTGGCTGAGATCACGGAGAGGGTCAGAAACACTCACACACATACTGAATCTTTTTATTACATTTTCTCTCTTTACTTTCTCCTCTGGACACCCACAGCTTCGTTTTTCTAATGTTTTTTACACACATTTTCTGCTACTCGTGTGGATAACTTGTGAAAACATCTGCTGTCACTGTAAAGTCTCTCATGCGGTGCCCACTGTTCTCCCAGCAGGAGGCGGAGGTGTGTAACCAGATCATTCTGGTGGAGGACGTGTTGGCTCGACTCTGTCAGAACACCTTCCCTCTGGATGAGCTGCGGGCTCGGCCGCTACCTGACGGAGTCGACCCGCTGCGCCTGGAGATCTACCTGTCCGACCAGGACTTTGAGGTTAGGAAAACTATACACACAAGAAAAACGTGTGGTTTGAAGGAGGAACTTGTTTATCATCACAATAACGTAAATTATCCGAAGGAGAAATTCAACCAAAAGAACAATCCAGTTTGATATTGTGATACTTTAAAACATCACGAAAAGATCTGGTACTTTATCAAACCTCTTCATATTCTTCATCCTAACTCCATCCAACTCTCGCTCCACAGACAAAGTTGTAGGTGGATTCAGGTAAGAGGAGCCACTCATGATATCCATCAGCATTCAGAGCCTCTGATCCTCTTGAGCACGTCCGCACTCTGGTTTCCTTTCTATGGATCTAAAAACTCTGACTCCCTCCTGTCTCCTCACTGCAGTGCTGTTTGGTGGGGACAGTTTTTGTGCTCGGCTGCACAATGAAAACAGAAAAGATCGTCCTGATTACTCTGAGTGGGCTGTTCGAGTCAAGCTCAGTTGTTCAGCTGCAGTCACAAAAGATTCAGCTCTGCAGGGTCCTCACACAGTGAACACAAATGTAACACAACAGGACACAAACCTAAATTTAACACCTGCTGGGGGAAAAAAGACAAAGACACTTATAAAGAATGTAAACGCAGTGAAAGCCCTCAGTAAAAATCTTGGATTCAACAGTTTTCAGCACACCTCCCTCAGATTAACAGCTGAGGTTGTAAATGAGGCGTCTCATCACAACTTTACACCAAAGTGATAACTGATATACAGAATTGTGCAGTCGTTATTCCTCTTCTCTTCTCTCTTCTGAAAGGTGTTCATTCAACACCTTCTGTGATCGTACACTCCTGTTCACTTCTCCGCTGCTGCTTCTCGTCACCGCACACACTTTTGCACATTTTCCACCTGAGACTCTCCTTCTCTCTCTCTCTCTCTCTCTCTCTCTCTCTCTCTCTCTCTCTCTCTCTCTCGCTCTCTCTCGTCTCTGTCCAAATAAATGCACTTCTGATTCACCATCGGCTACACTGCAGTCTGACTCACTGTCTGCCTGAGGAGCACAAATGGAGGCATGAAAACACTGAAACAACTAAACCCTTCTTCAAAGATTACAAATGTTTGCTGAGGTTTGATCTACCGTAATAACCCACACAGTTTTTGGTTATTATTAACATGACATCAGTGTGTTAATAAATGTAATGCCCTGCAGTAACCACATAACAAATTTTTTAAAGATTATCTAAAAATCAGTGAGGGTCCTATTGTTTGAGACGTACACAGACAAAAGGAAGAAAAACGTCTTTCGAAACCTGTACTTCTCTCTCCTTATGCTTGCAAATGGTCCCACCTTCGTTCACTTGAATTTCTTTCGGTTTCCTGACAAAACTCGTTCAAAAGTTAGTTATTACCACACACTTCCCTTCTTTTTCACTTTGACTGAGATGGAGACACTAAAAAAATGTCACACTAACCTGTTAAAGTGGACATTTGGGTAGAAGTTCAAAGAAGAAGAATCATGAAGGATGAGACTGGAGATGCACTCGCCTTGCTTATAGTCATGTTTTACCTTTCATCTTTGTCATTATGGTACAAAATTAAGATTCACAACTCCTTGTTTTGGTTTATACAAGGTGTTATTGTGTATTTGGAGTCGCCTCCAAAGACTAAAATCATGGACTTGCTAACAAAAATGTGCACACTAGGACGCTTTGTGTCAGAGTGCCATGCTATGGGTGTGTGTGTGGGTGTGTGTGTGTGTGTGTGTGTGTGTGTGTGTGTGTGTGTGTGTGTGTGTATGTGTGTGTGTGTGCGGTTGTATATAATGTTTGTGTGTAATGTTTATAAATGTAAATGTATGGCATCCACGCGAACACTGAAACATAGATACATTTTTGTTTGAAACAGCGCAGTGTACAACACCTCTTGCAACAAAAGAACAGAGCTACGCTAGTTCACTGAGCACAAAGAGCTGAAACAATTTGACGACTCCGCTGAGGCTGAGTGACTCGCGGGCTCTGCATTCCCAACATTAAAATTTTCAAACTGAAAATGCACTGCGACAAACAGCAGCTTTGATGAATCTGAATGTATAGTGCCTTGCTTTTTGTGTACAGTTTATATACAGAATTCTAGTCTGCATTTTTAAAGACTTTCTTTGTGATATACAACATAGTGAATTAAATCACAATAATGCTCAACTGAAACCAAGTGTCACTCTTCTTCTTCTTTTACAATTGTAAAGATTGTTATTTATTTTCATTACACTGGAGTCTGATAAAATAAAAGCAGCACACATTGGCTGGCCATAGGTCTTAAATACCCATCAGCACAGGGTCAACATGATCTTTATTTGCTTAGTAGCCCATTCTGTGTAAATATTTAATGCTGTGTTTGAAAAGGTGCAGTTATCCCCTTTTTTTCTTGTTTTGTGCTTTTCTGGGTTTAAGCAGGTTTAAAACTCTGGGATGCAACTGGAATTCAAAACAGACGATCTGAACATGTACATGTATTTATATCTGAATTAACAAGTGAAGGGGTTGAGAGTTCAGTCTATAATAGTCTGTTTAAGGCCAAGAGTTGTTAAACGTATTCTATTATACATCAAGCTCATTACACCCCTTTCTGAATGTGTTCATGTACTAATACAAAAAGGTCTCCCAATTGTAAAAATGTCGTGAACAGGTGGTTATGGCAACCAGCATTTCACCTATTCACTATTATCCTGCATATTTACAGTTACCACCTAAAGCCATATACAAGATGAGTTGAGTGGGACACTTAAGTCCAGAGTATCTAAACTTCTGTCTGCAATATTTTTTTCAGTCATAGAACAATAAAATAGCTTAATTTTCAAAGACAGGCTAAGTCTATTTTTTTTTTTTTTTTTGTCTTGTGCTGTTTCGTTTTTTTGTTTGTTTGTTTTTTTAATCTTGGAGTGAGAAGTATGCACATCTATCACACTAAAGCAGGCACTTCACATATTTTTTTGCTGACAATGACATTTTTGCTAAGATCAAAAGAGCTGTGTTACACTTTAAAAGAATGCACGTCCACAAGCTTTCTGCTACTTTATTTTTCCATTTAATGTCATAGCTTAAAATCTAAAAAATCTAACTTTTAAGTTCACAAATTTGTGCAGTTTGGCCAGTCAAGGTGCTGAAAGTAGAAACAGGCTGTATGTTAACCAGTGTTCACCCTCAGGTAACATTACAGCCTTAAATACTTGAGATTTTTCTCTTACTGATATAGCTGCTAAATATTCTTAAAAGACACAGCCTTGTTCCCACACGAGGTCAAACAAAGACCATAAGAATGTTTCTTTCTGTAAAATTTGGCGTGAGAGGCATGCACATCTGTCACACTATCCATTTAACCCTCTGATGCATGAATTATGAAAGTCAGTGTCAGGATTTTTCCCCTGAGTGTTTTTATTTATCTCAAGGCATTAAAAAAAACTTTTCCTTTTTTTCCCCAAATATTTTTAACTGAGCATTCAATATAAAACAGTGTGAACTTAATGTAAATATGACTTTCTTTTGTTTGTTTGACTTCTTTTATTTTATTTTTTTTTAATTTCATGAATGATATGATAAACTGATAATATTAAATATTTTACTAACTCCAGTGTCATACATACGACGGAGTATAAGGGCCACATTGAGAAAAGAAAATGAGGGGAGGAATTTTTCCCCCTCTCCCTCACCCAGTCGGTAAAGTCGAAATGTCGAGAATAAAATCGAAATTTTGGAGAATAAAGTCGAAATGTTGAGAATAAAGTTGAAATATAATGTCGAGAATAAAGTCGAAATGTGGAGAATAAAGTTGAAATGTAATGCTTTTTCGACTTTATTCTTGACATTTCAATGTTTTTTCTCAGGGCTATATTTCGACTTTATTCTCGACATTTTAACTTTATTCTCGACATTTCAACTTTATTCTCAACACTATATTTTGACTTTATTCTCGACATTTCAACTTTATTTTGCCATTCCGACTTTATTCTCGACATTTCGACTTTACTGACTTGATGAGGAGGAGGGGGAAAAAATTCCTCCCCCCATTTTTTTCCCCTCACTGTGGCCCCAATACTCCGTCGTACATACAGGCTTCAGGCTTTATCTCTATACACTGCCTTTTTTTTTTTTTTTTTGCAGTTTGGTCTGTTAATATAGGAGACAACGTGTTCGCAGTCCTGACCAGTAGGTGGCGGTAAATGCTCTGACCCTGTTCGGGAAACATTTTCCAAACTATCCAGGGACAGAAGAAGAAATGTGAGCTCCTAAAATAAACAAGCTGCTGTCAAACCGGAATACCTGAGTCCTGCAGAGATTTCACTTTCTAGGATTTGTCTCAACTTTGCAAAACTGACAGGAAACTACTCGTGAAATAAAATAAACGGGGTAAACGACAGGGGAACACTTTTTAAAGTGAGTGACATCGTTTTTGTAGCATTTTGTTATGGTAGAAAACAGTGCGGAAATATTTACCCTAGCCTGTCTTTTTATCACTGAAATAAATGGACTGAATGAAGAAGCTAAAATTGTGAATTAACACAAAAAGCGACGAAAAGATTCAGGGACCAACTAGTTTCGAACTAACGGCTGTCAACAGTGTCACACTTCTGCGCATGCTCCTCCTTTTGGTTGTGTAGTATATCAGAACACCTCATTGTTCTTGAATCGTGAGCTATGAGTTACAACCTACTAACACACAATAAATTACATAGATGTGATAAGTGTAGCCCTGTTTTTGAGAAACCCCGTCTTAAATAAGCTTTTGCCAACTGTTTGAGCTCGAAACCTAAAGGAAACATGTGACGCTCGCTTATCAACGACTTGATCTTTGCCCTTGACATCAAATAAAACATTGCTGTGTTCTTGAATTGTCTTTTTTTTCCCCTGATGTACTGCTCATTGCAATTTAATATCTGTACTCTTGGGGATAAGGTGTCACTGATGCCTGCAAGTCAGCCCTCAGGTCAGCAGGCACCTTTGAGAGCTGGCAACCTCACTGGGTGAAAAGTTAAAGCAGGGTTGCTATGGGAACCAGGGCCCCTCTCCCTGATATTGTGCATATTTACATGTTCCTTTTGAATATCTCCCACTTTAGTGTCATCTAAAGGGATATATACTTAGATGTGACTGTGCTTCTCTCCTCAATGAGTTTCCTGTGATCAGGGTCATTGATGAATTCCACCACACTTAATTTCTGTTTTAATAGAGAGGAAACTAAAATTCAAATGAGTTATCTTGCTGAATGTTTGATGAATCTTGTACTAGGAGCAAAGGCCACCTGATAATCACATAATCACAACACCTGTAGGTTTATAACACCAATATAACAAGATTAGCCAGTTCTATCGCTGTAATAATCCCATGCTGTGGAGTGCCATTTCCTGTATAATATAGGTTTCCAAATGGAGAAACTGTATTTTAATGGTTTTGGTTTTGGGTTTATCCCAAAATTTACATTTTCAAACCAGCCAGTACCAAAATAATTAGCTCCTGAACCAGTTGACATGGTTCCATGTCAGCAATCGGACTTTAAGTTGGTAGGTGCAACATTAACACTTTCTAATGGGCTGTTATTTCCAACAACAAACAGTTCACTAGTCCTATGCATTAATAGGGGTTGACATTAAGGTCAATGAACTCCTGATTCAGTTACAGACCAGGAGAGAAAACAAATTAATGTTATACAATCATCCTTAACTTAGCACTCAAATTACTTGTCTTCATATATCAGTTGATTGGCAAGTTCAACAAAAGACAAAAGTGTTATCTGCAACTTAGTTGACCTTAAAATTATTGCTTTCAACCAACCTAATACATTTACATAGAACCAGTTGGCATAATAAATTTAATTAAAGTTAGTGTGTCATCTTTTTTTTAATGGGTCGCTTGAAAAGGGGAGAGACAGCAGCGTGTATAGAGGGACAAACATGAAACATTTGCTACTCAGTAAAGTCCTGATCTTACACTGATCACAGACAAAACAACAGTATGCTTTGCTACATTGGCTACATTGCCAGAACCTAAATAAGTGAAATGCCAAAATGATCTTTTCATAAAATGCATGGAAACAGGCAAAATAGGATCATCAGACAAATAAAGTAATAATCTTATTTGTTGTTTTACAGATCTGTGTCTGAACTTGTGAGGGAACGGATCCTAACACTAAGAAAAGATGTCCTCTCAGGTCAGACTGAGGCTGCTGCCAAAAGCCAGGTGTCTGTTTGATGATCCTGTTCAGGTGAAGGTAGCTGGACTGAAGTCCAAGCAGGTGGTCACCATGAGAGCCAGGTCAACTGATGAGAAGGGGGAGACGTTCAGCTCCTCGGCCACCTACAGAGCTGATGGAAACGGAGAGATCAACTTGAACACAGACCCCTCTCTAGGTGGGACATACGTTGGAGTTGAACCCATGGGTCTGCTGTGGTCCATGAAGCCTGACACACTGCACAAAAGGTTTCATAAGACAAGTGCACTGATTCCTCATGTGGTGAAGTTTTCTGTGCATGAGGAAGGAGAGGAGGGGGAGATGTTGGCAGAGATGATCAACGAGAGGCTGATGATTGCAGATGGAGTCAGCAGGCGGCCAGTCAAAGAGGGAAATATCCGAGGTGTCCTGTTCACTCCACCAGGTCGGTCTCTTTATATTCGAGCCCTTAAATCATTTAGAGAATAAAGTCAAAAGAGGACCACAATCTGAAATGTTCACAGATTCCCCTGACTTTTAAATTAAAAAGCAATAGTCTAACAATAACTGCAATATCATCCATGTTTCTTGTTTCAGGACCTGGTCCTTTCCCTGCTGTTTTGGATCTGTACACGTCTGGTGGAGGTTTGTCGGAGAAAAGAGCGTCTGTGCTGGCTAACAGAGGATTTGTGGTTCTGACTATAGCGCTGTACGGCCATGATGACATGCCAAAGAATGTAAGAGAGATTCATCTGGATTACTTTGAAGAAGCTATTGAGTTTTTAAAAAAACAAGATAAGGTAGGTTGTTTCTCCAGAATGTGTAAAAGTCCCTCAATTTGTTAAACTGTAGTGACATTTCTCACTCTATTACTTCGAGGTGATCATTTTAAACGTTTTCCCTACAGGTGGGCAGTAAAGGAGTTGGTTTGATAACACTATCAAAAAGTGGAGACCTCGCTCTTTCCATTGCTTCCTTCCTGTCAGATGCTCAGGCCATCGTGTGGATCAATGGCAACTCTGCTAACACACTTTTACCTCTTTGCTACAAGAAGAGCATGATCCTTCCTCCATTAATGTGTGATATGGATAAGATCATTCCTACAGAGTCTGGAGCCAACATTATCAAATACGGTATGCACGATCCCCTGGCAGAGGAGAACAGAGCCACTCTGATCCCCATCGAAAAAGCAACAGGACGATTTCTCTTTGTGGCCTCTGAAGACGACCTGAACTGGGACAGTAAGGGATACGTCGAGGAGATGACGGAGAGACTGAAGCGTCATGGGAAGGATAACTTTGAGAGTGTGATTTACCCCGGAGCAGGACATTACCTGGAGCCTCCGTACGGACCCTACTGCCCCTCCAGCTTTCATGGGGTGTTAAGGAAAGTAGCCATGTGGGGGGGTGAACCCAAGACCCACGCAGCAGCTGAGGTTCACATGTGGGAGAAGATCCAGGAGTTTTTCAGAGCCAGTCTGAGCTGTGATGCTGCAAATGGCGCAGCCAAGTTGTAAATTCAAACAGGCTGGTGGGAAAGCAGACAAAAAACTGGGGCTGATAAATTAAGATAATGCAGAGGAGTTGAAAAAGTGATTTCTTAGATGGCCACACAAATGCAAGTAATCAGTGTGAATTAACAGCAGAGTTTTTAAACAGCATCCTTTTACAATAACAGTTTTAGTTTCTTGAGTTTATTTTCTCCTGTTCTTAGCCTAAATCACCTATCATCATTTTTAGTGGTAGATGGGACCTGTTGGTCATATTTTGATACTTTTATGCATATTTCACACATGAATTTTTATTCAGTTAATAGTGCCAAGCCAAAATGCTACAACTACTAAACTTGAGGCTCCAAATTATTCAAATCAATAATTCATTGAGTGGCCTTACATTTTTTTCATTCTCTACTTTGAAAATCCATAAAGTGCTCAGCTGTATACAACTACTCATGTGCAATCAGCTAAAGTGGTGAGTACCTAAGATCAAAAACTGTGAAGGAATTGAATGAATGTAAAATTCTTTTTAAATTTCTTTTTAAATGTGCATATGTTAATATTAATAATCTTGATCAAATTTTATAGTCATGTCAGAAATATTGTTGTTGTAAAATAGTTTACTGAATCACTACGCCATGTAAAATGACAGTAATGTAAAAAGAAATGTGTTGTCATATGTCAAAAATTCTTTGCAAAATCATTGAGCACTAACAAGATTGTGAATAACCCCGTGTTAACCATATTTTCATAGTTTGTATTAAAAAACATATTTTATCTGTTTGTGTCTCCATGTATTATTATTGTAACATACAAAATAACAATGTACATCTGGATGAACACTTAAAAACATAGATTTTAACAAAAAGTTACACTTTCGACACTAGAATTAATATGTTTGTGAACAAGTGTAATAACATGTTTCAAAACATTGGACTTCAACTCCCTTGGGGAACTCTGGAAAAAAAAACCAACCCAAAATGGGAAACTATTACATAATTGCCTACTTTTCTTTATTTTTAAATTGGGCCTTCGGTAACTTATGAGGGGTCAAATCAGTGTTTTGTTTTTTTTTCACGATTCTGAGTTGATTGTTAGTATTTACATTTCACCACAAACATTCCTCTGCTGAAAAAGACAACACTCACTCACTTATCCATTTACATTTAAAGTGGCATTTTCAATACTAACATAGTGCTCAAAATTTCTCTTCCACAATGTCAGAAATTGAAAAAAGAAAAAAAAAAAAAAAGATTGGTGATGATTTAGTTGGCAGATCCTAGAAGTATCTCGTGAAATGCCCTTACAAAGAGGGATGCATCCTGTATATTGTTTACATAGAGACCAGAATAAAAAAAAAAAAACCTTTTTCTTCAGTAAAAGTAGCCATAAGTTTTTTTCAGAAATAAATTCACAAAAGTTTTGCTTAAAGATTTCTCTCCAGTAAAAACATAACAGAAACTACAATTCACCTGAACTTCTTTTGTGGTGTCTTCATTCATATTTCCTCCGGAACAGTAGGGGGCTGTAGTGAGCACATTGGTTGTTAATCAACCGTAGAAAAAATAACAGAATAAAAAGTAATTTCACTGCACAACATTACAGTGTGGTGACTCTACAACATCTCACCTGAACTATTTTTATCTCTGGATTTCTCTCCTGCTCTGTCACATCAACTTTGTCTCAGAAACTGTGAGTTTGTTTGCACAAAGTTGAGCGACTCGACTGTAACAGGAGGAAACAGTTTCCACCTTCACACAGGTGAGAATGACAACACTGTCTTTCTGCAAAAGGTAGCTCATTGCATTTTCATAGCTTAAAAGAGCCACATTTTATGCAAAATATGCAAAACTTATCTCGGCTTGTTATCCTCCAAACTTATCGATATTCAACAACTTCGATGTGACTGTTAGCATGAACCACATTGAGCACATTGTGTCTTTATTAAGCTGTCAAATACACTTTATTACCACCTTCCATCTTCATTTGTTCAACCCACTAACTCTCATCCCCTTGGTTAAAAATAAAAAATAGTATGAGAAAATATCAGCCCTTTTTCCCTTATTTATTTTAACAGTGTATGAAAAAATAATAATGGCTAATTCAGAACTCTTACCTACGGAAGCCCTCAAAGGCCATGAAGAAATACATTTCATTTCTCAGCTTGATTTGATATAAATATTCTCTTTTCAAGATTTACCTCCGTATTATAATGGCTCTAATGTGCTCTTTTTGGTTCAATTTCTTCTGTGTCCTGAAAATCTCAAAAATGTGACTTAGGTCATTGGTTTAGGACGGCGATGCTTTGGGTCCTCAAGGTAACATAATAAATTAGCACATTATTTTGAGAAATAAGTGGGTTTTTTTTTGTTTACCCTGAGAAGCTGGAAAAATAAATTGAGATCTCGAGCAAAACAACTGAAATCAACTGGAGAAAATAAATCTAATTATTCAACATCTTTTAAGACCTCTATATTTAGCTGATTATTGATAAAAGAGGAATTAAGATTGAGATTACACAAACACTAAGGGAGAGCAAGTACTTAAACGCTCATTTATAAAACCTTTGTCACCACTATCATTACCAAAAACTAAGTTGTAAGAAACTGCTCCTGAGTCAGAATCATGCAGCACAAGAAAAGTGCAAAGAGTCACAGCAGCAGAGTTAAAATAAAAGACAGAGATGGTGAACATTTTATTCATTCTTTCATTCATGCAGGGAGTTAATCAATAGGAGGACAGCTTAAATTTGTGGCATAACAATGTAAATCTGTGGATCTTTGGCTTCATTTGCATAATTTTTGTGTTGTGTTTATCATAACTTTTATATTTTGTTGATCGCCCATACTTTTCTTTCTTTCAGGCCAGAGTCTGAACTGGGAAGGAAGTGATCCTTACTTCCAGAGGAGATGTCCTCTCAGGTCAGACTGAGGCTGCTGCCAAAAGCCAGATGTTTGCTCGATGAGCCTGTTCAGGTGAAGGTGGCCGGACTGAGGTCCAGACAGGTGGTCACATTAAGAGCCAGGTCGACTGATGAAAGAGGGATGGTCTTCAGCTCTGCTGCCTCCTACAGGGCTGATGGGAACGGAGAGATTGACTTGAATAAAGATCCTTCACTCAGTGGGACGTACGTTGGTGTTGAACCCATGGGTTTGCTGTGGTCCATGAAGGCAGACTCTTTGCACAAAAGGTTTCAAAAGAACATGTCTTTAAACCCACATGTGGTGAGGTTCTCGGTGGAGGAGGAAGGTGGTAAAACACTTGTAGAGGAGACAAGTGAGAGAGTCCTGATTGGTGACGGTGTCAGCAGAGTAACCGTCAAAGATGGGAATATCCGAGGAGTCCTGTTTGTTCCCCCAGGTAGATTCATCCAAACACACTTTAAGGCTGTAATTCGTCGGCTGTTAAATCCTTTTACAAACCATATTTTCTATGCACTTTTTTTCATTTTGATGCTATGATGAGTGTAATCATGTCTCTTGTTTTAGGACCTGGTCCTTTCCCTGCTGTGTTGGATCTGTACACTTTTGGTGGAGGTTTGTCAGAGAAAAGAGCCTCTCTCCTGGCCAATAAAGGATATGTAGTTCTGACTGTAGCTCTGTACGGCCACGAGGACATGCCCAAAGACATCAAAGAAATTCATCTGGATTATTTTGAAGAAGCTATAGAGTTTTTAAGAAAACATGATAAGGTGAGATTGAAAGGATCAGTTTACCTTCGTTTTAAAGAGGGGGTTGTGTGCTTTTTTCTAGGCTTTATATTATCTTTTTGGTACCCCCATAGTACAGCTTTAAATGGTTTTCTGTTCAAAAAAGCCACATTTCTCTCACACTGGTGTTTTAGGAGATCCATATTTAGTCTCAACCTGAAACACTTAGTCTTATCTGCTGTTTCTTTTGGGCTCTCCAGCCTAAAACCCCATTTCTTCTGATTGGCCAGTGCAAAATATGGGTTGTAAGCAGTTAAGTTAGCTGTTTGTGTGTCTGAGTGCATTGGGGCGGAACTCTGCAGTATGCGATACAGAGGGCAGAGGAGAGATGTGAACGCACAACCATGAATGCTGACAAAAATCACATCAAATAAAAGAACAAGGCATAGGCCTGACCTATAAGAGAGGTAACCCTAACTTCTTCTGTCATCTGGCACTGGATAGAAAATAAAATAAACATTCAAACGTATTAATATGTGTTGTATTTCATGATCTCATTAAAAAGTTAAATTATAAGAAGTACTTAAATGTCTCTGCAATTTTATTTTTACCATTATCAATATTATTATGTATTTTTGTGTGTTTATACAGAAGAGAAATGGAAAAAGAAGGCTAATGGTCTGTTCATTCTTTCTCAGGTTGGTGGTAAAGGAGTTGGTATCATGTCACTATCAAAAAGTGGAGACCTTGCACTTTCAGCAGCGACCTACCTCTCAGGCGTTGAAGCCACTGTGTGGGTTAACGGCCACTGCTCTAACACAATTTTCCCTCTCCACTACAAAAAGAGCCAGATTCACCCTGCCTTACTGTTTGACACAGGCAGAATAATTCCCACTGAATCAGGAGCCAGCATTGGGAAATACGCTATGAACGACCCCCTCCTGGAGGAGAACAAAGCTACAGTGATCCCTGTTGAGAAAGCAAAGGGACAATTTCTGTTCTTAGCGTCAGAGGACGACCTGAACTGGGATAGTTTCACCTGCATGGGCTTGTTGGTGGAGAGACTGAAGCATCATGGGAAGGCTAACTTTGAAAGTGTGAGTTATCCGGGAGCAGGACATTACCTGGAGCCGCCGTATGGACCCTACTGCCCCTCCAGCTTTCACGGGCTTTGGGGTCAACGCATCAAGTGGGGGGGTGAACCAAGGTCGCACGCTGCTGCTGAGGTCCAGATGTGGAAGAAGATCCAGGAGTTCTTCAAAGCCAATCTGAGCTGTGATACGGAGATTAACAACAATGTATCAGCCTCTAGTTATTGATGGAGACAAAAAAAAAACATGAATGTAGCAACTGACCAACGTTGATCACTGATTATACTAATTATTTATTAATGAAAGTACTGAACTAAAAATCAGAAAATGAAATTATGAATGAATAAGTGACCTATATCCAAAGCCTTGATGATTATAATACATTATATGATTGAACGAGAACAATGAGCACATTGGTTTTGCCTTAAAGAAACTTTTTATAGTATATTTTCATTTCTTTTTTGTGACAACTAATTAAAAAACACTTAAATTGTTGTCATTCTGTCTCCTTTTTTGCCACACACTCAACACAAATTTTCTCAGCTCTTCTCATATCTTTATCTCATCACACAGATGTCAGCCTAAACTGCAGCCACTAGATGGCGACGTTATTCTGTCAATACCTGTTTTATACAGTCTATGGTCAATACAAACAATTCCAGCCAGTGACACAATTTAACTGTTTACTAAAATTTAATGTGAGTTTTATTCGGTCTAATGAATCAATTTTGGCCACATTGGCAGCAACTCTGGAAAAATCTTCCTAAGTGTGGAGGATAAACAAAAATTGACATGCCTTAATTTTTAGCTTTTAGTTAGCATTTTATTTGAGTTAATATTACAAAATTTCATTCTAAAATGTATGGCTATTATTTATTTTCAAGGTAGATGATTATCATTTTCACTTTTTCTTAGGGAAAGTTGTTTTCTCCAGTTTCACAATTGGCTGTCATTACATGTATTTGATGCAGTAAAGGAAGAAGTTTGGTTTTCCGTTCCTTAATTGTTGCTTCTTGATGGTGTCTTGCTGTTATTTTTACTAAAAGTGTAGGCTGCCATCCTGTTTTGTTTAGGGTGTAAACCACCTTGTGCCCAAAGACAAGTGCAACACACTCCAGTGGTAAGGAAAATGAATGGATGGATCATTTCTAACACATTAAAACCAAGACTCTGAGTAGCTTTTTCCAGTCTGAGAATATCATACCTTATTGAGATTTTTATGAAACCTGTGCCTTACTTATGTGCAAAGAGTGTCATTCATCATGATAAATGCTTCATGGAAACTGAGGCTTTTACAGCTTCACTCTCGTCTTAACATTCCCTTCAGACTCTCCATACAAACCTCAGCAGCTTGTCACCTCGAAACAACCTTGAAAAAACCCAACTGAGGAGAAGTGAAAGGAAATGAGAGGTGGAAACCACACGTGACTTATAGGAAACTATCTCACCCTGATCTTTGCATCCCTTTCACTCTCTCCTGAGAGTCAAAAGATAACAGGTTATTGGTCCCAGCAGGCTCACTGCAGTGTAAATTTATCAAGATAGCAGCACCAGCCCTGATCTGCCTTCCTGATTTATTAAGCAGCATTGTTGAAAAGCTCCTTCTCCACCTATCTCTGGTCTTAATGTTTTTCTATCGGAGTGCTCCCTTTCTGTCATTTCAGTTTGACTGAGCTCCCATCAGCCCCTGGCTTTGGAGACACAGGGAATTTTTTGTTCCACTAATGTACCTGCACGTCAGAGCGGCGCAGGCAGCAGGGACCTGGGTTTGAGGATGTATTTGAGCTTCTCTGTAAAAATACTTTTCTATTCTGTAGTAAGGATTGGACAGAGTCAGAGCAGAGATCTCTGAGCATTGAAGAGTAAATATGACTCTTTCACCGAGGACAAACATGCGTTGATTTGTAACCTGACAACTACTGGTGCCTGAAGAGGACAAACCTCCTGGGCTTAAAGCTGTTACAATACTTACTTCTCTTTTAAATGTCCAAATCTGAACTTTTGAACTTCTGGTCAGGAATCATCCAGCTCCTAAATTCTAACCAAAAATAGCACAGACAGGAATCAGAAGTGTCATAAAACATATCCTGGCTTGTCATGAACCTGCAACATAAGTGTTAAAGCTCCAACATCAGCAGAATAAACAACAACAAAGACAACTTCAGCGCTGTTTATGTTTCTTTTTCATTCCTCTACCTGAAGCTAACATGAGCCTGCTGTTGCTTTCCTGATTGCTGTTCCTTCTCTGACAGGATATCCATCATGATGCTGTGTTTCTGTGATTGTGGCTGCAGGCGTCCTGTGCATACACACACGGTATGACGGCTGTATTTATAATGAGCAGTAATGACGAGGAAGCAGACCGCTGTGCTGAACAGGAGACAATTAAAAAGCAAACATAATGAACCTGAGGTGAGGTTCTGAAAGTGACAATGACCTGTGACCTGATTTATTTGAAGCATTTACTACAAGTAAGAAAGGGAAGAAAAGTATTCACCTCTTTGAGAATTCATCCGGCCTTTGAGTCCAGTACAGCTTGTGCTCCACACAGAATCAGTCTAGTGTCGTCTGGTGAGAGTCTATAATCCATCACCTGGAAGACTTGAGGTCAGAAGAGCACGAAGAAGAGCGAGACGACACTGTCTAGGCAGGATGCTTCTGAAACAGCAACAAAAGAGCTCATCACATCTGAGTGTACAATATGAAACTGCTGAAGTACAAAAGGTCATGGAAGGATAAGATGAAACTGACTCACTGAACTTGTTTGGCTGAAAAATAAGAGTTTATCAAAGCAGCAGAGTTCTCTCTCTGAAATTGTTTGATTTTTACCAAAACAAGACGTATTAAATTTGCAGGTTGGAGTTATTCTGGGTGTCCTCTTTTTTAGCTTTCGACCACATGATGCAGTTTTTAAAGGGTACTGACAACACTTGCAGTGCTGCAGGGTTAGATAAGAAACAAATAAAGGCCAATCTTTGTCGCTTCACTTCCCATGTTAAAAGAAGTATAAATTGAGAAAATAACCACCTTTAAATGAAAATTCATGGCCTAAATTTCACTGGACTTGAAGAGAATGTGAGGACTTTCTCAGTGATCTTGAAAAAGTCTCATATGCCTGATCATAATCATAAATTCAAAATGAGGTTTTCATTGCTGAAATAGATTATTTATGAATGCTAGTTCCAAGCTTCACAATGATGAGCACTGGCAGGACAAAACTAGCATTCACTAACGTTACATTTTACACATACGCCTTAGAGCACCAGACTGTGAGTAGTGCTAAATGTAACCAGCAAAAAAGCTGCCGTACAAAGTTTGCTTGTGGTCACATTTCAAACAACAGTGTTGCGTTACTCTTGAAAGCTATTTAAAAAGTTGTCTTGAACAAAGAAAAGTAGTGTTAAAAAGAAAATCTGATCATTCATTTTTCAAAACAATGCAGACCTCACAACAGTTGAAGGAGTCACTGCTAACTTTACAATTAAAGCTGCCTTTAATTAAAGGATTAACAAAAATTCAAAATTCAAGTCAAAGCAGGTGAGTTATGCTTCATTTCTCATCATAAATGTCTTATTAGATGCAATCTGAGTCACACAACTGACAAGTCCAGACACATGCTGTATGTTAAGATATTATACACAAAAATTACCTGTTTAATTTCTTGTATGAGGACACTCTTATTTCAAGAAGCATGGCGTGTTTGGCATTTTTCCCACCCAGTACTCCTTGAAAGCTATTCAGGCATATTTTTTTGTTTTTAATATTAAATAAGACATTTTCTGGGCTTGCTCGGTAAACGCAGCTCACATTAAGTTGAAAATAAGGCAAATCCACTTGCTTAAGTTCATGGTTTCACTCTTGCATTTGGTCTCATATTCCTAGAGCTCCAGTTAAGACGCAGACGCTCAGTGACGTCACCCATTGATCTCTGAAGAGGTGTCATAATCCCTTAAGATGGCATTTACTTTGTGGGACAGAAAAATGATCTTTGAGTGTAGGCAAAGGGAAAGCATTAGGAAGCATTGGAGACCAAATCCTCTAAGCCCCTAACAATAATGGCACTAATAAAGATGCTTTTTTATTGATTAAAGTAAACCACCCTAAACGGCCACAGAAAAAAAAACAGGCAAAAGTGTGTGATACAGCTGTTATAATTTGCATTTTATATTGTTTTGTACAGGGTTTGTTTAGGGTTTTGGATTTGGCCTCATGTGGAAACTCAATGAGCTGCAGTTTTTTTCCAAATACTTAACCCCAGGGATTGCTGTTTAGATTATTGTATAATACAGGAGAAAATTAAATATAATTCCTGAATGTTTATAGATGAACTGTAAGTTTTAATACAGCAATACGTGAGTCATCAAATGAAATATGGTAACAAGAAAGATTTTTTTCTAATTTTTCAAGTGTAACATAAAGGGAAATAACAATTTGCAATCTAATATCTATCATTATTAACATTAAAAACTTTTACATCAGGTCTTTTTTTTTTCAAGGACCAGTGGGAGTGCATGAGAGTAGAAAACAATGAGAATTAAAGATGACTCACATGCTGGAGGAAATTAGCGGGCTACCGTGTCAGCTCTTGTGTTATTAGGCTCTATACATGAAGTCAACAGTGTGCAATTAGCTCTGCAAGTTAATGGAAGGAGCAGATGGTAACCAGAATCTGCACAACCATCTGGAGGAGACTTGTGCATTGATTTAATCCACTGTATACGATAAAGAGGAGATCAGTCCAGTTTTACCGACTTTTAAAGATTATGTCTGAGTATCAGGAGTAATATAAAGAGACACCGCAGTCAATCAAGTCAGCTTTTCCCTTATACGAGCAAAGCTTTTCAGTTGAATGACTTCAAACACAACAAATCATTTATTTGATTAGGCTATAAACTTGTTACTTTTGTTGTTCAGATCAGTATAGTTTGAATTGCTGTGAATGTGGTGTCCAGTGTTTTTGCAGCAGCCTCTAGTGGACACTTGAGGAACTGAAGAGCTCCTCCTTGTGAATCGCTGCAGCATCAAACAAAAGAACGCCTCCATGTGAACAGATAGGACATGGGTCAAACTTCAGTATCAAAAAAACACTTTAACCCTGTGGTGCATAGTGGCCACTACAGTGGACACCTATTTAAAAGTTATATACTCTTAAATTCAATGGTTCATGTGGTGGAAATTCATATTAGCCTGTGTCAGGATATTTTCATTCTTCTTAGGGCCTGAAAAAACGTTTTCAATTTTTTTTCCAAATATATATATATATATATATATATTTGAACATGTTATAGACAATCATTTGAGGGTGAAAAAGCCTTTGAACTATAAATTACTCAGTGTTTAAATGGATGAAAGAGAGTTAGAAAGTTTTGCAAAACATTACAAAAAGATTATTAATACAACTACCAAAGAAAAAAAAAGAAGTCAAACAAAGAAAAAAAAGTCATATTTACATTAATTTTACACTGTTTATGTTGAATGCTCAGTTATAAATATTTGAAAAATTATTGGAAAACTTATTTTCATGCCTTAATATGAATAAAAACACTCAAGGGAAAAATCCTGACACTGACTTTCATAATTCATGCATCAGAGGGTTAAAAATAATTCTCTCAACTTTGCTTCTTGTCTGATAAGTTGCTGTTTTTCATCCAAATATTGATTCATTCAGGATTTTTGTTTCATTCAGTTATTTACTGCTATCACAGGGGATGGATGTGTTTACACCTCTTGCTTTAAACTCTGTCTCTTCACTGTGATCTGTAAAGAAAATGTCCTTTTTGGCCTAATGGGAGAGACATCAATGAGGAAAATGGAGCATAAAATCTACTCCCTGCATCCAGGAGCATTAATTACCTTCTCATTTACATTACCAAGAGCTCAAACCCTTCTTTATCTATGGCCCTCGTTCCTCTCCCTGAATTATACATCCAAAACAAACAGAGCGACCGTATCATCTCCTTTAAATTCATTTAACAAGGACCCAGAGAGGCAGTGATTCCAGAAACATTTATTCAAATCCCTGAGCAGTTCAGCGGCCTGTGTGTCTGGCAGTGCTCCACGAGCCTTCGCCAAGATGCAGACGACAAAACATGTGAGCCAGGCTTTGAAATTCAGCGTAGCAAACAGCGCCATATTTCTGGTAAAAGCATAGAAAAAAATGCTTGTTTATTCCACAAATGTGGTCGTTTAAAGGGATCCCAGTGAGAGCTGTGAAGGTTCACTGAGAATCAGAAGCATGCAGGTCAGATTTCTGAGTCAGGGTTGTTGTGTGAAGTGTTGTTTTCTGAGTCATGTTAGTGATCTAAATATTTATGTATCCATGCATAAATTAAGTGGGTAGGAAACATTTTCACTTTTTCTCTGTCTGAGAGAAAGAATGAGGTCAAATGCACGAAGCCAGGTTCATTGAATGCCATGTTTATCCCTCTGTAAAGAAATACTCATCCTGTAATTCCTTTAATATCCTCATGGTGGAGCTAAATGTGAACATCTTCCACTCCATCACCTCATTAGTGTCAGTGTCCCAGTTTTAAAGATGATGAATCTTTTTGGATTTAAAGAGACGAGAAAATCTTTAACAGCCTTGAACTACAGCGTCACAGAAAGAAGAGGATTTCTTTTTCTCTTTCTTCCTCCTTGTTCTTTTGTTTATGATGTTTTTTTCTGTTTTTCAGATGCTAGCTTACTCAACTCTTCTTCATCATCATCCTCTCACTCTCCTCTTCTTTCTCGTTCTTCATGCCAATTCCTTGTATTTCTCCTCCGTCTCTTTCTTTCTTCTCTTTCTTAATCTATTTCTTATCCTTCTTTTTTTCCTTCTTTTCTTTTTCCATCTATATTTTCTTCTTGTTCTCCTTCTTAATCATCTTCTCTGTGACTCTTTCCTTCTTCCTTACCACGTCCTTCTTCGTCTTCTCCTTCTTCCTCACTCTTCATTCCCATATCTTCCATCTCCTCCTCTTCTCTTTCTATATCTTCTCTTTTTTCTTGTATTTTTCTCCTTATTTATCTTAATTCTCTTCTCCAACTCTATCTTTCTTTTCCTTTTTCTCCTGTTTTTCTTGTCCTTCCTCTGTCTTGATCTTTCTTGTCTCCATCTTTTTCCTGCTCTTCATCTTCATCCTCTCTCTTTTCTCTTGTCACTTTTTCTTCAATCCTCTTCTCCATGACTCCTTCCTTCTTTCCTTCCTTCCTTCCTTCCTTCCTTCCTTTCTCCCTCCCTTCCTTCCTTCTTTCCTTCCTTCCTTCCTTCTTTCCTTCTTTCCTACCTGCCTCCCTTCCTTCCTTCCTTCCTCCTTCCTTCTTTCCTACCTACCTACCTACCTCCCTTCCTTCCTTCCTTCCTTCCTTCCTTCCTTCCTTCCTCCTTCCTTCTTTCCTTCCTTCCTCACTCCCTCCCTTCCTTCCTTCCTTCCTCCTGCCTTCTTTCCTTCCTTCCTCCTTTCTTCCTTCCTTCCTCCCTCCCTTCCTTCCTTCTTTCCTTCCTTCCTTGCTCCTTCCTTCCTTCTTTCCTTTCCTCCTCCCTCCCTCCCTCCCTTCCCTCCTTCCCTCCCTCCCTCCCTCCCTCCCTTCCTTCCTTCCATCCTTCCCTCCCTCCCTCCCTTCCTTCCTTCCTCTCTCCTCCCCGTCTTGTCCTTCTTACTCTTTTCCTCCTCATTCTCTCTTCTTTCCCAATCTCTCTCTCCTTCTCTTTTTCTCTTGTATTTCTTCACCTTCATTGTCTTCATCATCTCATTGCACACCATCTTCCTTCATCTCTTTCCTTCTTTTTCTTCTCCATCTCCCATCTTTTTTCTTGCTCTTCGTCTTCTTCCTGTCTTTTTTTATTGTCTCACTCTTCTCTTTATTGATAATCTTTCCCCTTCATCTCCTTCTCATTCTTCTTTTCCATCTCCTTTATTGTCTTCTTTTCCGCCAGTGTCATTTCTTTCTTCTTTATTCCCTATTTACCATGTTCCCCTACTTTTTGTCTGTCCTCTTCTCCAGTTTTTCTTCCCCTCCTTGTTTTCTTTCTCTGTCTTGTCCTTGATCTGGTTCTGGATTAAGATCAGAGAGGTGAATATTTTTGAATCTTTGACTCTGAAGTACGACTCTGAGTTTGACTAATTTGTTCCAAAGAGACACTAAAAAAGAAACTACATTGAAAGTACATTGAAACTACATCATCACCATTGATGGCGACTCACAAAAAGACACGATGAAGTGAATAGAGAGAATTATGTATGGACTGAACTTCAGCAAAGACAGGCTATAGATCTTCCTTTTTCTTTAGCTGCTGCTCCCAAACGATGACTCTGAAATCACTACAGTCTCCAACACATCACGAGTCCTGTATGAGATAATAACTCACTATGAAATGAAGGTGTGTGTGTGTGTGTGTGTGTGTGTGTGTGTGTGTGTGTGTGTGTGTTCAAACACAGAGGAGTTTCAGATGAAGCTGCGTCCTCATTTACAGAGCCTGTGACAGCTCAAAAACAGGAGTTCAAAGGAGAGAGGAAGTTATATGGCTCCTATAGAAGAAAGAGAAGATGGATGAGAAGTGTTTCATTTATAAAACAAACTCACGAGGGGTGACAACTGCAACAACACCCTCAAATAACTGAGATACCCTCACAGCTGGATGGTAAAATAAAAAGTTAGGCAGGTGCTGCAGAAGGGATTTTATGAGTCGAGAAAAAGAAGTGGAGGAAAAATCAGTGAGGACAGCAAAAAAGTAAAAAGAAGCTTTGATGATGGGAAAATATCTGTATATTTTTCTCACTTAAGGGTTGTGCTCACCAGCAGGGTTTATAACTCCTGGTGTGAGTAGAGCTGGTGGAGTTTCTTCTTTATGATTTAAATATTTTGGGGAACAGCTTCTCATTTACTGTGATGACCCCATAGCACAATTTTTTTCAGAACAAAAATTCAGATTGAAATATTTCATGGTTTATTATATAATACGTTTAAATTCAAATCTAAATTTTCTTTACTAAGGCAAAAATTGTCATCTTCAGGGGCGCAGATGGCCAAGTGGATATGGCCGCGCACCATGAGGTTCGCCCTCGAGCGGGTGGCCCGGGTTCGATTCCCACCTGTGGCCTGTTTCCCGCATGTCATCCCCCACTCTCTACCCCCTTTCATACTCTATCCACCGTCCTCCACTATCCAATTAAAGGCAGAAAAGCCCAAAAAATATCTTAAAAAAAAAAATTGTCATCTTCAGATACTTCTTACAATCAAAATTTATTTTGGGTAGTGAAGGAAGTATGAATATCATCAACCAACACTTCCCCAAGGTATGAAATGTACCTACATGAAATGTACACACCTAATTTATACCTGAGGGAAGAAATGTACATCTGAATCTAAATTGAGTATGTAAATCATGTACTGTTTAATCCTGAAAACCATAGGGGGAATCTCACCAGCCTAACCTGATTTAAAACTAATTTAAACATAAAAGTGAGTTTTATATTCCATTTCTACAAAGTCTGCTCTAACAAACACGAGTTTTAAGTTAGAGCTTTAGTAGTTCATTGGAACAATATCATAGAACACAACAGTGTCAAAATTTGTTTTGCTCCCTTTGCAAGGTCACTTATCATCTCTGCAAGATTTATGTGAGAAAGTTTGAGATATGAAAAATCATCACAACAAGTGTCTATCAATACTTAGCAGCTGATAAGCAGAATGAGAGGAAGAATAAGTGAAGAGTGAGGATTCACACCTTGGTATGAATTATATGAAAAGAAAAGATCAAGTGTTTTCTTCTGTAAACGGTCCCTTTAAGCCTTTAAACATAGCTTTGCTTCGTTGTGTTTATTAAACCTGAATTTCGTGCTTTCCCTTGTTACTGCTGCTGATTTAACCCCACTGAGGTCATTAAAGTTTCATCTCCTGTTATTGCTTCAACCAAAGATGCACACAGTCATGAGTCAAACTGATAGCGATTAGAGTGCATTTTATGATCTAAAAATCAACAGGTATTCAGGAAATATGAGGAGACAATTGCGAGAAATTGTTTTTCTGAGTGTGTGCTCCTGCTGTAAGGAGCCACTTGGGTTAAAGGCTGATTTTCCTCCAGATTGCAGACATGAGGTTGGGACCCAGCAGCAGCCATAACTCAGCGTCGGCACGGTAACATTATGTGTGGGTGTGCTGAAATGTTTCCTCAGGTGTTTGGAAGTGTCAGGTTTGGATCTCACACCTCAGTGACCTAAGATTTCTGTGAACTGTGGAGCTGCAGAGGACGACATCCAACCAGCCAGTCCTGACCCACATCTATAGACTGATCACCATAGTGATGCGGCCACATGTTTCCATCGGTGTCGCTTTCATATTTCATACGTGATAAGGGTGACCATATCCTAAAAAAAAACAAAAAGAAGACCTACACCCGCTTCTTGGAGATTCTTCATAAAAATATTTACAGATACACTAAAACAATAAAGTAGCTTCATCACCCAATGATTATTCGGAACACTCCTTTGCTGTTTGAAGTGTAAGTTTTCAACAATGTAAACATATATAGTGCAAAAAGGCCTATATTAAAATGAAAATGTGGCTTTGTTGAGATATTTTGCTCTTACATAGTCCAAATTTGACTTCATTGTCTCATAATTTGACTCTTTTTCTCATTGTATTGACTGTTTGTTTCAGAAGTCCAGACTTTAAACTCAAAAGTCTGAATTTTTTTTTCCATGAATTTGACTTTTCATCTCAAAATTTAGACTTCCTTTTTCATAACATAGACTTCTCTTCTCAAGAGTTACTTTTCAAGAAATTTTGCATTTTATAGCAGACCTTCATCTCAAAAGTTTGACATTTATTACAAAATTTCAAAATTTAATCCTACATTTTCAAGTTATTCTTCTCATAAAATTTGACTTATCTCAAACGTTTGACATTTAAATCAAAATTAAAACTTAGTTAAAGTTCAAACATTTTTCCTTATAACTTTGACTTTAATCACCTAAGTTCGACATTTTTCTCAGAGCTTTGACTTTTAATCTTAGAAATTCAAATTTTCAGCTTAAAATTTGACTTTTCATCTTAAAATTTGACTTTCCATCTCAAATTTCAAGTTTATTTTCTCATAAACTTGATTTTTCATCTCAATAGTTTGACAATTTATATCAAAAGTTTGACAATTTATATTAAAATTACAACTTTTATTTCAAACTTTCAACTTTTTTCTCAGAACTTTGACTTACTTTCACAGAATTCTAACTTTGTACCTCAAAGTTTTTACTCAGCAACGCAAGAAGAAAAAAAATCCTCAAACCTAGTCCAGAAGAAGAGGGGTGGTACCACATAAATGTGCAGTTTGGCTGTATAGGTGCATTTCAGCTTAAGCATTTTCTGTCTGAGAGTGCTGCTCAAGCAGCAAAAGCATGTTTTCGTTCATGCTCAGCGTCTTGACAGGTTGGTGCATCAGAATAATGATCCGTAGAACCAGCTAAGAAAAACCTGAACATTTCCAGGGGATTGGACATAATTTTACCACCTAAAAGGATCATTTGTTGGATGTATCAAATATTCCTCGCTAACATGAACACAAACATTCATGTGAACAAATAGAAGAAACACTGGTGCACACTGGCTGTCAGATTACACAGAAACATGAAGAGCATGTTGTCACAGACGGTCACGCCTCTGTCTGACTAAAGGAGCAGCAGGAAGGCTTGTAAACAACACTGCTATTTTTTATCAGCTGTGTGTGTGTGTGTGTGTGTGTGTGTGTGTGTGTGTGTGTGTTTCTGTGTGTGTTTGTGTTTGCATGCAACCTGAAAGGTCTGGAAATAATTAAGATAAGAGCTGGAGGGTTGGGTGAAGGAGGGGGAGGCTGACAGACATGCATCTCCTGCTATATTTAGCCCAGGGAGGTATTCAGACCCAGGTCCATTCCTCCGTCGCTACAGGAGAGGTTTTTTTTTCTCTCCTCTGTGTGTCTTTGACAAACCAACCTGAGACTCTGAGACAGGAAGGAAAATGAAGAAAACAAATTGTAAACTGTAAACAAACAGTTGTCTCCAGCTCTTGACTTCTTACCTGAAGTAAACACATTGTTTGTGCTCACAATAACAGTTAGTGCACAATTGTTGCATGAAGTAAAGGCAGGCTTTTGAAAACCACAATATTTTTCCCCATTATTACCTGTTTTTGCTTTGTCTCTTGTCATCTTCAGCGTAATGTAACATGACAGAAAAGTAAAGAAAGATTAGGGGTTTTTAGGAGACCACATTGGCACAACTTCGAGTGATTTTCATCTTTAGATTTATGACCTATAGAGGTGGAAAAAGTATTCCTACGTGCAGTAGTATTATCACAAAAGTCCAGCCAGTTTTCCACTTTTTTTTTCTGTTTTGAACATATTAATGCCCTGTCCCCAAAACAGACAAAAGCTAATGATGGTTTGAGATTTCTGTGGGAGCCAATCAGGTATCAGAGGTGTCCTAAACCAATTATTTCCTTACCTCAGTAGAAAAGTGATGGGAGAAGTAAAAACAGACAAAGTGGTTGACAGATTCTACAATTCAACTGCAGAGCTGATTGTTGTGCTAACGATATTAAAAGCAGCAGTGAAGGGGATTATTTTTGAACCACAAAACTGGAAGAAACTGCTTTTAAAACAGTAGATAATTTGTATCATTAAAATATTTTGTATGCCGTAATTGATGGAAGAATAGAAAGTGACAGAAAATACCGAGTGATGGACTGGAGAACTGAACGCACCTCGTTAACACCCAGAATCTGTTTTCTCCAAGATCCAAGATTAAGAGAAGAAATGATAAATTATGAAAGTACTGTGCAAACATTCAGGCAGGTGTGAAAAATGCTGTTAATTTAGGATCATTTCAAAAATAGATGTGTTAATAGTTTATTTCTATCAATTCACAAAATGCAATGAATGAATCAAATCAATGAAGGGTGAAACCGCTCTTTGACTTTAACCATGTGGTGCATAGTGGTCACTACAGTGGACACCTATTTAAAAGTTATTTACTCCTAAATTCAATGGTTCATGTGGTGGAAATTCATATTAGCCTGTGTCAGGATATTTTTATTCGTCTTAGGACCAATCATATATATATTTTTGAACATGTTATAAAACATTTGAGGGTGAAAAAGCTTATGAACTATAAATTAATCAGTGTTAAAATGGATGAAAGAGAGTTAAAAGTTTTGCAAAACATTACAAAAGGATTATTCTTGAAATTACCAAGAAAAAAAAAGAAGTCAAACAAAGAAAAAAAAGTCATATTTACATTAAGTTCACACTGTTTTATGTTAATGCTCAGTTACAAATATTTGCCAAAAATGGGAAACTTTTTTCATGCCTTCAGACAAATAAAAACACTCAAGGGAAAAATCCTGACACTGACTTCCATAATTCACGCATCAGAAGGTTAATACAGTGTCAATTCTTGAAGGTAAAATGAATTGCACAGAGTTTTTTGAAGGAACTTGGCTTGAGGATTGCTCCAAACTTTAGAGAACAAACCATAGACATACTCTATGTTGCATTCAGTCAACATGTTGCTCAACCTATTCAAGGTCGTGTGCTCAACAGTCTTAAAAGGCTTGAGTAATTTAAGATTTACATCAACTTTATATTCTGTGTCGAGTTTCATCCACAGCACAGCTTTGATAGTCAACTTCACATTGTAAAGACACTGCTAAGATACTGTTTTATAGTTGATTAGCTCCATATTTGTGCAACTGTCTGCAAAAAATCTTTGCAGTAAATTACTTCTAATAGATGAAAGTTTATTATCTATAATTCGTAATAACTGTCTTTTCTCAGAGGGGGTAATATTCTCATCTACAATCATGAAAACAAAATATTGAGCTGTGCCAGTGTTGCTGCAGAACAGCTGTTGTTTAAATGAGTCTGCTCGGCAATAAACCTGAGAAAGACTCCTCAGGCCTGAAGCTGTGATGCTGAACATCAACTTTGTAAAACGTTGAGTTTTGATCCGACAGAATCAATGAATGAATGATAAGCATTTCCCCAGGAGCCTGCAGGGAATCACTCCTGAGATTGTGCACTTTATAAATGCCCCTCACACTAACACTGTCTTCACATGCTGATGTGTTTTAAACCTTATTGCTGGTTTTGTAATGTAGGTCTGTCATCAAATCTTGTGCTCAGCAAAGCAGCTCTGTGCCTGTTTGGAGGAGAGCATCATCATGAAGACGCAGCGCCTGGAGGCATCATAAGCAGCACATTGTAAAGACAGACGACTCCACCTCAGCCGAGTTAAGAGAGGAAAGAGGCACAGAGGGAGACAGAGGACGAGATGGAGGACACAGAAAGAGGGTATGGAAACAAGGATGGAGAAGAAAATTCAAGGGAGAAAATGTGAGAGAAGTTTAAGAAGCAAAAGTTTCTGTAGCTCAAGACCTAAATTTTCCATGTACAGCTGCTTTCAATGAAATCTTACTTTTTTTTCTCCTCCTGCAGAAAAAAAGTGACATCCATCTGTAAATTTACAGAATGAGAATGAAAAGGAGAAAATGAGATTTCTGATTTGCAAAAATAAAAGCACACACTCACATACACACACGTACACACACACCTGGGAGCAGCAGGAAACTGGGAACGTTTCACATCAGAGACAGAGCCAACAGCCTGGGGAATAGAGCGCAGGAAACATGAAACCCAACCCCTTCCTGTACTTCTCTCAGGGTGTGTGCATGCATGTGTTTGGTGTGTGTGCACATGTAACAGATCATATCATATCGAATATGTGTGTGTGTGTGTGTGTGTGTGTGTGTGTGTGTGTGTGTGTGTGGATGCATGCAGCTGCACAGATGTGAACAATGCTCTCTGCTGACCCTTGTGCTACAACTTAAACATGCACTGCACAGAAAATCCATCTTTGTTTAGGCTGACTAATCTTACAAAGCAGAGCATCAGATCTGTCATCAATCTCAGTCCTGTAGGTTACATATTATTTATAGTGTTTGCATGCTGGATGAGCACAAAATAAGGTGTGCTCAGTCTCATCAGTCATTCATCTCTCTTTGTAACGTGTGCACATGTGATGTTTATGCCAAACCTTAACAAAATATGGTGATATATGTTTGGTTTATAAGTGGTAATGGTTGGATTGCACTAGTCACTTAAATGCAATGTGGGAGCAAAAGGTGCGTGCTTTTTTTTTTTTTTTCCCCAGGTTGTTGAGATTCTTAGGACCTTGACTTTTCTGGTTGAATTCCATCAAACTGTTTCATGGTGTCAGTTTTAGCACTAGCTTACAGCTGCTTTTGATGAAAGGAAAAAAAAAGACTAACATTGCACCCCCATGGGCCAAATGGTTGACAAAGTAAGTTAAGTCTCACTTCTGTTCTTTTATTTAAAACAAACAAAAACAAAAACCAACACACAAACCCAAAGCAAAAAAAAAAACAAAACCTTACACACAAAGGAGATTAATCTGCAACAGGCTGGACACATGACTGGGAATAAACAGTACACACCTCTCTGTGAGACACTGAGTGAGCAACATTTTCAGAATAATGTCCTACAGAATGAATTTCACTGTCCGTAAAAAAATCTCTGCGTTAAAAAGATCAAACTGAAAACCAAGACTACTGCAACACTATTGCACTATTTATGAAGGTAATTGTGTGGTCTGTCCACTTATATTTAGATACTAAAACAGGTTCATCTTTGGCAGTCCTTTGGAAGTCACTGCATAAACCATTTTCTGACTAAACACAGTTTAAGAAACATGACAAAAGAGGCTGGAAAAAAAACATTTCACCAGGTAAGATTTCACTTTCAAAACCCCAGAATCTGATCTCTGTGTGTTGTTTAACCCATTTAGACTCCTCTGAGACCGGATGCAACATGTAGGTCATTTACATGTCAGATCAGATGTTTTCATTCATCTTAGCTGCCAAGAAGCTGGTTGTAAAAAGATAATATTTGCAAAAACAGTATTTTTCAACATTTAATAGGAAGTTTTTGCACTATTTTCAGTTGAATTAAGGTTTTAGATGACTTGTAAGCGAGCGGCAACCTCCGGTCTGAAAAAATGAGACAACACGGAAGTGCTAAAAAGCTGCTGTTCCTCCAGTGACCGCTTGAGGCTGGCTCCAGAAGCACCGGAAGTACTGTACAAGCAGACGGGAAAAAGGCCATTTTCAGAGCCGTGATCGGCGTATTTAAAGCCTGGTACAAACTCTGTCTCCCGTCTGTATCGCTAATTTTGCTAACGGCTCCCACTGTGAGGGGGGTGAATTTTTAAGATTGAGCCGGCAAACCTTCTATAATCCTGATTCTCGAATGGGTTAGTCTCGGTGTCGTGTCTAGTGCACTGACTGCCCACGGGTTATCGACACTCAAACCCGTGAGCAGTGAGCAGGGTAAAGGTTATACCGGCGCGGGCAGCAAATCGGAGTTTTGAGAGCTGCAGTAACAGACGGGTGACGTCACGGAGACTACGTCCATGTTTTATACAGTCTATGCTTGTAAGACATCAAATTCTGTTTTTATTTACATTTTACATTATTGTTTTGTAATTGAGTTGCACAAGCCGAGCTAAGTGAAAACAGTTGGCACCTATACCTGCTCCCCTCAGGTGGACAAAAACATCAGGTAGTGCACCTTTAAAGTTTTTATGTGTGTTTGAAAGGTGGTGCTAACTTCGAAAGGTAAAGCAATTCACAATTTCTTGATCATTAGCTACAAACTTATAAAGTGGGAAAAGGCCTCTTGTAGTTTATAAGCACAAGTTAACATTTTTCTCCACAGGTGTTTCATGGTATGCATCTCAATAAATACGCCCAACCAAACCAGTGTACTCTGTCATTGTTTCCATTCCTGGTTACCTCACTGCTTCTCTGAGTCATCATGCAGGTCTGAGAAAGTTTCACGTGGCTATAAATGTTTCTCAAACCACCGCGAACCAATTAATCTTTCTCATAGACTTTCATAACGGCGGTCAGCGGCCTGGAGTCACGGTGGAGGCTCTTACCTTACAACAGTGGTGTGCATGTGTGAGAGGGCTGCAGGTACGACATGCCTGTTGGAAAGAAAAACAGAGACATGTGGCTTTAATGTGGAGCAGGGACCTCCATGCAGCCTGGAGACCCTGAAAACACACCTCTGGATGGAAAGCAGCACAGCACACACACACATGCACACACATTCCTGCTGCCAGATATCTCAAGTATGCGCTGAGGTTTGACTTAAGCTTCTACCTGCACACGGCTGAGAAATAGAGCCCAAAGTGTGCAGGTTTGGTAATGACTTCAACATGGTTCCTCTGACTGTGTGTGTGTGTTAATCAGACGTGGGTTAAACATTTCTGCTTATCTTTCTTTGCAAAGTTAACAAATATGTGTGTACGAAGCCTTAATAGTCCTGATGCACTGATCACTTGGAGTTATTTCCAAATGCTTTTTGATGTATGTGTTGTTTGTCCTCTGAGGAAACTCTTGGCTGCGAGTCAGAGACTTGTTGCAAATGCTCATCTCTTCCCCCTGGAGAGACACTGCAGCATTTCCCCAACAGATCAAAGCAAGTGATCTCAGATAGTTCGGGGATGAGTGGATGTGTGAGCTATGAAATATACATGACTGGATTACAAGAAAAAGAACTTGCTTGAGATGAAAGAACTAACAGTAACTGGTGGATAAATGTTTTAGGGGAAGGGTTGAGAAGCTGCTTGATAAGTATGTTGGATGAGCTAAAGCTTGTTCTGAACCACACATAAGACTTGTTCCTAGGTTAAAAAAAAATTATTGCTCTGCTTGTTTCTCTGATACCATGTTTCTCCATCATTCCAAACAACTCTAGTTTCTTTAAAGGCCCTGCAAGGACTATACGTTTTGTGTTAGCAGTGACACCTGTGGCTGGAATCAGTCAAGTTTTTCCAGGATCCATGAGCACCATCACCAACTGTCATAAAGACGTGATTCTCTCCAAGACGTGCATTCGTCCTAGAAGCATTTGACCACTCAGTCCAGGAATTGGACTATGACATGCACAATGTTGTCTACTGAAGCTTGTACATCCAGACAAAACTAGATCCTCTGCTGTGGCTTTATGATTGAGCTATGACCTGCATCAGACTAGGTATATATAAACACACAATGTTGCCAACTTCTCAGCAAGGAGAGTAGTTATTGGCTGTCCCAGAAGGCCTTAAAAGTGGTTAAATGACATCATTGCCTGATTTGCATTGTAGAGGCAACTTTAAACTTATTCTTGGAACAAATTAAACTCTTATGTCAAATTTATGTTAGTATTAAATGTATGTAAATTTACTTGGATTTGAGGCAGCTCTAAGTTTATTTTTATTTATAGATTTGAGAAATCTGTTTTGGGTGGAGTTTAGACAATTAGGTCAGCCAGCACAGGTGTGTGATTTTTGATATGTTCTCTCTGGTTGGTGTGACATGAGGCCTGCACAAAATGTTTTTTGACCGTGATTTACCTAAAGAACGTGACTGAATGGATTTGAGTTATTCCTTTTTTATTTTGCTTTTGGATGAAATGTGGCAACTGCGTCCCCCAAATAAATGGACATTTATCTCATCAGTTAGTAATGTTTATTTTTGTTACTGAAAGTAGACACGCGTCATGATCAGTAGAACCTGTGTCACACAAGTGGCTTTGAGTTTGTTTTTATAGGGATCTGCCACTACATGCTTAATAACACATTTTCATATAACTGTCATGGATGCTGTAGAAGAGAGGAATAATACTAGTGGAAGAACCTGAAGCCTATAAAGAACACAGTATTCATTTTCATAACTACAAATGACCTTTTTTTCTTTTTGTTAATGTCTGAGGACCTAGGACCAGCAACAGTGACCCATAAGAGATGAGTGCGTGTGTGATTCAATTGCATACAGTTGCCGCCTCTGGCTGCAGCTGGGAGCAGAGCATTTGAGCAGAGTGTCAGGGAGCGGAGAGTGGAGTGGGCAAATTTTGAAAAGACTGCAGAGGATTTTTTTGCTGCCAACGAGAGGAGTGCAATCTTGGTTTAGTGCTCAGTGGTATCAGGCGGAGCTACTCTGCTTACATGTTCTGGTTGGGAGTCACTGCTGCAAAGCTGAATGAAGAGAACTTCTCCACCTGTGGGTGTTTTGAACAGGGGAGAGGCCCACGGCAGCACCCGCTGCGTGTTGAAAGAGTTGAATCAATACATTCATATGTCCCAGATTTTTCCAAACTTTAGAAAAGAAGCCAGGTTTGCTGCTACTCACTTTTTTGATGTCACTAAATAGAGTTGGTAACAGTTGCATATAACTGGGGAGTACATCTTTTTGACGCTACTTCTCTGCAAAGCGACAAGGTTATATATTCTTTTATTCTTTGAAACATGACAACAATTAAACTTTATAAAGTCCGTTTGTATTGTAGTTTAGGGAACAAAAGGTTAGTAGACTCTGAAACGTGTCTGTAACGTGTAAAATACAGTTCAACCCATGTTTTAGCCGTACTCTATTACTCTACATACTTTTAGCTTTCTCCTGCCCTGATATTCTTTTTGTCAGTCCAGCTCCAGTGTCCACCATCACTACAAATAAAAACCTATGACATTGTTTTCTCCACATAAAAAGGTCAGATCTCACTTTCTTGCTGCTAAACTTTGTGTCTCTTAGTGAAGCTGTCCTTTCAGGTTTACTCAGGATGGATTGATTTGTGCATGACACCGTGCTGTCTGATTATTTCTATCTGAAACACAACACACTCTTTCATACATTTCCTCCATCCTCTTCCTGTCACATGATCTTTTTCTGTAACTCCTGGTCTGGTTGTTATAAAGTACATCTGTCCATTATTTACACATAAAAATCCCCCAGTGGAGCTCCATGATGTTAGCAGACAGCGTTGGCAGCTTTTAATGCAGCTGCAAAGTCTCCAGAAAACGAGATATGGTGTTTTAAAACCTTCACCGTAATGTCTACCTGACGGGGCAGGAGAGTTTTCCAGCAGTGTCCGTGAAGTCTGCAGGTTTGTGTTTTAACCCTCAGATCTTTTCTACTGCTGGGAAAGTACCACACCAGGTGAATACAGAAATTCACATGTGTTTAAGTCATCCTCTGACCTCACATAGGTGTAAAGTTTCCTGCTGTTAGATCGCCTGCGTGTGTGTGTATGTCCCACTTCTAGAGTCCAGGTCGACCTCTGATAATCACAAAGACGTCGGGTGTCCTTCAGTCGGTAGTAAAGTCCGACTGTCCATGTACCGCCTAGAATGGCTGAGACGCGACACGACAACACAAGGATGTAGTCGAGACGTTTAGAAGTGTCGCAGGACCGTAAGTGAGAGTAGTAGAGCTCGATCAGCTGGAGGGAAACAGCTCGCTTTATGGAGTGGTTTTTGACAGCATGAGGCCGGCTGAGAGGCAACAGATTTTTCTTTTATTATTTGTATTTATCCTGGCGGCTTGCTGACAATCATCCTGCTTCACAATAACACATATGTCAGTAAAACATAATCCTCTGCTGTCCAGACACTGCAGCAGTCATGGATCAAACTCCCACACGCTGCTCAGTTGATCTGATTGATTCAGCTGGAAAAGTCATAAACAGCAGCTACAAGATGTAACCTGTGCATTTGTTAAACTATACAAGCCTGTACTTCAAAAGCAACATGGCAGAATTTAAGTTATCAGTGGATCAAATCTCAAGAAACAAAATGATTTCACCACTTTTTGTCCATACATGACCTCACATCTAAATAGACTAAATTTTCATGCGGCGTCCCCCAAGGCTTCATTTTGGGGCCTCTTCTGTTTAGCATCTTTTTGCTTCCACTTATGCAGACAGCGCAGTTATACATTATTATGTTATGAGGCTCCCACAGCCCTGTACAAAGTCTATGTGAATGTATTTTGGAGCCAATTAGGAGAAATTAAGGGTCTGATCTATTACAATTTGGAATAACAAATGCTAAATTCTGTGTGTAGAAAAAAAAATGCTGTTTCTGTGACCTACTTTTATTGCATGGCATTTAAATAGGGGCTACTCTGTTGAAATGACACTTTTGAGAGCACTACTGTCCGTCTCCATTGAGAGTTTGGGAAAGCAGAGTGACTGTAGATGAAAAATTGAGTTTAAATGTTGTGTTTTAAGTCATTTACTGTACATCGAGTGCGTTGGAACTGGAAGAACTTGCTGACATAGCATACAACATTTGACACAGTACACCAGAAAAAGTACTCAGGGAGAGGTTGGCACTGTCTGTGCTGTTGTGCTGGAATGATCCAGATGCAGAAAATGCAGCATTGTAAAGAGTTTTCCCAGTGGAGATATGGCATGGCTCCTTTTTGCGACTGTCTCTGAATCAGCCTTTGGTCCATCCAGCAGTTAAAAAATGATATTTCTGGGTAGAAAATATGTCTCAACTGTTTTTATTTCTGACATTTCAAGTTGAAATGCTGAGTTGGAAGGAGAAGTTTCATGTTGACCTAATGATCCATGTTCCAACCCTCAGCCACGACCATAAACTATGAGGAGTGACCAAATAAATGAGATCTTGATCCTAAATTACTGAAATGAGTTTCCTACAAACTATGACTTGGCTAAGTCCTACAAAAGGAGCTGGAATGAAGAATAAAAATGGACGGATGGAAGGATAATGATAAACTCTGATTAAGATACTTTTCTTTTATCTTACTGATATTGTTTTGGACAACACTGTGATTGTCTTTCTCAGTGTTTATCCCATCAAACTCCCTGCATTGACGCTCATTTAACAGATTAATTAAAACCCACACCGTGTTTTCTGATTGATTGTTATTTCATCACTGAGGGGAACAGTGACCAAAGCTGTTAGGGTGAATGAACAGCTGACAAAACAGCTCTGCAGGGAGCTCTATTTGTTATGTAACATGCTGATGCTGGAGTCCCCACTGAATAATTCCTCTATTTTGAAGTCTTTCTTCATATGAACGATTCAGATTACCCACATTATTTCTGGACGCATAATGTTACAGAGTGTTTTTATTGTTATCGTTCTGTGAAGATTAATTTTGTAATTGTCTGTTGTGGCTGTTATGTAATTTCATGCACCAGATGAGAATGAACAGAGCTGAAGAAGGCAGAATTGAATTAGCTGAGGTGAAGAAGAGAGAGAAATAGATGTAAAATAAAGAAGTGTGTATACGAGTGTGTATGAATGCATGCATGCGTGTTAAATAAGGATGTACACTTGTGCTCGTAATAGTGAGCAGAGTCCTCCAGCAGCCTACAAGCATCTGACTCCACAGATGGCTGAATGAAACAGCTGGTAAGCAGTGCTCTCTCTCTTTCTCCTTCTCTCTCTTATTCCTCTTCAGGAGGTCATGCTGTCTTTTTGTATTAGTTTGGCTGTTAATGTCGACGTAGCACACTGATGCTGTGGCAGAAGACGAAGAAGAAGAAGAAGTGGAGCGGTGAGTGAAGCAGGTTGATCACCTCATTATAGTATGCTAATGAGGAAGCCAAAGCATTCGCATGAATTATCTCATTAATACGATAAAAAAACACTATCCCTAATTCAGGGATGCAGATTATGTTATGTCTGCTGTTAACATTAAAGACAGATGGAGAAGTGTTAGATTGCATCCCTGAGTGAGGTCTTGCAGGTGTATTAAATTACATCTATTTCAAGAGCACATTGACCCCAAGGGTTACCATATTGTCAGATATTATATTACCAAGTTAAGCTGATGATACCTGAAGGTTTTCAGACATTTTTAAAAATACTAGCTTGAAAGCCTTACTTTGCTGCAGCCAAATCAAAAACATGGATCAACATTTCTTTAGATGCTAAATACTCTTCAGAAAGAAGCAAACACCTTGTATGTTTTTGAATTTGATAAAAAAAAGTAATGATGATGGGAAATAAGACCACAGTCACTCATTTTAAGGCAGCAAGTCCAAAACAACAAGCTGAAAGAGGCTAAAACTACAGCTGTAATGGTTAAACCAATGGTACCTGTTTGTTTACTTACACTAGTTAAAATCCCATCTTTTGTCTATGAATGATATTAAAATACATCTGAAAAGTTTGAGGGTGACTCTGGCTGTGTTTCATTCTTCTATTCTCACTTCTGCCTTGAATATTTGTGATTTCAGCCAGGATCTAAAGCAGAAATTCCCAAAATGTTCAGCCTGCGACCCTTTTATACTGGTACCAGAGTCTGCTGTATGAATATACCCAAAGGCAAATCCAAAAACAGACAAAAACAAACAAAAATGTTTTTTTGACCAGACTTAAAAGACTACTTATGTGCAAATAGTGCTGTTTCCTGAATTATCTTGTCATTATCTTTGCTTGGGCCATGTTAACAGGACAACATCTCACCCAAAAATGCAAAGTGTTTCCCAGTGTGACCCCACTTTAGGAACCACTGGTACAGAGCATCAGAGTGAAATGTTGAGTTCACCTTAAGACCTCATACTTTCCAGAAAAGTACAAGTGCAGGAACATTAAACATCTTCCTATACTGGAACAAAATGTTGCCAGAGAACATAAATCACTGATGAAAAACAGATGCATGTGAGTGAAAGGTTGGAAGGTGTAGCACTTTGAAAACAAATGAACATCGTTCTTTGAGAGGGGAAGGCTTGGAGGACAGAACAACTTGTTCACATGCAGGTTGTTTGATTGTATGGAAGATTTCCTCTGAGCTCATAGTAGCGTTGGTGTAAGTGGTGAGTATTCATATTTGAAGGAGGATTGATTGACAAATATAAACCTGCTCTTTTTTGCCTCTGTTAACTAACAGACACATTGCATTTTTTGTGTTGGTAGTCTTCTGCCAAATCATCAGATTTTAGGTTTGCTGCTGTGAGATACAACCTTCTGATGCATCAGTTTTGTTACTTGCAGAAACTGGAGCACACTTTTGGAAACATTTTTTGATCTCAAGTTTCTTGATTTGTGCTGGATTTGACCCACTTCTACTCAGGCAATTATAGAAAAATGTGAGTTACATTTTGCGATGTACAGCACAGGGTGTAGGATGGATCTGAAAGTCTGACGTGCCAAGAAAAGTGTAGGTGTGTTTGTAGGAAAAGATAAAGATGGAGAAGAATTTTAGCTGTGACCTGATTTCTTGTGCAATAAAATAAGTTTTTCAAATGAAAATATTGAGTTAATGACACATCTGTTTAGTTTAGAGAGACATTAGAGGCAGCGCAAAGCCCTGGTTTCCATCTCCAGATGATGAACTGAATCAATAAAATGGCTGCCGTATCTCCTATTGTGTAGCCGTTCTTTAATCTAACTTTGAGTTCTTTCTGAAGCTGCACAATGACAACAGCTCTGATTTGCCCATTTCATTAAAAATGCCAGTATGAGAGGAGCCCCTTAAAAGCCCCCAAAGTGCAATTATCTCCAAATTAAATATGCTGTCATGCTATTATCACAACCATTTCCTTCTGCCTGGCTGGATCTCCATTCATAATTTAATCCTTTATGCACTTCTCCTGTTCTAGGTGCTGCCGGCGCTCCTGGCGAGGTAACTCAGGGAGAAGCAGAGAGGAGACGTCCTGCAGGCAGAGAGACGAGCGACGGGCAGTTCTGGGGGTCAATTATCAGTTAAAGTGGTTGTTCTCAAAGTGATGTTTACATGTGGGTCAAGACTGGAGCGGCTGAGAGGAGCTGCTGGGTGTTTTATGAGATAAAAACAGAGAGGGAGGGAGAAGAGCGGAAATGTACATGTAGAGCAAGTCTGAGAGAACATGACTTAACTGTGTGTAAGATTATTCTTTGTTTTAGCATTTGCTTTTTACTATACTCATGTTTTAACCACCTCATAAGTTGCACTCAAGTTAATCTGTTAACACATTGTCACGTTCTTGTTCTTTACATGCAAAGTTTTCAGTATTATGTCACGTCTTTGGTCTAAAAGAGGCTTCAAATTTGGCCCCTGTTTATATGACAATGTTGAAACAAACAAACGTAATGAAATACATCTGTGTTTACACGGGAACCCTGAGGGACTGGAAACACTGTAGTATGCATGCCCGGCCTGTAGTTGGCGATGTAACTATAGGGGTGGTTTACAAGACAATGGTTCAGATACTTAAGCAGAGATGAGCTAATCATCCCGGTGTATATATGCATATATTGAATGCTTCTTCGCTGATTACAGAAGTGGAGCAACGTGCATATTTTGTTGAAAGACAATCAGTAGATTCAGCAACACCAATACAGTACAATAGTCTGCTGTTGTTACCATTGTTGTTGTCCAATTTCCACATGGCAATTGTAGCTGCCACATAAAAGTGCAATGCTCACGCACAAAGTGGAGCATGATGTCAGCATTTCCACTGAAAACTCCAGATTGCTGTTTACACTGCAAGGGTGGCTGCAGGGTTTCAGAAAAAAATCTGAAGTTTCTGTTTTAGGGTTGCTTAAATGCACTTTCCTTGTGACCAAGAGGCCGAAACGCAACATGAACTTTGCACTTCATCCTAAAACTGTTGTCATGAAAACAGCACCTAAAAGAGGGGGGTATTTAGCTTTTTCTGCTTCATACTGTCCCTGTTGTACCCTCATGTGCATAGGTTATGTGATTTACAGCTAAAAAACAAAGAACAGAAACATATTTTGAGTTGTTGACTGGTGTTTCAGAAAACTCTCAGTTCAGCCTCTGTCTGAAATGCTTAGCTTGTCATGTCATGAGCCGGTTAGATCTGATGATGCATCATAATTTCGAACAATCAGAATCAGGTCTTCAACAGTCAGGCCATAAGAAAAAAGCTGGATGATACATATTTTTATCAAACCCCCCCAAAAAAGAAATGAACACCAGACTAGTCTATTGCTTCCACATGCATTATTATTCAATCTTTTTTTTTTTACTACTTGAAAACAGGTCATTACCTCCTTTAAACTGACTGAATCAAGAGACGGCTGAACAAAAAATATCAGAAGTCAGATCAACCTGACATCTTTTCTAACCTGGTTTCTCTTCAGTTTTGATTTTCAGAGAGGAAATCTTCATCAGTAATCATATATAACACACCTTGGAATAAAAACTACATCAAACGCTGCAGCATCTTTCCACTGTTACTCTCTTTAAATAAGATCCAGCAGATTAAAGAGTGACTGTGAGGTTGAGGAGCTTGAAGATGGCAGATTGAAAATAAAAAACAAGGTTTGAATTTTAAATTTGGCTTTTATCACATTGTAGCAGATACCTGTGTGATGTGTGAGATATGAGGCTCCTCTCTCTGAGTGTCAAGTGTCAGAGTGAATTTCTGTGTGAGCAGAGGAAACGCTGTGAGGCGGTTTGATCTCGACAAAGTGCAATTAGTGTCAAAACAGCTCAGGGTGGAGGGGAGATGGTTTCTGCTGATCTGAGGATGATGACAGGGTGAGAGGCGGGGTGGAGGGTTACCTGCAGGATGATGAAATGGGCTCAATGGATTGAAATACAGCAATCTGGTATGTTTGCCTCAGCACAGGTAGATATACAAATGTAAAGGGTACAAAGAATAATGGAAATGACCAGATCTTATTGGTATGTGATGGGGTGTAAAATTTTAAGAGATCTGGAGGTACATTTCTTGCAAAAAAGATACAGGTTTCCAAGATCTGCATGATTTAAAGTGGACCTTTAATACTCATGCTCACCTACAGAGCTTTGCATGATTTACAGCACAAAATGTTTGTGACTCCAAAATTTCTTGACTCTCCTCATAGATTTTAAGTTTTCAGTAATTGTTGAGTTGCAAATCAAGCTCGTTAAGGCTTTTCAAACAGGAATGTAAAATGCATTAAAACTATAATTAAGCTTTGAGAACACATCAGTCGAGGATTGGAAAGTTGGTTGGTTGAGAAACGTATCTACAGTGTATTCAAATATTTCTTGCAGCTTGACTGTTTACCTCTCCGAAATGAAGATGAACTTCATAGCTCTGTGCGATTTATTATTTCCATATGTTCCTTAGCCTGGGATGCAAAAATATCTGGTGATGTCAAAATGTACAGTGTATTGTTATAACCCAGGCATTGGCTGTGTCCCAAATCATGTACTTCTGCACTTGCACTCACTATTTTGAGTTCATAAGTGCGTTCCCACTGACAGTATGGAAAAACACAGTACACTTTAATTTTTCAGCTGACCCACTCAGAACGGTCAAATAGTTGAGTGTGAACCGCTGGACACTTGTCACCCTCAATGCTCCCAGTAATTGCTACATAGAGAAACGGAGCAGGAATGGATCAAATGATGGTTGATGGTTGTAATCAATGGATAGCAGAAGAACACCTGTAAACGGTGAAATTGGATCATACTTTCTGGTATGTGTGGAGCAGCAGGGGGGTGTTTTTGGATTGGGAGAACATTCCCCTATAAGATTTTGAGCTCTGTTCTTGTAAGTGCAGAATGTATGCAGTGCAGCTCCTGTAAGTGTACTCAGTATTTGAGACACATCCTTTGGCTGCACCTGTAAAAGTACAAAGGGAGAGAAACACCACACAAGCTATGGCGTGTAACAGCATAAAACAATAAAACCATACAGAGAATCTAGAGACACTTTACAAAAAGGACAAGGCCATGAACTGATACTAGACAGCTGTCATCTTTAGGCTGCAAGGTTTTAAACTGAACCATGCAAAGAAGAAACCACATGAAGACTTGATCTAGAAACACTGGAGCCCTAAATGGCTTTGTAGAGTTTTTTTTGAATGGTCCTTCTCTTTTGCTTTGTACTAATTAACAAGCCACACATTAAAAACTGAATGATACGCTATAATGTAGCTTTATATATGTCCATTTGAACCTCCTTCACATAAAGGCGAACAGTGTTCTCAATAACTCCTCTAACTGCTCAGGGCTTTAATTATAAATGAGATTTTTTTTTCTCTTTCTTTGAACTCCTTCATTTCTTTTCTTTTCCCTGCAGTTATTAGAGAAATCACGGCGAGCAGCGAGTCTGACTTTCATGTTCAATAATGTCAACTGGGATGAGTCATGGAGTCATCTTAGCCATGACTTACAATGCGCTCAGACACAGAGCACTGCTCCCTTTCCCATCATACACTTGGGCTGAGGCAGGATGAGGTCATCACTGAGGGGATCTGAGACTACAGAGGATTGGCTTTGAAGATATATCTTTATGCTGCTGAATAATGTCATAAAATAGGAATAACGCTGAAGATAGAAATTCATTGGTGGAGAGATGTCATAATATGTACTATACTGAAAAATGAAGTCTATGTATCATTCACAGTGCATCAGCAGTGGAGCTTGCACAGCTGAAAGGGTTGTAAGGACGTAATTCTTCTGCCGTACCGCCTGTTACATAAATCTCCACTTGTATGCATGAGAATTTCATAGGTGTGCGTACATTTCGCCATGGCAGGCGCTTTAATTCAACTCAATTTGCATGCCTGCATGCATAGAATATTTCATCCTCCCACACATGCATATATTCACACCGAGCTCACACTTAAAGGCAGAATGCTCATCTGTAGTGAATCTGCTGCAAGTAGTCCAACACAGGGAGTGACAGAGAGCTGACACGTCTGTGTGTGTGTGTGTACATGTTTGGATTACACAAACTGTTTGTTCTGGATGAAGGCAGTTTAAAGGGATCAAACTACTCCGAGCGATGGCAAAAGTCAAACACTGACTTTGTATTTGGATGACAGCAGATCTCAGGTCTCAGTGGGTCTAAGAAGCTGAGATGACGGTATATTTTCTTCAGGTTAAGCCTGGCAAATAGTACGAGATTGAAATCTTAACAGCTGTTAAAATGTGAAAAACCCCTAACGTGACAACACATAAGGACGGATTTAACCCAGACTTGACTCTTGCAAACAAATTCCAGTAGATTTCTTTTTCTCTTTTTCACCAAGAGTTGAGTATAAAGTGATGGAAGTTACTTTTTTTTTTTTTTTTTTTTTAAATATATTGTTATTGAGCTCCCTAAGGGTCATGGTGTAAGCTTTGGATTTTTTTTTTTGAAGACCTTTGCATAACCTCAAAATACTTTTGTGGTACCTTGCATTTTTTTCCTCCCTTCTGTTGCATTATGCTGCAGAGGGAGCGGCTAAGCAAAGTGAAAATGTGTCTCATAAGTATGAGAAGAGAGAAAAAAAATGTATTGCAAGGGAAGGCAAAAGCATAGTGGGACAACACAGTTGTATTGTGAGGGAATGCAAAACTATTCTGAGGGAATGCAAAAGTGTTGCCAGGGAACTCAAAACAATTACAAGGGAACAAAATAGTATTATGAGGGAACGCATAAGGGTTGTAAGGAATGCAAAAGTATTGCAAAGGAAAGCAAAAGTCTTTTGAGGCAACACAACTTACTCTCACTCTTTTATAATTTATTTTCTAACCCAATAACTTCAAAATGAAAGCATCACATGAAAACAATTGAAGTCTTGTCATAGGATTACTGGATCAGGCTTTTACTTTGAAAAGCTTTAAGTGCTTTCATATTACATTTTTCATGATCTTGTCATAAATATAGATGACAAAGCCACTTCAGGTCTCCGTGGATCATTTTCTGTATACTATAGCTGAGATCTCCTCCTCAAAAAACGTCAGTGAGCTTCATAATTCCTTTGGATTTTTGGTTAATGAGAAACTGGTGAGACTGCACATGCCTCTAGAATAAATGATCAAATCTTTTAAAAGCCTGGAAAAATGCAAAATCAAGCCAACCTGAAGCCATTATAAAGCAAACTCACTTTCTGTGTAAAAAATCCAATCTGGAATGTCAGGTGTCTGATTTTTCTTTGATTTATGTGACAAAATGCTCATATTGCATGATAAGAATGGTTTTGCATGGCAGAGTTTGAGTTTCATGAGGTTATAGGGCTAAAAGGTCAGGAACTTCCACACTAGAGGAAGCAGACCTCCTATAAAGCTGTGGAAAGTAATAATAAAGTCAGACGGTCTGTAGAAAGAGGCTTTGTTCTGTAGGGAGTTGGGATCACTCAGTCATGTGACTTCTCTATGTCCAGGGCTGCAGAGCTGCATAAATGAGGTCAGCCTCCAGGTACAGGCTTGAACAGCAGGCAGTGCCTCAGGACAAGCACTACACACAGATACACACATACACTCATGGAAATAAACCCATCACACACACCTATGCATGCAGAAAGACTTGTACCCTGACACACACAGAGGAATAAAAGCAGTCTGTCTGGTCCCCGTGGAGATGAAGTGATGCAAAATGACATCAGTCGCTCCTGTTCCTGCATGTGACTCATTACACCAGACGATAAGGATGCTTCTCTATCACCGCTGGAACAGAGCCAACAAGCCAGGTTATCACCGCGCACATCACCTGAACCGGACACGGGCCTATTGATCAGCACTGTGATGTGAAGAGGAGGAGGATGGTCACTGCACAGGAAATGAATGTTGTGAGAGAAGAGAGGGAGGAGAAGAAGAGGAGGGGGTGGGGGTGTTTCTGTGTCACTCAGGCTGAGGTGACAGAGAGGGTCCAGGTGTATGTGTGTGTGTATATATATATATATATATATATATATATATATATATATATACATATGTGTGTGTGTGTGTGAGTGTGTGAGTGAGTGAGAGGCCGTAGAATAGATCCTTGTTGTATTCATCTGGATCTGGTCAACAGACTGCAGAAAAAAGAAGATAAGTCATACAAAACAAATTCAAGAGCAAGCATCACCCATCAGTTTTAAATTTGTGGTTTACAGAGCCAGGAAATTTCCTCTGTGCAAATCAGTGAATGTTGGATGAAAGAGGTTTTTTTTTGCAAGTTTTTGCAGTTTTCCTTGCAAGTTTCAATCAAAAACAACATGATATCTGTTATTTTGCTGATAAATGTAAAGTTTTGATCATGCCACACACACAGACTTCTACTCCAGTCATTCTAATTTGTATACTTCGGACTATGCAATAACCTAAACTGACGACCCTTCAGTTTCCAAGTCAAGCACCCTGAGATTCACACACATGCACACATTACAGCTGTACTGTAATAAATACACAAATAACATCAGGCAATGACTGTGAGCTACTTAACAAACAACTTAAGATTAAAGTAAAGTATCCTAATTCAAACAAGGTGCAAATATATTATTTTTACAGGAATTTTCACGTAGAGTTCTACAGAAAAACACCATTATTTTACAGTTTTCCCCTAAATAAGTATGATCAAATACCTTCAATAAAGTGACAATGCAAAGAGTTAGGCATAAAATACCTTTTTCTGACAGGTCTTGAATTAATTAATTAATATTGAACACCTCAGAAAAAGTTGATGAGGTAACGATGAACAGCACCAACAATGTATGCTGTGGAGCTTAGACAGCCGCTCTGTTAAGAATCAAATCTATGCTAATGTCATGGTACATTACACCCTATTTGAAGGGTATAATGTACCCATAATGAGTCCATTCTCCATCAAAGCAAACCGTCTTGGATATCCAATTGATCCCTTGTTTACCTGTTTGCAACTACACCCCTCCCCCATGCAGACTTTGTCCTGTCAAACAGCGCCTTTATCTCAGGTAACAGGAACGACAACAATCTGAAGCTCAGCTCCAGCTGTCTCAATCAATCAGCAATCAGTGATCAATAAAACAGAACTTTGTATGACAGAAAATCCTTGAAACGTTTTAAAAATAAGCATTGTTGACCCCCCTGCAAAAGACAGATTAATGAGAAAAACTATTTCATCCAGATCAGTGTGAAAGGACATTTTTATGCAGCGTTGAAACAGAACTGGGACTTCAAACCTGACCCTTGAATTAACCTTGTCAAATCGTAAACATTCCCCTGTAGATTTTTCCCTTCAGGTTCATGCCCTCCCCTCTAGTCATAACACCATGCAGCTACAGTCTTTATAGCGTATCATTAATGGGGATGAGAGGATGATCCATCTCCTCTCCTCCTGCCTTATAAACGTGAGAACTCACCATTATTAACTCCCCAGCCACTCATCCAGACAAGTGATCTGTGCCTACATTACTCATCCTGACACAAAATTACATTATTCATCTGTTCTCCACTCTACCATCTCTACAGCCCAGCGGAGAACAGTAGAGATGAAGTTAATTGATTTATTTGAAGGAAATGTTCTGTTTACCATATTTGAGAGAGACTTATACTCTACCTTTGAGCTGGGTCAATAATCCATAGTTTCATGTCCACCTGACTATCTGAATGAACTTTAAAACACAGGGGGACATATGCATGAGAGGATCAAAGAGGTTCAATGGAAATTTCATGAAACAAGAGCAACATAATCATTCACCTCCATATAAGCTATGCTATAGTAAGACATCCAAAATGAAAGGATGTTACCAATACTTCTAATTGGACTGAATAGAAAATGATAGAGAAATAATAGAATAGAATACAAAAGAACAGAATACAGTAGAATAGGAAGAAATGCATTAAGACTTGATATTATTTGATGCTGTTTGAAGTGTATGTTACTTACTATATGTTATGCCACAGTACATTATGCTGTACACTATGGTACTGTATGATACAATACAATGCAACAGATCAGATACGATACATTGGACTTCTACGTAACATAACGCAATAGACAATATATGATATTGTTGGTACCATATGGATTGATATAGATTTATCGCTCCGGAGGGAAGATTGTTTTTCACAGACTGCACAGAGACAAGTATGGACATTAAACACGATACAAACATCAGGAAAAGTACAGCAAAAGACACATTCTGTTCACAGACAAAAAGGAACATACATCATCATATAATATAATATGATTATCAAGAAACGATAGATACCGTATGTTTTGATAGGATATTATGTGATGATTATATTTGGTCGATATCCAATATGCCAATATTTTACTGATACCTATATTTTTTTTTTCACACCTAATTGCAGAGATCATCAGCTCTCTTCTGTATTGGAATTAGAGTGCAGTAGTATGGCACATACTCTTCTCACATTTGTTTCATTTTATTCATTTTCTGTGCAAAATAATAATTAAAATATTTACTTATTGACAGAGTTAAGAATCAGAACTTATCTTCACAGGGAACATGTTGCGCTGCACACGTCTTCTTCATCACAGCCTCCACATTTACCTTATAAATTATATGCAACATAAAAATGCATCAAATATTCATCATATTTTTAAAAAACAGTGTAATATGTGGGATAAGTGCAAAGAAATAGCAACTACAAAAGTGCAATAATGTTAGTAACAACAGTAAAGTATCTGATGTTAATTGATAATGTATTGGCAGTCAAATTATGACACATAGACTTTTTCCAACTTGACCCCCACACTGCTAAACTTTCCTCCTGTGATCATAGATTGTTAGAGTGAAGTTCTGAGGTTTAGAGGTTAAATTTCCTGTAACGCTCACTCGGATCAATAGATTCAGTGTGGAGCTAGACCTCCTACCTAACACATGACAAAAGAACCTGCTGAGGGAGGAATAGAACAACCTTTAGCCTCAGGGTTCACCTCTCCTTAAAGAACAATACTCAGTTTATTGGCTGAATACTCATTGGGAAGGATTTTCCTGCATATACACAAATGAGCCCAGTAAAGAGGAGAAAAAAAAATAAAGCCCTCTGAGCTCTATAGTCATGTCAATACTAAATTAGCATTGAGTAATAGCATCCATTTCCTCCCGTGTCACAGGCAGTGGTCGCCTGTAGAGATGTTGTGATGTAGTAGGACAGAAATTCACAGATAAGAGGGGGCTCTCCAGCCTGTCATAATCTGCCAGCGGGGGATTCAATTAAAGCAAGAAAGTGGCTATTATGTGACCTCCAAAGGGAAGTAAGAGTTCATTATTATTATCATCATCACCATATATAAATAATGAATTTTGCATCAACCAGTAATAACAGTGATAAGATAGCATGGCAACTATACTGCAGGATTAAAATTGAATTTATAGTGGATAACTGTAGCTTATAACCTGTTGCATGATCCTCTAGGATACTACGCAACACTGTACGAGATGATACAACACAATAGATATATTGCTGATGTAATGCAATATGATACTATATATTACAATGCCATATAGTGTGATACACTTCATTATGATGTGATATAATGTGATGCAATTTGATTGTTCAGATGTGATGTAGCTGGTTAAGACACAATATGCTATGATACATGATATTGCTATTGTCATGTGATGTAATACGATATGATGCGATGCAAAGCGAGATGATACTTTTCATGTTGATGAATGTGCTACCTTGCAACAGGTTTTGTTGCAATGTGTTTTTTTTATGATCCATTGCAATCTTTTGCCATGTAACTACTATCGTAGTACGGTATGGAGGTGGTTGGTGAGTTTCTAAAAGTACGGAATAAAAGAAAGAAATGTCTCAAATTATCTATAAGGTCAAGTTTTCCATTCATTTATGCAGTAAATGAACAAACGAAACCCTCATTCAATAAATGAGTCATTCATTCAACGTTAGGTTGCACCTTATCTTCCTGGAACAAGAATTTATAGTCTCAAAATTACTTCACTTTTTATGTCAGTGAAGACTATTGTTTTTCATATTTTGAAAATGAATAAATATCTGTGAAGGGCTGCAGACAAAAGGCTCAGATTTCAGCCTTTTTTCTTTAGTTATTAGAGTTGGAGTTACTCCGTGTGATTAAGATTAAGGGATAAATAGAAGCAAACTGTAAATACATTTAATTTTAAGAAGTTAATGAAACAAAACTATCTATGATGAGTCTAGCAAAATAATTAGATACTATAGTGGAATTCATGTCCATTAACCCCCATCCCAACAGTGCTGCTTATAAATCGAACCATTAGTTGTGATTCTCGATATAATGATTCTGAAAATATGTTATTTTAGAAAAAAAAGTACTTTTGGTACTTGAAGTTTACTTTTTTGCTAAACATGCTTCTTCCGCCACTTGGTTTTGCTCTTTTTCCTTTTGTGAAATTTCTGAATACCTCTCCTGCCTGCATTGTTTTTGCAGCTTCATTCTGAGCACATTCATGTTGAGTGGAGCTGCTGAATACAGCACGCTCACAATAAAACACCTTTCAAAAATGCACATAATCTCACGCTTTCTGTCCCTCTTGTTAAACCTCCGGGGTTTGATTTAAACCCCCCTTTTCTGCCCACAATAGGAGATTCAGATGAGTCCTGTCGTCTGTGGGAGGCTCACTGCAGCACCTGGTGCGTCTGTAATGGAAACCTGATCATCGGCAGGTACCAGAATAGCTCAACAGGACAGTGAAGGCCTCTCCTCCGACCTGCCGTGAACTGTCATTAAACTTCTGACCCTGCTGAGGGCAAAACCGGGATTTGTGTATGTATTAATGGTCTCAGAAAGTATCTATTTTGATTATTGTTCATCACTTTTTGAGGTAGAATAAGATAAATGTTGCAATCATTAAAGTTCCAGTTACTAAATGTGATTGAGATTAAGAGATAAATAGAAGCAAACTATGAATACATTTAGTTTCAAGAGGGACTTCTGTTGTTAAGCACCTTGAAAACTGAAATTTTTTATTATGCTATAAAAAATCAAATTATTTTTGAGTTGAAACATTCAGTTTTTACATTTACATTTTTTTCTTTTCATTCCAAGACATAGACTTTTTTGTTCTCTTTTTAACTTTGTTTTTATCACACCCTCAGTGAAGTGATGTTATTTTACAGTGTAGACATAAACCCATTTTGAACTCTGGTGCAACCCCCTTTTTTATTGATTTTTTTATTATTATTGTTTTTTTAATGATTGCACTTCATACAAAATACAACCCCTCATTGAGAATAAGGAACATATTTACCGCAGCTAAGGTGCAGAAATTAAGGAAAAACATTCAAAAAAACAACTAAACAAAACCTTGTAAAACACAATTAAGGTGCATCAGGGCCACTAAGTAAGTCAGGCAACTAATAACAACATAAAGTTCAGAACAGGGATACAAAAACAAAAAGAAATTAAAAATTGGAGCATAAATCTGAGTACTCAGTCAGTCAATAAATACATTAATAAATCGTCAGAGGGGACAACTAATATCAAAATACTACCCGTTATCAGGGTCCTATAACACTAGAAAAGGTTGGAAAAATCATACATTAGATACATACATGGATACATATAATTATAATAAATTCTATTTGTAGAGCACTTTTCTGAACACTCAAAGATGCTTCACATAGGATAAAAACATCAAGTAAAACAACACAACAATAAAACCTATAACAAAAACAAGACAAAACAAAACCATGGGATACATTTCAGGGAAATTAGACATTAAAAGCAGTTTTACAAAGATGTGTTTTGATGAGGGTTTTGAATGTGGTCAGGTTTGTACATCCACACATGCATATATATAATCAAACATTAATATCTTTATACATTTACATACATGGAAACTTACATAGACTTTCCTTCTTTCCCACCTGTGGAAACACCTTCCTGCTCTGTCTCCTGTGGCTGCCGTCCCTGACAGGGCGGACGGGCCACTGATTGGACCCCACTCTCAGAAAACACACACCCACGAGCGGCCAGTAGGAGGGGCCACGTGCTGAGGTGTTCTAGAAGGTGATGCCGTAAAAGCAGCTACCAATGTCGCAAACCAGGTGTTTTTGCTGGTGGAAGGTGACGTCGTAAAGCGGACAGGGGAGAGGGGAGGGGTGAGGAGGGGGGAGACAGGAGGAGGAGGAGGAGGAGGGAGGAGGTGACTCGCGAGCGGCTGCGCTTCATACTCAGCGAGAGGATCATGGCGGATGGCCCCAGGTGTAAGCGCAGAAAACAGGCGAACCCGAAGAGGAGCAGCGGTAAGTCCCAACTCTTCCGTTACCGCCTCTGGGCGACTCAAGCGGACTACAGGGGAGCTTTTCACTCGGTGAACTCCTCCAGAGGACTTCTGGGAGTTAGTTGGAGCTCGTTTGTCGGAGTTTTACGGAGTATTGGTGTGTTCATATCCCAGGGTGGTGGTGTACCGTTATACCTGGTTGGCTTCTCTCTCCGCCTAGCGGTGCACGGGGCCGCCCGGCTGAGTGAACCGTTATCCGTCAGTTATAACAACCAGAGGAGCGCTTGATTCCTGCGTGTATTTTCTAAGTTTTCTCCACTTCGCTTTTCCTTGTTGCGGTACTTTTCTGCCACTTTCCCACCCTCGGAAACACTTGGCGGCAGGTTGCGGGGCTTTCTCACAACAACGTGGCCCGTTGAACGCAGTTTAGTGCAGTGTAGTGTTTGATTCTTTTAGGGCGAGGTTGGTTGGTGCGGGGCTTGTTTCGTGCTCACGGATGATGCAGTTTTTCTGATAACTCAACTCAATCTGGTTTACGAAGCCGGATGTTGAAGTCTGCTGCTATGGGATTTTATATTTTTGCATGCTGCTCCGGTGATGGAAAAGACATGGGATGTTTATATTATCTCCAGTTCACCCCTCCCTGGTACAACTGCAGCACCACATGTTCTCATAGTTAAGGTAAGAGTAGATATATAATATTTACAATCCTTTATGAAGCAGATTTGACTCATTTCTTCTCACGGATGCATTTTCTAATCTCTCTCACTAGATTCTGCGCATTATTTTGTAATTTTTAATCATTTGACGTTGGTTTCCGGTCAACTGCAACGCAAATTGCTCTTCGTGTTATTATTTTTTGTTTATTTTTTCAGATTGTGGATTCAGGTTTGCAATGATGCAATGATGCATGATATAATTTTTTTTATGGTTAGTAACAGTAATAAGAAAATTTACTTATAGACGCTCATAAGGTAAAAGTTAAAAGTGCAGGTAAAACAATTAGTACAATAAATAACACATTAACATGCTTTACAAGGTCAATTTTAACAGTGCAGGTGAAAATATTCGAATAATAAGCTACAGAATACTGAGAAGACAGATGGAAAAAAACAACAAGCAAAAATGTGAGAGGTGTAATAGGATGTTACTAAAGTTTACAGAGTTATTACGAGTTAAATGCAGTCCGGAAGAGGTTTGTTTTTAATCTTGTTTTGTAGATGGAAGAGTATCCAGCTTTTATTTTGCAGTTTCTGTGCAAAGATTTTGAGTTAAGCATGTAGGAGGAGTTTAATTATATGACATATTATTGAAATCTTAACCGAGGAGTGGAAGTATTTTTATGCACGTGAGTACACCTGTTACAGAGAGAAATAATATAAAATAGATTTGAAACGTAGGTTGTTCCTCATTGGCTGATTTCTTACCTGTGCACCCCCCTCTTCCATGAAATCAGCCAATAAAAAAGTAAAAGCATAAATGAATATATTTTTAGACACCGTTATGAGGCATGATGTGTGTAAGCCGAGGGGCTGGATGGAAAGCACCTTTTTTTTTTGCTCCTGCTGACGACACGACGGTGACTCTGCGCGTCCGTACAGGAGCCATCATCATCATCATCCTCATCATCATCATGTTTACCTGAACGCGGATAACGGGGGGCTTGCAAATGGCCTAGAAATAAACAGAAAATAACACCTGCGGCTGTCTTCCGTTACCGGAACAGGATCTGCTCGTCGTTTCATAAAGCCTCAGTGTTTCGTGAGGAGCCTGAAAAATCGCTCCAAATGTCAACTTGTGCAGGTAGAGAGGATTTTTTTTTTGTAGTTTCACCGTGTGTTTCTGTGCCAGTTTCGCATGGATGCTCGCCTGCTTTCATTCTCGCGGGATTTATCTCACCGACACGGATTTCTGACCCACTTGTGCATGCTTTATCTCCGCTTTTTAATGTATTTTCATGTGTGTGGACTGGGTGTTTGATCGAGTGCACTCTGCAGCTGTGTGCGTGTGTGTGTCTGCACGGTGAACGAGCAATGCATAAGGTGGTTATCCCTGTGTTATTCCTAACCCTGGACAATAACAGAGCGTATAGGGCTCCCCGTCAAACCTCTCGTTTCCATCTATTGTGTTGCGGTGATTCGTTATACAATTTCCTGAGCGGTGAGCGGAAGGGAATGGCGGTCAGTACCATTACTGCAGTGAAGGCGGGGTTGCTGCCTTTTTTTCCTGGACCGGAGACAGCCAGGTACGCAAGGTGATGCAACACCTATAAAGGTGTATTTTCACCAGTTAAAGCGTCACAGCCTTTCAATGCACAACCCAAATTCTTACCAAGAATGTCCTTACGCATCTTAATCCGCTTAATTTCCACACATTCAACCTGAAATGAGATCACCCTGTGCCAGGAGCGCATCATTGTTCGTGTAACGGGACGCGCAATCAAGATGGCAAAAGGTGCTGTGGTTCTGCGCGCACTGCTTTCATCTGCTGCAAGTGCAAATCATCTTTTCTTGTTGTTTTAACTCCCACTAATTTAAAAAAAAAAAAAAATGCTTAGTCATTTGGAGTTTTCATGCACACGACTCCTCAATGTGCCAGTCAACAGCCTGATCTCTCTTTTGTATTTCAAAGGAGGAGCTCACGTGCCAGACATTAGCCTGTCATCTCTGTGTTGTTGAAACAGCTGCAGGTATCAACAAGAAGCCTACACCTTACAAAAGTTTGAAGTTGTGCTTGTCATTGTTCACCTGCTCTCCAGTTTACTATGAATTTGTTATTCTAAGTTGGATTAAAGGGACTGTGAGGACTTTTTAAGTTATCACAAAAATTTCTCATATTTGCCTGATTATCATCAACAATTTAAAATGGGATTATCAGCACCAAAATATGTTGTTTCCAAATGGTATTTCTCAGCTTCCCACTTGGGTTGGACTGGACCTGATTGATTTGCCGCAAGTCAAAGTGTCTGTGACAACATCACACCAGCTGGCGAGGTTTAGCTGTGAAAATGGAGATCAGTGTTTTCCTCTGTTGAAATGACTTCTGTGATTTTATTAAGTAGCAATGGTTAGTAATAGTGGATACTTGAGGTTGACTGTTTGACAGAAAAGGGACAGACGAAAGCCCAGCGGGAGAGTGATAGAGCATGGGCTAAAGGCTAAAGCATGAGCTAAAGGCTAAATCGATTAAAAGCTGCAACACAATCTAGAGGTTAAAATATGGGCTAAGTTCTTTTCTGTTAACATTCATTCCAACCCACATGCAGCAGTTATTTTGCAGTTATCTGTTCAAACTTGAGTCTATCAATAAAATGACCAGCCAAGTTACGTTTGCTGTGGTTGGTAGATAAGCACTGGTAGGACACAAAAATGATTTGCTAATGTTACATATTATAGACATGCCTCAGAGCACCAGGCTGTGGGTAGCACTAAACTGAGCCGGCTACTACGCTACACTATGTTTCAAACAATAGCGCTATGTAACTTTTGATACTGCATCATGTTGTATAAGGTAAAAAGTCATCTTGAACAAAGAGAAGTTGTGTCAAAAGAAGGAACCGATCTTCATTCATTCGCTGCAATCCACTTCATACAGATTCTCCTCACAGTCCCTTTGATGTTTAATTTTTTTTTGACCAATAGTGAAAAACTTGAAAGTATATTCATTTCACTTTCTTCTACATATAAAGCAAAGAAGCAGGAATCTGGTGTGGTAAGACAACTATGAATGGAAATATAACTTGCAGTTTCTGGTTGTCCCCAAATTACAGCACAATAGAGAAAAAACACAGTGAATCATAAAAAGAGTCATCTGTTGAGTGGATGTTTGAGAAAAAAATTAGCACCTTTAATGAAATGTGTGACATGCACACACTGACTCACACATGCTATTGGATTGCAAGGATATAAACCAGGGGTGTGTCCGGACTGTGCACACTCATAGATACACACATGAATAGCATCAAATATCAGTATCATACGTCTGGTACTTCCCTGTGTTTGATTCTTTAACTTCATCAAGAATCACAAGATGTTTTATAAACTGATAGATGAGGTCACCAAAAAAAGAAATTTGTACATCATACAATATGAAGCTCCAGCCAGCCCAAACAGCTAGTTTTTATGTGGCTCTAGCTTCCTGACATTGCTAATAACCAATATAAGCTCAGGATTTTGGATAAGCCCCTGGTTCAAACAAGCCTTTAAATTTCACATTGCTCTGCAAAGCTTTATTGAAAGTGAGACAGCTCTATGAACATATCAATGATATGTGCTTAGTGAAAAGGAATCTTAATTTTAGTAACTGGACTTTTCTTTAAGTAGCTAATAACCAGATTAATGTTTTGTTCTTGCTCAAAAACATTGTATTTCAGATTAATTTTCTTTATTTTTGTTTATAGTACATCTCACAATGCAATTCACCTAAAAAGGACCAGGCTCTTATTTTCCGGTTCAAGTTCAAATGCTGTTGTTGTTCCCTAGATTTAAACACTCCTCCTAACCTGTCTGCTGTTATTGATAGATGTCATATAGTTGGCCTTGCCTCCCATCTTTATAGAGATTATCTCCCAGCATGCAGCAGCTGTAAACATGCTGGCGTAAAAGCACAGTAAATGATGAGTGTTGTCCAGCTATCGGCCTCCGGAGACCCCTAACAGCCTTCTTTATTCACTTACTGTACTTGTTTTGGCTTAATTTAAACCCTTAACACACATCGGACTGGACACGTGCATGACCGAGCCATTCTGTTGTTTTTAGATTAGCGTATATCTAAAATGAGTGAAGCCAGTTTGTCGCTCCACCTCATGTGTAATCTTCTGCAGCCCTCCTGTAAATGTCAGGTGTCGGCCCTGCCCTTCTGCTGCTGCCACTTTGGTCACGGCTTTGTCATCCAGTGCCTGTCCTCCTGCTTTAAAGTACTCCATGTTTGTGTGTGTATGTGTGTACCAATGCGCTCTCAGCTGGGCTGTAATCTAACACTGCAATTTAGGGACTACAGGAATGCAGCCTGGTGTTAACATACCTTGACAGGATAAACACAGCGGCCTACTCCCAGGCTTGTACTGCTCATATGTAGAACCCTGCCAGGGACCTGGCCTTCACCGGCGCCTGTCCACCGCCTCCTGTAGTGGTATCTGAAGAATTAAAGAAACATGACCTGTGTGGTTATCATGCAAAACTGTGTGTTTACATTGAGGGTGATGTCTAGTGTTTTTGGATGCATTGGCTTCCTCACATAAAAGGCTGATTAGGATTATTAATTCAGTATTTCTCACACCCATTAATCATCTGATATCCCATTTTCTGCCTCTTCTGTTCATTTGCTGCATATTTTGACGCCACCTGGTAGAGTCGTGCAAATCCATTGTCAGAAATGTCTCATGTTCTGAACCAGTGGGTGCTGTGCCAAATTGTTCTTTTCTTTCGCAGTGAAAGCAGCGCTTTTACTGATAAGAGTGCTGTTTGCAGACTGCTGTTCTCTCCATCAGGTCATGGAAAAAGTTGTTGATATGAAAGTGCTTTGAATTATAGTTTCTAAAGCATTCATTTTACTCTGTGGTGATAGGCTCTTTGATCAGCTGGCTGTTGTGTGATGCATATGTGAGCAGTATTTGCTCAGCTCTCCTTGATGCTGATGCTGTAATACTTTTTTAATGTATTGCACGGTGCACAAAACAAGCTGTGTATCATCTTACCAGAACTTTCACCCAAGCTTACACCTTCAGATCAAAGGTGTTTGATTTACTTTGCTTAAGGACATAACACACTGTGACAAAACCAAATCACACTCTTCTACCACAGCTTGTTCTGCAGTCCTCTTGGTATAAATGAACCTTTTTTAAGGTCACCCTGAGGTGTTTCAGTTACAGCGCTTCTACTGAGCAGAGGAGTCATGTGAGTGTCTGACTGTTAGATAACACACTTTGCCTATGGCTGGGTTCATCCTGGTCCAGTCATATTCTGATAAAAAATCATCAATACAGCACTGTGTACAGTAATATGGACCAAAACATTCAGATTCAGATCATTGCCCTAAATTCAAAGTTTTTGTTTTGTGTTACGTACAGCCTAGTTGAGATGTGAGTATTTTTGAATTGCCCACCTTTGTGAAGTATTCATAGGATGTATTGAGAAGCATTAGGTGAGGGAACAATCCTGAGTGCTATGAGAAGTGGTTGTGGTCAACAGGAGCTGTTAATTGATCCATGACCATTGGTCATTCACGTTACTTTCTCCAAGTACTAAAGAGCCTGAGGCTGTGTGTGTGTGTGTGTGTGTGTGTGTGTGTGTGTGTGTGTGTGTGTGTGTGTGTGTGTGTGTGTGTGTGTGTGTGTGTGTGTGTGTGTGTGCCGTTTCCCCTGCACAAATGGGCCTGTGGAATGACAAAGCACTACAGGACATCTTTAGCAAGTCAGCATTAACCCCTCCCCTTGCCTTTTACGTTCCTAAGGGGGGAGGTGCACCAGGGCTACTGATGCTGCTGCTGTGACTAATTGAGCGGTGTGTGTATGTGTTTGTGTGTGTGTGTGTGCGTGAAAGACATTGTGTGTGTGTGTGTGTGTGTGTGTATGTGTTTGTTAGCATCAAGGTTGGAAACTGCTAGTTTCCTTTAGGCTTTGCATAACAACACAGGACTGCTTGTTTGGATTTACATGCATTAACGTGGTGGAGCCTGTGAGGGAGAGTCAGAGGTTCATGCTGATGCTGTTGTGTTTTAATTAGATAAACGCACCTTGACAGATCAGGTGTAAAAAGATGAGGCTATTATACTGCCTAATAAAGACCGAGGTATGTGCAAACATTTTAAGCTCTATGTACAACCGGTGCTGCATGTTTATGCTCATCGAAGGAAAACTGAAGAGAAGTCAGAAGCTTGATCACTTTTGATCACTACACAAGAGGCAAGTTTTGATATTAGCTGAAACTCAGCAACAAGTGTCGTCTTTTACCACAAAATTCTCACCACTTTATCTGAGGGTGGCTTAAGGTGAGCTACAGCTTTGCTCGACTGCATTCAAATGGTGCTGGACAATCAAAATTGAGTATCCTCCATCCAGCTGGTGCAATGTGACTGTGTTGAGTGAGAGACACACACTGAACTTTTTATTCATTTATTCAATTAGTGATGTGAATGTAAATACGATCATTTAAGCTGCTTTATATAATACAATCTGTATTTTTATGATTGACATTTTTACACTTTTCTATTTTCCACTTTTTATTTCTTTATTGTTCTTGTATTTTTCCACATATTTATATTTTAAATTGTAAGTTTTCTTATATTCCGTTTTATATATTGTGTCATTCTCATTCTATTGTTTTACCAGTTGCTAGTTGTGTTGTGTTGTTAAGCACCAACATATGAAGCCAAAATCCTTGTAGGTGCAAGTGTGCAAGTACTCTGCTCTAAAAATATCCCTCATCAGGAAGAGTAAAATGCAAACAATTAGTCAACTGACTTCAGTTTAAAGCACTTCAGATAAACGACTATGATGTTTCTCACTACATGATTCATTGGTTGATACGTGAGACCAAGAAAAACACTGACTGTGGCTTTGAATTCACACTGTGGCCTTGGAGTTTTTCCACTTGCACAAATCAGTGAAGTCCACTCTAAATCTGCAGGGTGCACTAAACCAAAGCTACCATAATCACAAACTCTTCATCATCTGAGCTGCAAATAAGAAAGGTAATCTTACTCATCACAAGTGACTGAGCCAGCACTGTCGATGTCAGACATCATGCAGGTGCAATTTGCTTCTGCAGCTTGTGAGCTATTTGTGTCTGAGGTGGAAGAGGAACCGTGCACTGCACTGCCCTTTAGCTTCATCTGAAACTGAAACAAACATGCCGTCATTCAGGCTTATTTCATCTGAAGCATGCAGCACTGTTAGCCTTTTAAGGTGGTAAATATAAGTTATCTGCCGCCAGCTTCAGCAACAAAGATTTTAGAGGATAGCCCCCCCCCCTTCTCCACCCAGTCCTCCACAGGGAGGTCAGAGGTCAGTGGAGCAGCCCTGGAGCTGAATTCACATGAGCCACATGTGCAGGGAACTAAACTACACGAATGTTCCTTTTAAAAACAAGTCAACACCTTAGGTACAGATCTTGTTTTAGGGCCTTAACACACTCATGAATGCACACACACTTCTAACTAATGATCCCAATACTCATCTACAAGTCTCTGAACTCAGGAATAAACATCAGGCTGAAGGAAATCTTCGTTGTTTAGAGTGTGAAAGACCAGAGTATGGCTGAATAATTTGCAAAAATAATCTAATTGCAATAATTTTTCTCTGCAATGAGATTTATTTTGTGATTAATTTTAGGTTCCCTCAGTTATGAGTTGTTACACACAAGCAATAAATCGCTCTTCATTAAAAAGACCACCTTATTAGATAAATAAAACTAGAAATAAATAACTCAAAATAACATATATTTTGATTCACGTAAAAAATTCAGTATAACTATAACTAAGAAAATCAGATACAAAAGGAGAAAAGAAGGACTTCTGTAAATAAATAAATGACCAAATAAAACGTATAAAACTTCATATCAAAACATTAGAATATCATGAAAAAGTTGAATTTTTTTGGTCACTTATTTCAGAAAGTGAAACCCAGATATTATTTAGACCCATTATACATAGAGTGCCACCTTTGCTTATTTTTATTTTTACTTCTTGCAGGTTTTGTCACTTTTCACCACTTAGATTTTTGCTCTTGCAAAGTTATTTTTAAACAGTTTGGCTCTTTGGTGCAGCAGGGTTGAGTAACACCAGAGTCGAGCATCAATTATCCGCTGCAAAAAAATTGCGTCTGATATTCAGACACATTTTTGGTTGTGCGATTACAATATTACAGCAAACTATATTGTATTTCATCTTATTTACTAGACCAAAGAGTAATATCCTGACGTGAAGACTCCACTTGCCTTTAAATTGTCACAATACAATTTAAAATGAGTATTTAGTTATGATGGCTTCAAAAATGACAGATCTTTTTTGTGCCTTTATTATCTCTCGAATAGTAGGAAAAGAAAACCATGCCCATTTATCACTGTAAATGGAAAAAAAGAGTGAAACTTGTTAGCTGCTGCTCTCAGAAATGTAAAAGGAAGAGCTCATTAAGAGCCACAGAAAAGATTTGTTTCAAGCCATCAGTTCAAAACAAGATTACACTACAGCCAACCCCTCAAAACTCTCAATGCTTCTTTAAATTGGCGTTATGAAGATGAAGTTACTCGCTGCCGCCTACGCTCCACACAAAGCCAAAACAGAGAACCAGACCCTGAAGTTTACATCCAGCTCCACTAGAGCATGAAATCTGAGAAGAACTGCCAAAGTCGCATTAGCACTTTCTTCTTAAAGGTGGTCTAACCCATTTCCACAAGTAACCTGCTTTGCTGCTGCCTTTCATCGTGCGTATTAAACCACCTGAATATTCATGTATTCAAGAGGCTCCCCTTGCAGCTAGCAGCTAAAACTTTAATCTGCACTGAGGTGCTAATGCTAACCCAGGCTGAGCTGTGAGAGACAGACAGCCTGTGGAGAGGAAACCCACTTTATTCAACTACTGCTGACCAGGACCCCAACTCACACCCTCTCAAGACCTCACTAAATGAGTGTGTGTGTGCATGTAAAGTGTTCAAATGTGTCTGTGTTTATCCGTTTGTGTGAATTTGTGTGCATGCAGGCTGAAGAAAAAGACTCTTTCAAAGTGCTGTGTGTGTGTGGGAGAGGGGGAGCACTCTCTCACACTCAGCCGGTGGGAAAGCCCTCTCCTTCTCCTTTGGTGGTGCTAAAAATTAGCATTTCCTGCCATCCTCCATTCTCTTTATTCTCTCCTGCCGCCTGAGAGGCAGAACAGAGGGCTGCGGGCTCCAGGAGCTCAGAGGAAATCAGTGAAAGCGCAGCCCAAAGCTGCTGCCTGCCTCCAGGCTCAACAGCCAGCCACAGCTGTGTGTGTGCCGCTGTACATGTAGAGTATAAGCACAGACATAATCCTGTGCATGCTGGACATCGAAGTGGAACGAGGCCTGTCTGTGATAGGCTGCTCGCTTTGATTTGTTTCCATTAAAAGTGGGACACATCTCAAAGGTAGCAGCAAAAGGAACAGGTGTATGGAAGGGAATGAAAAGAAATGTGGCGCTCTGAGGAAAGAGGCTGCAGAACAATTAGATGGATAAAGAAAACACTGGAAACATTTCAAAGTTAAAGCTCAACTAAATTTAGAGTCTTAATCCAAAGGTTGTTGGAGTGTTGAAACTGTTTTTCTCTGTAATGGAAAATCTGTCTTAAGACATTAATTTTTGTGCCTAATTTATTTAAAAAAAAATAAATCTAAACATTTTGATCTACTATGTTTTTTGAGCATTTTAAAATCTACTTTTAAAGGAAAATGCTTTTGTAAACCGTTTTCAAACAGAGCCCCACCCTCTGATGTCTTTGAGTTTGAAGCTTTAAAAAGAGTAAAATGAAAAAGCAGCCTCCCAGCAGCCTCTGTGTCTCAGGAGACATAAATCATGAGCAGTGGACAGGTGGGTTAGGAGGGGCCTGGACTCTCTAAAGACCCCCCTGAGACTGGAGTGGGTGCAGCGGCAGCAGCAGCAGCAGGACAGGTGGAGAGGAATAGAGAATTAGATTAGAAGTATCTGGGAGAGTGATTTATTCTCCTCTCTTCAACTGAGGCTGCATTTCCAGATCAGTCTTAGTTTGTCTCAGATCACAGCATTGACAACATGTTGATGAATTATGAACATTCTTTACTGACGTGGATAATTCAGTTGAGTACTACAGAAAATACGTCATTTTAGCTCTTTCTCTGAAAGGATTGGATGGATAGCAGATGGAGCAAAATTTAACACAGCGACGGTAATTCTTCTTTAAATCAGAGCAGCATGTAATTGGATGTATTCATGGTATCAACAGACTGGAAAAGAACGACCTGGTGAGCAGACAGTTACACTGGTTAAACTCAGTCTCATATCACGTCATCGTCCCCTCCCACTCACTTGTGATGGGCTTCACCAACTTTCACCTGTCAATGTTTAATTTCTGAGACAGAAATGATTTAACAAGGTAAAATTTGGCCTTTTCATAGGCATGTGGCCCACATTGTATTGTTTTGTTCACAATATTCCCTAAGCTTCCTATATTTTTAGCATAGTGAAATATCTATCTGTGAAAACCACAAACACACTTTCTATCCAGACTCTCTCTTGACTTTCATGAGCCTAAAGCACTCGAGCATAATCTACATCCACATCTCTAATCAAGCGGTTATTGATACCACTGTTACAAAATAGTTCATCATTATATTCTCGTTTCCGCAGATTCTACTCCAATTCCACATGGTTGCAGTTTTATTCAAGTGGAGTTGTTGTTTACAATGATTTCCTCTGAGTCAGTTTCAATATAGGAGTTTATCATTATTGGTTATTGCTCATTTAGGTGATTTGTTCCCAACTGCCTTTATCAGCATAGATGTCTGAGCAGGAATGTGTGTTTTTGTGGCTAAACTGGCTCTGAAATAATTATTTATTTGCTGCATGTCTTTTTTTTTTATCAGCTTATCAAGTTTAAAAAAATCCTAACTGTAATCATTACCATCTCCTTGACAACAGGGTGTCAGCGCATCCTTAAAAGATCTTAAATTCATTTATCTACAATTAAGGCCTTAAAATATCTTAAATTCATTATAAATGTGAAGTGCTAGTCTTAAATACATCCCTCAAAGGTCTTAAATTTGTCAGGTCAGGATATGTTATTTTTTTTATGTTTTATCTTCTTCTTGGGGGACTTTTTTAGAAGATGTGAAGGGGCTACTCTCTTACTAGCTCGTCATTTAGTGACACATGCTATGCTTTGATTGTAATACAGCAGGATTCCCCAACCATTGTGTATATTTATTGTGTTTTCTGTCCTAAATTTCATTTAATGTGGATTTAAAAGGGATTAAACAGTTACAAATGTGTCTTGCTGAAACCTGCAAGATACAAATTGAACCATAAATGACTCATAAGAAGGTTTGACTAGAACGCATTGGCCTGAGTCACTTTTTTAGGAAAATGGTATTTTTGCTTGAGTCAGCTCTTCAGGATCCCCCCCCCACCATTTGCAGATTGATTTCAAATGTGCTACAGGTAGGGGGAGAAGGGAGACCAGAAATGCACAGGGGAAGAAAACCAGGGCCACACGCTACAGTAATTTAGCAATTCAAAATGTTAAAAAATTCATCCAAGGTCACGTCCACTGACAAAACTGTGGATAGAGACAGAAACTGGAATGAGAGAATTGTGGATGACATGAAGCAAAAGGCTGCAGACAGACTTGTAGCCATGCCACGGGTGATAAAACTGCTTGGCTACATTAGCTCTATATTACATGTCAATTTGTAGTCAGGGAAATGAGATGTACCATTTCTCTCTGTTATCTTATGATGAGACGCTCACCAGATAAGATGATTTGTACTTGATAAAAGTAGCTTCAGCTCTGGGCCTGTATTTCTACACAGAAATCTATCAGCTTGGATAGGAATGTGTAAACCTGCATGTGAAATCACAACATTTAGAAAAAGAAATATCACTTGGACTGTTTTCTGCATCACAAACCTGCTCGCAACCTGATGCCAATATATGGTTATTTATCGAGATGTGTTTGGTAAACGAAAAGCTGTTCTGTTTTTCTTTTTTATAAATGCAGAGTGGGAGGTGTGAGTGAATGACTCCAATTGGAACAGAGGATTTGATTAGATGCTAAACTTGATTAGTGGAGTTTGAATTCTCTCTTTGTAATTCGGATCCATCCTGCGTCCTGTGGGCACCGAGCTGCAGGGATGATGATATACAATGCTTTTAAATGTGACTCAGAGGAAGCAGCAATAGAAGACATCCCTTGCTTGCAAACAAAATATGCATGTCTGTTGAATCCCTTAATAAAGTGTCAGTGCAGATTTAGATTTGCTGGTTGATGCAGAGCTCTATCTGCAGACTCCTTTTTTAAATCACGCTGCAGAATCACTGCTGTGTGAAGGAGAGAGCTGCAGAGGCTGAGAGAAAGGGAGTGTTGTTATTGAATTACAGGTGATGGCTGCTAATTGGGCCCTCCAGAGGTTGTATGCTTGTGTGTGTATGTGTGTGTTTTGTGCCAGTGTGTGTGTCTGGCTCTGGGGATGCGGCGTTGATGAAGCTGTTAGGGTAAAGTGCGGGGCCCCAGCGCGCTCCCTGAGTGCTGCGCTTTAGAGGTTGTCCTGTCCCTGAGGAGGAGCACTAATGGAGGCCACCGGGCCCTGATGTATCACACCCAGACTGGATGGATGGCTGGTGGGTCGACTGAGCCGACGGTGACGCTGCTGTAATTGAGGTGGCCGCTGAGCGAGACGAGTGTGCGGGTTTTTTGATGAGCTGCAGACATGAAGCAACACGTTTGGACCGAAGCTGTGACAATAACAGCATCACCTCCCCCTCTGATGCTCTCAGCAGGGGGTCAGAAGGGTCTGAGAGTCACACTGCACAAGTTTTATCCTCATACATGCTTTTTTCTGTCACTGATTTATGTGACACGGTGACTGCATAGGCAGACAGCGGAAATACTGTTTATGGTGTTTTATGTGTTATGAGGCATGTCTTATGTGTTGCTGGAGGAAAGTGGGATATTTACATCCCTGTTATCTGTGATGTGTAACATACAGAGGTGTAACCATGGGCCCAGTAGTTACCACCAGAGGCATAATGCAGAGGAAAATATAAGAAATGTGGAGCTCCCTTTTTTTGTTTAACACCCTGTGTTTGGAAATCAGCGTAGGAGTGAAGCCACAGACCAAAAAAGAGTTTTTGCATATGTGCATATGAGGGTATGGAGCTAAACAATTTGCAAGAAATAATCTAATTGTGATTATTTTTCCTGATATTGCAACTGCGATTTAATGCCATTATTTTTAGGTTCCCCATCTTATGTGTTGTTGATATCAACTCCTTTGTTGAAAGGGTTGAAATTTTTTTTTCTTACTCTCGTGAATGAGAAAAACACATTAGGGAGAAAAGACAAGATTTTTATTTAAACAAACAAAAAAGAAACAAAGATAATCAAAAATGAATAAACAAACAAAAAACGCACAAAAGAAACTGTATTTATACATGTACATCTCACGTACAATTTTGATGGATTTCGATGGTCTCAGAAAATTAGAATATTACATATGATCAATAAATGAGGAATATTTTAAACAGAAATGTCATACCTCTCAAAACTTTTGCAACTCTTTGACTATTTTACTAGTTTTCTCCCCATTTTTGCCCCTATCCACTCATTTTTGCTGCTTTGTCACCATTCTGACAACCTTAAACTTACTTCTATTGGAACTTCTTGTCACTTTTGGTACTTGTCGCCTTTTGGATTGTTCCCCTTGCAAAGACAGTTTTCCACACTTTGGCTCTTGGGTCGGGCACGGTTGGGTATATCAACTGCAAACAGTATTTTCTGTATCCTGAAACATTTGAGGGTAGAGAAATATATAACTGTATATGATTAAAACATTGCATCAGACCCTATTGCGATTGAATCTAATTTGCAATCAATTGCCCAGCCCAATACCAAGAGACTGACACCTACACCAGATTAATAAATGTGAAAATATGAATGAAAACATGAAATATGTTTGATTTAGCCGGTCAATGATGGAAACAATCGTCCACATCTCTGTTAAACTTGACTATGTTTTACAGTGATCCATACTTGTATCTGTAATCCAGCTTTCCATCTAACTTTTACTGTTCTTCTTTGTTTCTGCTGCACGCTGAGGGTCTCTGCTGTCACTGCCACCCTGCTTATCCACTTTGGTGAATTTTTGTTGATCAAAGCACTTTTGGCATCAGTGTCGGCGCTGTGGCGTGACTGCTGAGGTGTCAGCTGTTTAGTCTACAGGAGATGCGGACAAACGACGCCGCGGGCTCTCTCATCAGTTTCTTTCTGTGTTTGTGCCGCTGCTGCTCTGTGGGATTCTGGCTCCCTCTACCTTCACCGTGGGGAAACCTGTGGGGCAAGGCCAACACTCCCTCATCTGCCTCTTCTTCTTTTTTTTTTGTTTTGTTAGTGCTCTGCATGGGAAATCATCAAAGCAAGAGTCTTCATAGCTGTACTTTTCTATGCTGTGTCGCCTGACTTTAAAGCCCTACAAGACCAAAATAATCAGTACCAGTCATGTGTGTGTGTGTGTGTGTGTGTGTGTGTGTGTGTGTGTGTGTGTGAGAGATAATGTGTGACAGTGAAGTTTGTTTGCTTTGAAGGAGGCGTGTCTGTTATTGCAGGATGTGAATGATGAGGTCGACTGTGTGTCCTACAGAGGAAACAGAGTTTCCTATGCTCTGCTGTTGCAGGACTCATTGTGTGGCCTTGTTTTGACCACCCCCCTGATGGAAACCTTCATTTACATCAAAACTGAGATCAAAAGCCAATGCAGCAATGTCTGCTTTCTGCATCTGAGCTGAGTGACTGTGGGGGAAACTCTGAGCTATTTTTACACCTGCAGAGGTAAACTGTCATCTTCACTTTGCACAGGAAAGATCAGACATTAGATGCAAAAACCACACACCCAACCAGTGTGTGTTACAGTTTATCACTATGCTGTTTGTTTGAATGATATGAAAGTGACAGCATTTGGAAAGTTTCCTCCATGAAATGCTTGTCTAGTGTGTTTTCTACAGAAATAACTGGCATTGATATATTACGTGATGAAGATTTTGACCTGTGTCTTAAATCGTTGGCATCGTCCATGTTTCTGCAAATTAACTGTTGACTTTAGGAAGCCATCAGCCAATACAGCCTACGGGTAAAAAAGTTTAATTTCCTGCCCTCATCAAGTATGTAACCCTGAGCAGAAGTCTGGCTGAGCAGCAGTTTTCCTTTTTGGGTTATCGGTGTAGGAGAATTGGCACAGGTGCAGCTACGAGGCTGCAGCTTTTTACATTTCGACTGGATTTCATCAACGCTGTTTGTTTTCCCCTCTGGTCTCATGCAGCAGGCATCTTAATGTGAGCTCACAGATACTTAGAGGTAGTCTCAACCTGTGGTGAGCTCGCAGAGAGGTTCATTAGTCACAAGTTGCTCTCCCTGGAACGGCTCATGGAGAATAAAGGGGGTGGGGGGTGAACTTTGATAGCAACAGAAAAAGAACTTTAAGATTTATAAAGTTTGACTGAGTCATTCTTTTTTGTGTTTATGATTACAGAAGATGTATGGGTTCAAATCGGAAAATATTTAAACCCTTTCTGGGGATGTGTATTGATAAGATTTTATTGATAAAAATGCCCTTATGGATTCTGCTTATCCATTGATTCCTTTATCAATTCTTTATCTATTTGTTCATTTATTTTTTTAAGTATTTGCACTGACAGACCAACACAAATTCAGATTCAGATTCTGATATACATCCTTAGCTATTACAGATAGAGATGTACTGATCTTGCTTCTAAGACCTGATACTGATACTGAATTATTCTGACTGGTATCAGCAGATCTGATCTGATACCAAAGCTCTCTTGGTTCCTTAATTCAAAGGTGAGCTTGAGAGTTATGTCTTGGTAACTTCAGGCTTGTCTAACTTCATAAACCAAAAGAAGTATAACTATTATTACTAATACAATTTATTAACTATCATTATTAATGTTATTACTCTTTAATTGTTTTGCATGATTGTATATTTGTAATGTGAAGTGAGTAATGCAAACAGAAATCATAAAAAAGGGATGCTTATTAAACATATCAGGACAGAATTTGATGAATATGAAGCAACATGTCAATAAGATTCAGCGTAAAGTGCTCCACCCAAAACAAGAATCAATAGCAGCTGCAGAATAAGCTGTTTGGCATTGTCAGAAAATTTGGCAAACTTTTCATGAGTGTAACCCACACACTTATCTCACAAATATATGTTCCTCAGAAATATGGCACTGTTTAAAAGCGCTATACACAGGCTTCCAACTATACAAGTGTTATTACCTGTAAGTATTGTTACTACAAAGAAATAATCTATCAAACACAAATTACTTTTTTTTGCTAAGTTTGTCTGATTTTGTGTCTTTTCACCATTTTCCAGCTTGAAGGGTTCAGGGTTTATTCATCTGTGTTAATGGTACTGTTTTGATTCGTCAAGCAAACAAAGAAGGTAAAAACAGTCAGGAAGGAGTAAAGTCAGGGGTTGCTGCTTGTACATTTCTGTCTCAGTACGTGTGCATAAGTGTGTGCTAATGTGCGAGTGTACCCTTCCTGGCGTAGCAGGTGTGCCAAGGCTTCAGCCCCATTACAGGTCTCATAAATACCACCTGACACGGTTACAGCAGGCTGCCTTCGATATAAAACTCTCCTCCTGTGGCGTGAGCATGCAGCCCTTCAGCATAATTATATTATAGCACACTTCAGGAGAGGAAAGCTGCACCCTGCCCGGCTCTTCTTAGCAGAGCGAGTACACTCTCTCTCTCTCAAGCTGAGACTTCAACTACAAGTTTTATTCATGTTTCTGAAGCACTGTATGGCAAACAGGAGAATTTTCAGAATCAAGTTGACTCGACTGAAAACTTAGTTGTTTCCACTAGAAAAGGCTGGAGATTTACTTCAGGCTTAACTCAGGCCAAATCGCACACACACTTTCAGAATCACAGTTAATGGAGCTTAATATGAAAAATGCCCATAAAGGTCAGAGTGTTTTGAAGCTAAACCCCTCTGCGTCCTCTAACACTGAAGTCAAAGTGGGTAATTTTGTGACCAGAGGGCTAATTATAAGTATTTGTCTGGCATTCTCTCTCCGCACTCATACCTGTGCGGTGTTTTTCTGTTTAGCCTCTTTGCCGCCTCGTGTGGATGACATTTCAGTCCAGCACGGCGATCTGAACGTGCTTGACATTTTGTTAAACTGCGTACAGAGGGTTCTGTCTGCCCGTGTGTTTTCCTTCCCACCCTCCCTGCATTGTGGAACTTGGTAAACACACACACACACACACACACACAGACGCTGAAACATGCGTATGTCCTCACAGGCTGCCTAACATCTGGGGCGTTTGCTTTGTGCGTCTGCAGGTTTAGGATTATGCTTTTGTCTTTACTGCCTGCCACACAGAGGAAAGCTGTGAGGTGTTTATTTTGGATGTTTTCCCTAAACACACCTGTAAAGAAAAAGTAGGTTAGCATCTCATTATGAGCTCTCTAAACAGGTCGGTGTTTGTTGCAGTGTGTACACGCTACTTCCTGAGCCTTGAGAAAGAGAGTGAAACTCTTAAAATGAATTAATAGATCTTCCTGTTCTGAAAAGACGAACGTTCATCAAAGTCTGTGTTACAAATGTTCCTAAACAGTGTCATAGAGATTAATTAGTTTGATTCGATACCAAACACACTGTTGTTGAAAACATCTCGCTTGTAGCTGTGCCTCCTCCTCACCCCCCCAGAGGTTGACTTGAACTGTTAATCTAACGGCTGGCAGCATATGGAGATATTGTTTGTTTCTGTTCCACTCAGACATGAAGCCTCCCCTCTGCTCTGCCAGCTCCCTGGTACCCGGGCACAGTCTCATCTCCCAGCTTGACTCCGTCCCTCGCTGACAGCCGTTCAAAGCGAGCTAGCTAGTCTGCTCGGCGTACAGACGGCAGCGGCATGGTCCTCATTTAGCACCAACAGGATCGCCATGCCAGCCGAGGTTACTTGCCAGAGAGTGGCCCGTGGAGCTCGCCACGGCTGCTGCCAGCTCTTGACATACAGTGGGCGAGGGGTGCCAAGAATACAGCGCACTGATTAAGTAGTACAATGTCAGACAGTGGGATGCTGTGAAGTAGCCTGCTGGATTTGGAAGTGGAGATACTGTCAGTGGGGGCTGCCCTTCATAGACCCCATCTGTGTTTAAATGACGCTTCTGACAAGATACACACACCTGTTCATGAAGCCTCAATCTTACAGTTTGTCCTTAAGCTCACTTAAAAGATCATGAAGCTTAATTGCCTTTCATTTTTTTAAATGGGTGAATTTCAGGCAATGAAAATACTTTGATTTGTTCACTGCTTCGCCTTCCTGTTAACATTGTGCATGTGCGTCATGACAACAAATTAAACAGATCAACAGATAAACATATGATTATGAGCGCAAAACCAGTATTGTGTTCTTGAGCTGTTCAGGAAAAATTACCTATAATCTCTTCTGAATACTGATAGCATGGCTAATATGGCCGGTCTGAAGAACCCGATCAACAAAGAGCTTTTTCAAGCAGGAGTGAAAACAACAACCTCTTGGTTACTAATTTGTCAGGGTTGTGAAATTCATTAATCAAATATCAAGAAATGTAATTGAGGTTTTTATCCTCTGGAATCCTACAAACCGTCTCTGATCAGATGTCCAGGAAATTGTAAGGTATCCAATTTCGAATCTTGGAAAGCAATTACAAAGACAGAACTGTGAAAAAGGTAAATAGTATTGTGGGCGACCAGAGGAACTTCCTCGCATCTTCGTTTGAGCAGGACATTGTCCAATCAGAAAAAAAAAGAACGAAGATGTCCTTTGTTTACTGTAAACAAAGATGAACTTTGATTGTTGAGATGATTGTTGAACGTTTTAGTTTTGATACTTAAGCATAGTTTCATTTACAAATAAAAGAAGAGTTACTAGAGGGGCACAGTGCAAAAGCTTCATATTATTTTGTTTTCTCACCTTTCTACAGTCCTTATTTGACATATGAGGTCATATCTGAGGTTCATGTCAGATTGCAAACATTTTGACTGAAGTTAACGTACACTTGACCTCACTTTGCCCAGACCTCTCAGGTCAGCTGAGTTACCTAAGAGCACTTCTGTGAGGACGGCGATAGTCCGTGTGTGTGCGCTTCTGCATGTTTACCCAAAGCTCAGAACAGACCCTCATGAGGCCTGTCTGGTCTAGAACTAAGCTTAGCGCTTACTTTAGCGTAGCATAGCCAATTGAAGCACAGATTCAGTAACTCGCTCAGGGCGATACACGCTCCCCCCACAGGCTAACTTGTGTTGCAGAGGCAGCAAACTCCAGCAGAGACGCAGCTAAACACTCAGATGTCATGTTTTGAACATCACAGTGCTCAGCTTTTACTGATGCTAAGCAGCCCTTTGTAAGCAGTGGAAAATCTTCAGTTCTCCGACCTATTTCCCAAGGAGGTTTCAGTCGGAGAGAAAGTGCATGTGATATGAATACTGAGCAGGCGAGAGGAGGGGGAGTGTTAGATCATGACCACAGCAGTGCAGCTGTACCTGCTGGGGCATAAATCAGAGCTCACAGAGATTATTATTGATAAGATGGAAGTGTTTTTTCCTGCTGGAGCTCACTGTGACTAATGTAAGGGACAGGAAACATTCATTCTGCAGGCAGGACTAGAAAGCAGAGTTTCTTGGCAAAAAAGGGAAGCTACAGTTCCTGCAAACATCCAGCTAAAACAAACAAATAAACGATTGTTTGACCGCAATTTTCTACAAACAGCAAACTCTTCGTGGGTGTATCTGCAAGCTTTGTCACGTCATGCTAGGAAAACCAGCCACACAGTCTGTCTTGTTGTCTCCATGAGGACAGGTGAAGTTGGAAACATGTTGACTGTGCCTATTGATCAGTCGTATTGTCAGTGGAGTGCTTCCACATGACCTGATAGCACAGAGGACATCATCTGCACGACATCAGTAAAAGCTTCATGGATATCAGATTAGTCTGGATTAGAAAAACATCATGAGCTGGGAAGAAAACATGTCTGGAAATTTCAGGGTGTGGATTGAAGCACAAGATGTACAGGAGGTAAGCGAGCACTCACTCTGTACTCCAGCTCTGTCTCCTCCATCATTTTTTACGATAATCATTATATCATAAATGTTTTTTAAGGCCAAAGTAGTTAGGGAGAAGCTGAGGGAGTCTACAGAGAGTTGCGTGTGATTAGAGACTTAATCGGTGAGCCTAAGTGACATTTAAACTGTGATAACCTCGACAGTCTTTAAAGTGAAGGTCAGTGGAGAAGGCATCAACAGTTTAAAAGAGGAGATAGTGTAGGGAATGTAAACCAAGCCCTCCCAGAACATAAGAGGATCAATATTTGCGATATCAGGGTGTACGTGGGGATGTACATGTTGATGCTGGTGGGGGTGAGCTGATTCATCAGGTTTGTGGGAAAGTTGCAGCAGGATTTGATAAAAACTGCAAGGCTGCAGAAGAGTTGGGAGTGCTGGCTGAATGTAGTAGAATCCTGTAAATGAAAGCACGTAGTGAGTGGATATTAACCTTCTTCCATTTACCAAACCCACCCCCACTCTCAGCACAGCCTGTCAGGAGATGGAAGACAGAGACAGGGAGCTGAAACTGGTGTTAAAGGTCAGAAACCAGTGCTGTATATGGCACATGCCTCTCTCCCTCAATCCGCTGAGCAGCTTGGACAGATCCTCTCTGTCACTGTGTGTTGTGACATTGTCAAATCTAACAGTTGATTGATGCCTGTTAGAAAATTCTGCTGTACAGAAAGGTCGGAGGTCATGATCAGCTGCCTCTGTGGAACAGAAAAGGATTTACTGCGAAGGACACTTTTGAAGGTTGGATGCTCGCTGAGTTCATTCCAGCTGTTTGGGTTCAAGAGGGGTCTCCTCCTCCAAAAATGGAGCTGTTTTATCCACCTTTAGAGAGTGTTTCTAGGGTGATGTCCACAGTCAGGGTCTTTGATTTAGAAATTATGGCTTTGACTTTACTTAACTTCACACCTGGATACACATACTTGAGCTACTGATCTTACACCTTTTCCTTATCAGTTGACAGCAGGGATGAACAGAACTGAAAATACTTGGCCAAAACCAAAAATGAGGAAACCAAGGCCGAAGAACAAAAATCCCAAAGAAATTATTCTGCCAGTGTTGTACTATTACCATTCCATGGTTCAGCAGTTTTTGCTTGTCATCATTTCATTCTTGTGTTGGTGATAAAAGTCTTTTGGCCAAAAACCAGAAATGCACTTTTGAGTTACAGATGAAAATTTGCCATGGACAAGCCTTTTACCCTTTTTGCAGGCTAAAGTGTACCTTCCAAAAATCAGAGTTTTCCTGATATAACCTCTTCACTTTCAATAAGATACCAATATCGGGGCCTTGAGAATTGGCTGTGACCAAGGGTAGTCCGATAAGATATCAGCACAAATGTGATGTTCAGTTCCATTTATTGGTCTTCAAGGCTCCAGTACTCCTGGGGGGGATGCTTAAAGTTTAAATAAATTCAACAAACTTGTGCATGGCATGTTTTGCTCTCAGCTGCAACGTCTTTTTCAGACTTCAACACAAAATATTGCCACACGGATGATGACACTCCTACTCCTTGCTACTTTGTTAGCACCTTGTCACATGCTGTTTTTGTGACAAAGTGGACTCTGCATGCTGGATCAGGGCCAGTTGGATTGAACCAGTATCCAATACCACTATCAGAAATACTGCCAGGCTACAGGAGTTTTGATTTTATTTATACTTGGTTACATTTCTGGTTAGAATTGAATAGCATTAAGGAGTTATAGGGATTCCTAACTGGAACATCAGCTCTTGGTTGTGGCAGGTGGTTTAACTCAACCATAACGTCCCACTGGTAGTTCAAATGATTGATAATTTGTTTAATGGTGAATCATTTTGATGATATTACTCATGTAAATAGACCAATGATAACAGTAGACAGCAGAAAATTACATATTTAAGGTATGTTAACTTTTGTAAATCAAAGCATGTGATTTCCCCTGAGTAAAGTATAACATTAATGCAGAAAATGTTAAACATTATTTGATTTAGACCGTCTGATTTGAACATTTGACTGACTCCATAATTACATGGTTAAAGCAGTGGCTCAGCTTTCATTTTCCCCTCTTTTTTTCCTCTCAACCACAAAGTATTGTATCACATTGCTAAACTCTTTTTCTAATCAAAGGAAAGTTTGCTCAGCACACACACTCAGCCGCTACACTCCACATTCATACACATGGACTCATTCAGAACCTGGAGACCGGCCAGTCTAATCACAGGCGTCTTTCCACTCACTGAAAACTTGAAAGAAGTTGAGAGTTTATTACATCCTTAAGAAAGGTATGAAGAAGTCTAGGATTTTTATGAAAGAGCTGTCAGAAAACATAAAATATCAAAGTGTATTATCTGTGTTCTCTTTCACAGGTGGAGTTTATATAAATATGGCACTTTCACAGTTTCTCACTGTTTTTGATGATTTATCGCAAACACATGTGAAGTAACAGATGGTTGATAACTTAATTCCCTATAGGCTCCCGTGAGGAGTTTTTCATTGGTTGTGAAGCACATTTCAATTGATGCTGATGTCTCTTCATGAGCTACAAAAGCAAAAAACAACAACAATATGGTAATCATGTCCTGCTAGCCCTTTTTTACATTTCCAAAGAAAGAAAAAACAGTCCATATCCTTTATTTGACTGTTAAAATACAGCACATTGAGATCTTTTTGTATTAACCACTACTTTAACATATCAGGATGAATTAAAAAGGCAACAACATTCTAAGTTTTCCACAGAATGTTTTAGAAGTAATATGAACTTGAAGTTTCTCAAATAAGCTTTAAAGAAACAATATTTAAGTTTTCTTCTTAATCTTTTTTTTGTCATTAATTCCAAATTTTGAGTTGAGCACCCTCAACAGAATGCTGACCTAGATTAATGCTCACCAAACGTGTCACTTCAACAGAATAACAGAGGAGAAGATCCCTCCTGACTGCTTAAATAAAACACAAACCTCAAGAGTTTTATTACTGTTTCATCTCCCGCAGTGCTATGAAGTTGTTGTTTTTGTTTTGATCATAGGATTCATGGTGCAGCATCTGTTTGTGTATGTTAAAGTGTCGGTTTGGCACATTTCACAGAAATGTGCTGCTGATTAATAAGCTGGTCACAGGACTTCCTGCTTCAGTGTTTTTACAGCGACAGCATTTAATTTAGATTCATATAGAATGATTTAATCAGTATTCATGAAACTTCAGAAATAAAGACCGATTGCTGTGATTAAATCTTGAAATTAATAAGCTCATTCATGCTTTGTTCTACTGTTTTCTGTTCTACAAACCTCTACAGTTCATTTTTAAAACATTCATATTCAAAAGCTTGTCATTACAATAAAAAATGATGTAGAAGGATGTACTCATCTTTTTAAAATGTGACCACAAGCCTTTATAAAAGATGGTGATGAGCTGCTCTTATGGCAACATCCCAAAAACACTTCACTGCTTTTCCACAACACCTGCTTTAGAACAGACAATCTGGGATGTTTTCATCCTAAAACGTATCCAAAATGTGCCAAAGCTAATTGATAACAAAAGAGGATTCTGCTGCCACAATTCAATCCTAAGCTTCTACGAGTGAATGAAAGGGAGAGAATAGTTAATAGTTGTGACTGATCGACAGACATTTGATAGAGGGAGAGAAAAAGGTGAAGAAAACAAAGTGATGGAACTTAACAACAATCCGACAATACAATTCTTAAAAATGAAGTGCATTAAGAGCATTAATTGTGCTTGGAATAAAAGAACATAGATGTCCAGTTGCACAGGAGGCAGAGCATGTGAGTGGACCGCGAGCAAGTCGGGAGTGGTGCGAAGATAACACTCCAGTTTTGCTCTGTTACTGCTCACATCACAAGTCTGAAACATGCCCAAACCTGACTTACAACTAGAACATGTGTTTTGGAGCAAGCATAGAGCAGAACTGGATGCAATCTTGGTGCTGAGCGAGACTTTGGGTGTGATGGGAGCGTACGGCTATCAGAGTGAGGTGTGGACATTCTTGCCTCCTCCTCACTGAGCGCAATACTTTTGCATGAAGCCACCTTCTCCCCCGTGTGTGACTCTACTCTGTCACAGCCTCTGTATTGCTAACCATTATAATCTCGGAGACATCAGAAAACTGTCCAAGTTTCATTTAATTTCATTACGAATAGAAAATGTCTTGGTTGTGATATTATAGTGGGGGAATAAGGAAAAACAATTTTGTTTTTTGGTGGTCTATTGGTCTAGACTTTTTCAACTCACTGCCCAGTGTAGTGTCATCTGACTCTGTGAGTGGTTAGACATATCCAAAATCAGAGAATTGGACAATTGAATTTTGTGGAATAGCTTCAGTCTTAGTATCTGTTCTATCGCTTGCAAACAGTTAGAAAGTTGGATCTTGTGCCAAAAAAAGTGTTTGAAATTGTTTGAAGAGTTTCGGAGGTTTCAACAGCTGAGAAGTCATTCAGGCTGGAAAGAAAATCTCATGTAATGCTGTTTTGCACATTTAGTCGCTTCTGTTGCTACTGCTGAATATCCTCTTGCCACTAATGATTTACATTTATATTAGGATTCAGCTGCAGTTTCAACTCTGTGCATGGTTGCATTTCAAACGTAACACAGCCGCTCTCTCCTTTTTCCCCTCCGTGTGTCATGTGGTTAGGTGCCATGTGCTCTGAGTTCCTCCCCCTTCCCCCTCTGCACACTGACCTGTCCTCCTCCTCCTCCTCCTCCTCCTCCTCCTCCTCCTCCTCTCATGAGGTGGCCTCTCCATGCTTGGTTGCAGCTCCTTCACAGTGAGCAGGCGCCCGTGGCCGTGTAGCGACCTTTACGCCCTCTTTAGCGCTGATTGGTGGAGCACACCCCTCAGCTTGGCCGCACTTTCTCTTCTCTTTGGCCTTACACTAAAACATTTCTGCTCAATGGGAGGTGGCAGAAGCTGTGAGTAACCATCAGTGTGATGGTCACCAGACTCTCCTTGACAACTATCCGTGGAATATTTTACTAAAGAGAAGCTGCTCTTCATATCAGGTCACTTTTTATATAACTCACCCTTTTTGACCTCATCAGTTTTTCAGTTGTGCACACAAAAAAAGGAGTGGATGTAGGGATGGGATTTGAGAGCTGGTTCCTGTTAAGAATCAATAAGAAATAGTTCAGTTCATTGATATCTTGGCCCTTTTGCCTATCAATTTCCATATGCATCTTTTGCATTATGCCTGAGTGGCCTGACCATTGGTTGACTATTTTGCCCCAGGTAGCTAGCTTAGTTTAGCAGATAGATAGCAGTTTTCCAAGAAATCTCTGATTCAGGACAGAAAACCTGTAAAGCCTACTTTTTGTGCATAGAAAATTTGTCGCATAAAGAATCAGATCGATGTGCAGAATCGATAAGAGCATTGGTATTAATAAAATCTTATCAATACCCATCCCTGGGTAGACAAAACAGGTATGTGATGCAGTTTGCCATTCATCAGTGCTAAGCCTGCCTTAAGCTTGGCTTAACCAGGTTTCACTGTTTTAATACTAATACAACATCACAAATACAATCAAAACAGAAAAAGATTCATATTGTAAACACACTCAGTGAACACCAAATCTCCCCACAGGTACAAAATTACTTAACCCAGCAGGATTAACTCTGGTTGTCTCTTCCTGAATTCATCACTTCTGCTGTGTGTGTGATGTGTATTTTACAGATACAGCCCCTCTGGGTGACTCAGACTTCCCAGTAATAGACCTGAGAGCAGGAGAGATGTCGGGACTCGTATCTCTCAAGGGGACACAAAGTGAAAGAGCAAGTGGCAGCAGCTGATGTGTAGAAAGCTTTAACTAGCATTGTTCAGCGTTTTAGCTGTACCTGTTTGCTGCATTTTCCATAAACTTCACATTTATCTCTGAGTATCGTCTCCCTTTGACTCAGTCCAAGGATTTGTCCTTATACTACTTACTTGAGAAAATATATGATGCGAAACAGAGGGGTTGAACACGCAGGAGTGCCAGAGTTAAAAGATACAAGCCTCTTTATGCCAAACCCTAATAATAAACTGTCTTTGCTGCAGTCTTCTTGCGGTGTAAATTAATACACTTGTACAATGAGCTGATGCAAAAAGTGCAGCAAGGCAAGGGTGCACAGTTAGCAAAAATATTTGGCTACCTGCCTGAAACTGTTTATCAATATGTAATAAAAGTCATGGGCTCTGTTGCGCTTTTTTAAAGGTTGTCTGTCTTTAAACTTCTCAAAATAAGTTGGACATTGCTGGACATCAGTTAGAGTACTCTTTGGCCCACATGCTGCAGATTGTATTTACAGTAAGATGCAGGAAAACGAACCATGAAGAGCTTTCTGAAAGGAACCCGTTCACTGCAGGTCATGCTGTGTGTGCACGGTGCTTTATTTGTGCCTATAATGAAATCAAAGAGTCACATGGAGGTGATGTATGGATAATATATAGCCTGTCATGAGTCTCAGCAGTGTAAGGGTGTGCACACATACACACATGAGCCCACACACACACACACACACACACACACACAACCATTTAGCAAGGCAACAAGATTTAACATGGGAGTCCTCAATCACATGCCTGCCAAAGTGGAGACCTACATAAAAATGGAATTACAAAAAGAAAGAGAGAAGAAAGAAAAGTGCAGGAGCAGCAGTTTCTCCTGGCATGCACACACACACACACACACACACACACACGCGCGCACACACACATACTCTCTCTGTCTCTCTGTCTTTCTGAGTAACAGCTGGGCTTCTTAGGTAAATTGAATCAGTTGCTCCCCGGTCGGTCGGGCTCTTGTGTGGCCCCTGGCGTGGAAACTCAAGCTATCAGATTGATTTTTACTCTCTGGCAGGCCTCCTCACTCCGCCTAGTGTTCCAGAGATTGTCTGACTAGTCTACTGAACCCAGTGGAGCTAAATGGGAGGTGCTAACTACCCCCTGTCTGCTGGACCCACTGTAGCCCCCTCCCTTGCTCTGATTCAGCTCACCTTATGCATGAATTCTGCCCCCTGCAGTGCGCGCAGTGAGTCTGCACTGTCAGTCACTCTCAGTGTGCACTGACTGTGGTTTTTAATCTATATATGTGAGCGTCTTCAGGGAGTTCAGCTTATGTAACCTCCATCGTCTCTTATCCCCACGGGTCTGCTTTAGAGACTAGTAGAAAACGGGGTCAGTCCAGCTCTTAATCGCTTCTGCTCGCACACGCACGCACACTTCAACACACGCACTCACACACATCCACATGGATCTTTCCTGAGCTATTTTCTGCCTGACTTCAGGTCTTGCCCTCCATCTAAACCCTCAGACTCAGAGGACTGTTTCACCAAAATCCAGCCTCTAGTTCGCAGGCTGTTTGTCAAACTGCAGGGAAGCGGGTCAGACACACAGACAGGCCGCTTCTCCCTGATTAGCCTGCTAGCCTCTTACTCATGGGTGACTGATGTTACATCAACAGAGAGCCCAACAGCTACTCTGTTTGTCCTAAATAGTATTTAGAGGGAGTCCTGAGACTTAAATCAAGTTTCAGCGATGGGAGGGGCTCACAGATACAGATGCTGTCTTCACTTCTCTTACATCACAGCTCTGAGGCTCCTGTTGGACCAATGCAATGAAAACTGAACAGAGCCTCATTTTTAGACCTTTTTACTCTGGTTGCTCGTTGACTTGAGGCTGGAAATTTTAATCAACAGATCAAGATGCAAACTACTGGTTTTGCAAAAAACATATTTTCGTACTTGACCAAATAGTTTGCTTCTGAAATTTGGCATTTTCTGGTTTCTCAACCTGTTTGTGAATATCTGGATGTTGCAGGCAAATAATCAAAACGTCCTGAAAATTTGATGAGGCACACATTTTTTCCCAAAGTAGAAATGGTTATAGTAATTTTTCATGATTCGAAGGTTTGTACTGTCAATTATATATATTGATAATACGTACAATTATTTATGACAATATTTATATTGTCAAATATAAATAAACAATAAGTATAAACATGACAAAAATGTAAGTATATATTTTTAAAGGATTCTTAAGTGTGAAAATGTTGATTCCATTATATTATATTTTATTTTTATATTTTTATACATTATATTTTTGTACACGAAACAACACAAACCTCACCTTGAGCCCAGAAAAAAATTATTGCAGGGATTATTTTAGACTCCATAATTCTCAGGATAAATCAGTCATTACTAATATTTCTTACTTTCTGACATCTGTCTTCTCTGAGTTCCAGTTTCTTGACTCAAATTTAAGTTAAAAAATGTAGATTCCGTTTGAAATTCCCCAGCCCTGTCCAAAATAGTGAAGTGCAGAGAAATTGTTGGGAAATAAAACATTTTAAGCCCTATTTTCACCACTTCTGATCAATCTCAAAACGTATTGTCTTTCCAAATGTACCACATGAGCCTGCTGCAACTGGCCATGGATTAGAAAAGGATGCAAACATTTCTTGTTTCTGCTGTCAGACTTGTGAGACTCCATATTTTTCCTGTACCTTGAATAAATGAAGCAGAAAGTTATGATTTAGGATGTTCTTTCTTCTTTATTTCAATCATAATGTGTAGGATTTGTTTACTGTGAAAAAAACATGCAGTTTGGAGAAGTTAACATAGTTTTCTGCAAACTCTTTGGAAATGTTGTCATCATAAATGACTTAAAATTGACTGTAGGAAGTTATCTGGTCGAATCTCATTAATGATGATCCTGCCGGCCTTTTGTCTGCAGCCTGACCCTGCTCTGTCTGGAGGTAAATCTCTGTAATTTCAGTGTACAAACAGCAGCACTACACAGTAAATCATCCGTGATAGATTATTGTTTAAACCCCTTAATCCAGGTGTAGAGCCGGTATGGATGGCCTTTTGACAGGGAAGATTAGTGTGTCTACAGTGTATGTGTGTGTGTGTGTGTGTGTGTGTGTGTGTGTGTGTGTGTGTGAGATGCTGCAGATTAATGCATGTACTTGAGTATTACATTAAATTAGAGCCAGCGTGCGCTCTCTTCTGCAGCCACTGAGCTGAAGGAAGACGAGGAAACGCCCTGACAGAGTGGTTGTACCAGAGAGTGTTTTAGAGCGCTACAGAGTGTGTGTAGGAAGAGAGTGTGTGTGTGTGTGTGTATGAGTGGGAGGGAGTTTATTAGTGAGTATGACAGTGCAGGTTATGTGATTGACTGCCTGCTCAGCTCATCCCTCATACACCTCTCATACTCACGCTCTTACACACTCTCTCTATGACAGGCTTCAGGCTTTTAGGTACTTGTTGTATTGAAGTGAGTACTCCTGTTTCTCCTCCCACGCGTTTCAAAGAACTGGACCTGTAGCGTGGAGTTTCCAGCAGCAGCCCGATGCTGTTAGTGATTTTCTTCTTCTTCTTTCCTCGATGTGAATCAGAAGTGAGCGGATGACAAACAAAACAGGGATTGGTTCATTAGGTCTGAAGGATTTTCACTCATAGCCACAGGGCTGTGGCTCCATCTGTGTTTGTGTCTGTTATCCTTTTTCTTTTTTGGTGTGTTTAAAGCTGAACAGAGCAAGAGTAAAAATGACAACCAAGATAATAAAACAATCCTCTGCTAACTCTGTTAATTCTAACCTTAGTCTCTCCATTTGAATTCAAAGCAACATCAGGCAACTCATTATGCAATCACTTCCTCTATATGTTGTAATAACCTCTGAGCAATCAATAAATGAAATGCTCTGGCTATGCTAAATACTTTGTTTTGGCAGAGGCAAAACACATTCACAGGTCAAACACAGCTTAACTATAGTCTATTAGTCACTGTCATCAAATTCATCAGCTTTACAAAGCTCTCACAGCCTCCACAGTTCACAGGCTCATTTAACCTTGTGATGTGATTAGGTGGATGTTTAAAACAGCGAGCTGTACCATCAAATCAAATCAAATCAGTAGTTGATACAGACAGATACACCCTGAGTTTAGACACAGGGATCTGCACTCAGAACAATAATGAATCACCATGTAGTCATTACAAATACTTGATTTTGATTAGTCAAAACTCTGTAACATTTGGGGATTAGGATTCAACACTAAAAGTGATGCCAGGGACAACTGTCAAATAGCATCAATCCATAAAAATAAGTCAGCCAAATTTATCATAAATTGGTAAACATCATGGAGGTGCTGTAGTGACGAATTTCCTCTGTATTTCAGTCCAAATTCTAGGTAAAAAGTAGGGATGATGTTGGGAAAAAGTGATATTGAGATGTTGTTATTGTTATGTTTCTGAAGTTTACGACTTCACTCTGTTCAGCTGAATTCTCTCCCTGAATGATAAAAGTCTCACACCAAATTGCCTGTCTCCCTCTTCCTCCATATTTTTGTTTGCAAAGGGTCTGATTCATGTTGATTAACCGATCGGTCATTATTGATATTGATCTATAAAATTTCCTCCACTTCAGGTCAGGCTTTTTAATTCCACACTCCCGCACAGAGGTGCCATCATCTAAGTTTCCTTCAGTGACCAAATAATACTAAGGTAACATTTATTAAATCTGTTAACATGCTGCGCCCCTACAGCCTACGGGCGAGAGCTAGAGAGACGGTGGGAGACGGAGTTTGTCTTCCTCCTGCATTTTGCAATCTTGTAGGCTTAAATAATCTCTTTTCAGAGATCAGTGAAAAATAATGTTTAGAGACAATTCTACGGCAAGCACAATGCATTTTGTGAAGTCTGCCTTGGAAAGAGGGAAAGGGCAGGAGGCAAAGCAAACTTCTGGCAAAGGTTTACTTGGACATTAAATTGTGACTGTTCCAAGTTTTACGACAGCTCATAAAATCATACAGCGTGTGGAGGAGGGTGTGAAATAAACAATAAAATGAGTGATCAGAAGATCGAAACTTGAACCTCTAAAATAAACTGAGAACCTGTTCTGACTGAAGACAAAGCTGCACGCACAGATCTAGAAGTCGTTCCCTGTAACCCTGAAAGTGTTAAATAAAGCATCTTATGTGATATTAACTGTAAACAACCCTGCATGTAATGTGGTAAAATATATGAATGGATGCTCAATTAGATCTGTGAGTAATGTGATATAGAGTAGACAGGCTAAAGAAACTGAAAGGCAAAATATATCATTTCGACTCCAGGTAGAATTTATTTTTTCTTCACATTGTGTAACCTTGTGTAACCTTGCAATGTGACTATTGTGCATATGCAAATCAAAATGACGATGCTGAAAAGATATTTTGTGCAGCCCTAGTAAAAAGGTCAGGAGAGAGTCAAATTAAACAGAAGTTGCATCACAGGGTTAAACGTGATCACAGAGTCTGTGGGTAGTTTCACTGGACTAGTTTTCAGAATGTGGATCAGCATAAACAGCAGCAACAGATTTCAGTCCTCTTTGCAGCTTCATGTTGAGATGTCTTTACTGGTTACACATCTCCACTGGTTAGCACAGTCTCATAAAAACCCTTTCTACAATCTCTTTATCAGATACTGACAAACCACGCTGCAATATGAAGTGTTATCTGTCATCTAAACTAGCTCACAATCTGAGTGGTAGCACTGTGCCTGTAGCTTTTAGGCTGAGTTACAGCCCCAGAAAATTTCAGAAAGCTACAGAATACAACCTGCCAAGGATTGAATCATCACACCTGGACTTCACAAAACACTATATTTTAGTGTAATTATATCAGCCCATTGAAAAAAAAAATGTTGAAATCTACCTGTGAGATGTATTTATACACCAGAGATGACCTGACAGTAGATGTTTAGAGAGGAAGACAGGGGGAGGGAAGTTACTGAAGTAGCAGGGACTTAACACTCACCTGTTTCCTTACATGTCACTTCCTGTATGTTGAGAGTGCACAGCTCGCAGTTGCGGCCAATAACAGAAGAAAACACACCTGTTATTAAGACAGAAAGATCCTCTGTGTGTGTCTGTGTGGGTTCATGTGAAGGGAGATCTGACATGTTAAATAACGCAAGTTAGTGTTGAGTTGTTATTATTTGTGTATATAGGTCGAAGCCATGTTTACGTTGTAGGTCTGCATATATAGGTGCATGTATGTCTATGCCGGAGTAAATTCAAAACAGCAGCATGTCAGTGTGTGACCTGGTCGTTGTCAGGGAGAGTTAAATCCTGCTGATCCTACACTTGTCAGTCACACATAAACACAAATGTGTGTTTGTGTGTTGCCACACAGGTGATAATAAGTCAGCCTGGCAGGTGAACACTAAAGACGCATACAGCTCAGTGGATAACCTTTGATCTAATTGTAAAACCTAAACTGTGTATCTTTCAGGGTTTAGTGTCACACAAAAGCCATTTATTTTTTAAGGGGTTAGAGGTCAGAGGTTGAAGTGTGGGCTACTTGCAACAGCAAAACAAAATATATTTAGGCAAAACCTCATGTTTTCTTGCGTCAAACCAAACTATCTCTACAAAGACAGATTCTTTAAAAGCTGTTGTTTTTTTATTTGCTGGCAGCCAGAGCTCTTAAGTGTTCTACACCAGAGGATTTGAAGGATTTTCTGTTTCACTGGCTTTGTTGAACTGATACTGAAAGCTTCAGGTTAACAGAAGTAGTTTTTCATTTTTGGTTGCTTCCTCTGTTTTCCTTCCAAAGCGTTGCTGAAATGTTTACTTTCAGTCTCACACTTTATCTCGACTTCTGTTCTCACAATGTACTCGAGCTTAAGTTGACTTTGAAAATAATGTTCTTTTGAAAACTTTTTTTTCCACAACAAAAAACATGCTTATCGCTGATAAGGAGCCATGATAGGTCTCTCTGCACACAAGTCCAAACCTGAAACCAGAGTTCAACTAAAACTAAGCGTCTTAATTAGAGCTACCTTTTCAACTCATAGCCCTACTTTGAGACTTAATGAGGCTGCTGGATTTTTCTTCAAAAGTCTGGCCTGGAGCCGCTTTAATCCATACCTCTTCACTCATTAGTGCTTCCATGACTCACTGATGAACTCCGTTTGCTTAAACAGATGATGATGTAGTGCAGAGGTGCACATCATTGGTTTTTCCAGGCAGCTGTAACAGAACTGAGATCAGAGCTGAGAAGGTTATGTAATACCCCGGTGTACTGCCACCCCCCCAGATCCTGACTCATTACACTCTCTCAAACACACACACTGACAAGAATTCAGCTTATGAAGGAAGTCATAGAACTGATGCTTTAATCGCTCTCAAAATAGACAGGTTTTACCCTACTTTTGTCTTTATGAGTCGTAGTACAAATCAGGGGCAACCAAAATCTTCCTGATGCAAAATTTGTTGAGCAGTAAACTGATCAAAGGCTTTAAATGTCTATTTTATTGAAAACCATATTTTTTCCTCTTTGAATTAACTCCTGTACCATAAATAAAACACCTACTTTGTATTAGATAAGATTTCATTGTATTATAAAAAGAACTTTACAAGAAGTTAGCTGAAACTCCTTGGAAACAAAAGCCAAAAGCTACTGCCATGAGTTTTTACCTGTTAATGAAACTGATGCCTCTATGTAAGGGGAAAAAAAGCAACAAAGACCTCAGCACAAGCATTTAGGGTCTTTATAGTTGAGTTGAATATCTTAACCTGCTGATGGAGATTAAAGTAGATCAAAAGTATTTCTAAATTCTCTTATTCTCAAGTGCAAAGATTTTGTGTAAATGATGACTGTTAAAAGACACCCTGGGGATATTTAGAGAAAATATATATATGTATATTTAGACGTTACAGATGGGTGATATTGGACCTTTGACCAATATTACATGGTAATATTATGTTACGTTTTAAAACCTATTTAGCCAATTAGCCAAACTGACATTTTTTTCCACACACCTACTTGCAGAGATCATCATCTATCTTCTGTATTGGAATCAGAGTCAAGCATGCTGATAATGACGTGCATCCAAATAAACATGTACGAGACAAAAGTCCAGTCAATCAGGATCTCATTTGTAAAATTCTTTTGATGCAATTCAAAATCTAACCCACCCATTGTCAGTCAATGAAAAATTACGTGCTGTATTGTGTTCATGCTCCTGCGTGACTCACTTTGTACGGGGAAACTGGGACCTACCTGAAACCCAAACAGGTGTAGTTTCAGGAAAACCAAAATATATGAAAGTTTTCCATTGATACAGTATTTGATTGTACATTAAATCACAAAAAACATTAAAAATTCTTGTCCTTTTAACTCCATCAGCGAAAATCTAAAACCAGTTAAAAAAGTAAAACATGCATTAATTCACAGCAGTTGAAGATTGAACACAGCAAATGTGTGAAGGGCAGTTCTGAGTCTCCCTACTGTGGAGGTTTAAACATGGTCACAGTTATTTATCTTGGAGTTAAAATTCTCTCTCACACTTTTAAAGTCCTTTCCTCATTTGACACACTTGTACCCAGGAGTGGTGTCCTGGCGTTAGTCACAGTGTATTGTCAGCTGCACTTGCAGTAAATGGGAGCTTTGGGGGAATTACATCAGCCACGGTGTTTCACCTCCGACTGTCACCTGTAACTTACCTCATAATGTCTGGGAAGTTAGAGGATGATGTAAGAGCTGCCTTAGACCTTTGCTACTATAAGAACAATCCCCATAGAGTCATTTCTAAGTCTTATATTTACCTTTTGGAAATATGAAAATGCAACTTGAGTGAGTAATCTTCTCTGCTGTTACTGTTGGAGATTTAAGTCATTTTCAAAGTGACCATGTTGTATATTTTTCCCCAGAATGCCTTTCTGCCTCTTGAATGTTTAATGAAGTCATGAAATTTTTATTTTGTTTGAGTGGTTAAGAGTCATTGCTGTTTCAAATATTACATGAATTTTAAAGTAAGTTTGAGGGTAGAAACAGGTGCAGACGACTTACATCATCTCATCATTTATGGACTGGTTCACTGGGGCAGGAACTGTCTTATGTTATTTAATGTGATATAGAGTAAGTGTTTCAATCCATTTTTTAGGTTTGTTTTGAGGTTTATGTTTGTGTGTCTGAGACTTGTTTGTTTTTGATACTGATTGAGGCTTTTGGTTTTGGCTGTTCATCAAGCATCTCTTATTTTTGAGATATTAATCCAACAAATAATTCATGGTTTTGTGACCCTATATTTTCAGAATATGACTGAACCAACAACAAACCTCAATATACTTAAAACAAAACAAAAAATACTCTTTTCCTCAGTGCAATTACTTCAGCCAACAAAAGCTCCAGCAAGATGAGCCAGGCAAGCCCCTAAACAAGAGAGGAAGTGTAAAGGGGAAAGTAGAAAATCCAAAGCTGGATCACATCAGAGAACATAATACACATTTGAGGTTTGAAGTCTCAGACAACAAAGATTGAGAGGGTAGAGAGCAAATAGAAAACAGAAGCAACTTTGACAATACGGCAGCAGAGCACTGGTGGAAATGTAGCTCTTTGTATTACCGGGGTGATTTGAGGAAATGTGAAGCAGGTGAGTGAGAGGAAAGGTCAGGTGACTGGGCCTGAAGGGAAAAGAGGTTATTGCAGGGCAGGAAGGGCGGGTTGTTTGGTGAGGTGAGGTGACCAGGAGAGAAGAAAACATTCAGAGGGCCTCTGTAGGAGAGGAAGACGGCGAGAGGGTCTGACGAAGTGACCGACACAATGTGAAGTAAAAACAAATGAGTCAGGCTTTAAAATATTCCAGCTCTTAGTGGACTATATTGGGAGAATTAGAAACATTATTTCACTGGGAATGAAGATGAAACCAGGGACCAGAAAGCTGTTTGCTCACCACATTGAATAACAAGAAAAAATAATAGTTGCTGTTCAAACAGCTGCGTTGTTTTGCGATAAAATACAGACTCATGCAGAGAGTTCCTGGAGTATCAGTGGTAAAGACACTAACTGGAGAGTTTAACCAGGTTAAGTAGTATGAATTATGTCCTTGCACAACCATGGGTCTCTCTATCACTCCCTCTAACTCTGGAAGTGTTGAACAATAGTTAAATGGTTCCAAAGGACTATAAAATAGGTATTTAACTCCTAATAAGCTTGTCCGGAGTATTTATTCTAGCCATTAAAGTTTTGGCTGAATAAACATTTCAAAATATCAAGAAAGTGAAACAAAGTGTATAATTTACTGTGGAAATTTTAAGCTTCAGGGTTGCCAAGTCTGGGGTTTTTATCACTTTTTATCACAAAGCTTGACAAGCTGATTTCCACCCATTTTTTTTCCCAGTGCTAAGCTTCATCGCTTGTTGTTAGTTTTGTATAGACCTAAAAGTAATAAAATATAGTTACTGTAGAACAGTGATTCCCAATCTGTGGGCCACGCCCCCCTGGGTGGGTAGCAAAGGTATTGCAAGTGGGTCACCAAGTCATTTACAGAATAGTATAATTTTTTTTGCATGTGGATGTAATTATACAAAGGTTAGAATATACCAAATAGTGTTTTGAATGTTTAAAAGTATGCTAAAAATGTTCAAATATTCTTAATAGGGTGTCTGTCTGCACATCTTTAAAAAGTCTCAAAAAGTCTGAAGTTTATTTATGTGGGATCAAGGCCTTAAAATGTCTTGAATTCGCTTATAAATGTTATATGCTGGCCATAAATATGTAGCTCAAAGGTCTCAAATTTGTCTGGGCAGGACTAGTTATAATAATTGTTAATACATTAGGTTTCCCCAACCATCACCTGTATTTATAGTGTTTTAGTGGTGTTACATTTCATTCTAGGTGGCATTAAAATGGTCTTAAAGAGTCATAAACTCAATTTGCTGAAGCCTGCAGGTACCCAGTTTTTAAAAAGTGCTTTGGGATGACATGATATGGCCTCCATATAAATGAAAGGTGGGTCAGGAAAATTTCTTGAGGCTTCAGAGCAGGCCCTGAGTTGGAAAAGGTTGGGAACCACTGCTTTAGAATTATATTTTCACATTGTCCCTGAGTTACATGACAGATCAATTGAGCACTAGCAGCTGCTAGTGTCCAATTAAAGGTGAAAGTATTTTTCTCAGTGTGAGTTCTTTTCTGAATCAAACAGGTCAGATCAGACCCTTCAGATTTTCAATAGTTCCTCGTATTGTGTGCTGAGGGCCCTGACCCAGCAATCAGAGAGAGAGAAAGAAGAAGAGAGAGAGGGAGAGAAGAGAGAGGGAGAGAAGGGAGAGGTCTGGCTGGGTCTGATTGAGCACCTGGGCTGTGCAGGAAGCAGCTGGAGAGTCCTGATTACTCTGCACACACACAAATATATAAACACAAAACATATATACACACAATTCTCTGCTTCAGTGAAGAACAATAGAGTTACACAGATTAACTGTTCAGTTATTAGAAATACATGTGCACCCTAAAATATCATGTTTTGACTACCTCTATAGAGACCTCACACACACATACCTGCGCACACACACACATTCACACACATCTACGTATACAGTATCCGAACGCACGTGTGGCAGATGCTGTGTCTCTTGCAAGGGGAGAGGAAGAGGAGGGGGAGTCCCTGTCCTCCTGTCCTCTGGTCTACATTACTGGCTGAAACTCGAGGGGCTTTCCTGCATGTGTGTGTGTGTGTGTGTGTGTGTGTGTGTGTGTGTGTGTGTGTGTGTGAGAGTGTAGTTGGTGTGTTTATAGCTCTGCAGTGCAGTGCATGTTCAGTTTTTTCTTCTCAGAGCTGTATAGCGGAGAGGTGGGCATGGAAAGCCGGTGTGCTGTGCCAGACAGCCACGCCCCTCCTCTCCCGTCTGTGTGGATGACGCAGCCTCACTCTTACCTCATGATGTCGACTTTTAACAGACACCTCAGGAGTATGAGTCAGTGCTTCAGACTTAACAACTTCCATTCCTGCAAAGAAGGCTGTTTTTTTTTCCTCGATGTAGTTGTTTTATAACCTGGAAGGCACAGAGATGCAGTGGCATGTTAACTGTTCTAATTTAATGTACGATTAATGAACACCGCTGAAGGACAGAGACGATTTTCATTCCTTTAGGTGTCTGTGGTGCGTTTTATACTCTGCGATCAATTTGTCGGTTGATTTCTTTTTATGCATAAAAATGAAGAAATTCCCATTCCACTGTGGACGACAGATACAGAGAGGGTTGTAAGAGGTGTTTAAATCTACCGAGCAAATTAGCTGACACTTTGTTTTCCTCTCCAGAAACTATCCTTTCACTACAGAGAGTAATGCTATTTATGGGAGATGCTGCTTCGTTTGTTGAAACTCAGACAGTGACCTTATCCATGCCAGTATTCTGGATTCTTGTTAGTTTATTGATGATTATAAAGAAGAGCACTAAAATAACATACAGTATATGTATATTTTTTTATTATTCTGCTTAAAGACTGATGTTAAAGGTTCAGAAAATAAGCTGCATTATGTGAAATTTCTCACATTAAAAACAGTGTTTTAGTTTGTAAGCTCGAAGCATTTGAAAAACATAAACACACCTTTATCTTTTGCTAATTTTGAATGGCATGACTGCATAAATGAGCCAAATACTTGCTGGTTATGACTGCCTGTCTTTATGGATACTAAACTTTTCTTTTTGTATATAGTTTTATTTTCCCAGCTTTAGTGAAATAAAATCTGTTTAAGATTTTGCATCTTTGTCTGAGGAATTTTTCTTTTCTTCTTTTTCAATGGTCTCATTTAGATAAAGGAAAGTTAGAATAGGTATATTTTAAAGCCACTGTGAAAATTTTTTTGTTAGCATTTGCATTTTCTTGTTTATAGGGGTGCATGATATCATCAACACATTATCAGTGTAGCCTAAAAATTAATAATAACTACCTACTCACTGATTTCATGTTGATTCAGACTTATACAAATGAAGATGGAGTTTTCTGATTAAAAAAACTACTCACTTGTTTTGAAAATTCAGCTCTGGAGGAAATGTGTTCCTGTCTCTTTAAGTAGGCTGACTCTTTCTGCAGCTGCTCACCATGTTAAAGTCTGGTCACATCTAGTAGCAGACAGACAGCTTTGGAGATGTACACTCCTGTGTTTGGTGTGCTGCTCACACACACACACAAACACACACTCTCCCATGCATGCATGCACACACACACACACACACACAGTGGGGTAATTGTCTGTTAGGGGCTTGGCAGACGTCCCACACTGCACAGCTGCACTGGGTCAATACACACACATTTAGCAGACTAGTTGAGGTGTTGTCACGCTGTCTGATGTTTTGCTCACACATACTTTTTCAGTCAGAGATTTTCCATAACGCAGCCTAAACAAAAGAGTTTCATTCAGGTCAGTGTGATGAGTGTTTCCTCAGCTGGTGCAGGTTTTCATCGAATCCCAAGTTAATGATCAGCAGTGATGACTTACGCCCTTTTCATTAGTTACCTGTGCAAACTGAAGCCATGCAAAGCAGAGCTGATTGATTTCGTCTCAATGAAAGTATGAGTCAGATCTACAAAGTCAGTGAGTCCTTCTCTGTAGTCTGCTCAGGGTAGTGGAAGTGTGTCGGACATGTTGGTTTCTCTCATAGAAGAATTTCACCACAAGGTTCACACCTGGGGTCAAAAGTGAAACGTCCTCACAAGTGTTGTACATTTCTGCATCATTGAGAGGAAGTGAAACATTGCCAGCAAACCTTACGTTTTTTTTCTCTAACACAAAAGTCCTGTCACCTGTTCTGGTAAAGCATACGCCTGTGATGCAACATTAACCACTAATGCAGCAAATATTGAATAGGCATTTTTATGCTGGTTCACACTTTGTCTTTTATAGCTGTTTAAGCCCAAGAGCTGGATGCAAATGTCTCAAAAGTGTTGCAAAGGCTGACCTGATACACAAAACATTCAAACCCTGTTACTAAGTCTTCAGTGTCAGTGTTTAGACATTCAGTTTTTGGCTTATTTGAGACCTATTTAAAACCCTGTTTACTTTTACAAACAGAAATTAAACATTGAATCAGGATTCAAATCATTAGCTGCAACACTGTTTTGAAGAGGGTACAAAAATATCAATGGGAAATGGAATACAATGTATTACCTCATCATTACTGAGATACTTAGAATAAAAGAAATTTAAAAAATCAGAGGCAGGAGAAAATGTATAAATTAGACATCTCACTGTAAAGGTAAAACAAATGTAAGGTGTGTACAACGTCAAACCGTATGTTTGATTCAGAATATCAGAACAACTCTGATTGGCCCCTCCTCTCTTTTCCTTTTTCTTGCTACTCAGCCAATGACCTTTGACCCAGTTCGTGACCATGTGGTCCAGTTTGTGTTGTGTTGTGGTGTGTCAGAGGCACACATGATTTCCCCTGCGGGGTCACGTGTCCTGGTGCAGACTGACTCACTTTGTGCAGTCAGAGAAAGTCCTGTTATTTAACAGTGTTTTGGTTTGCTTCTTGCTACGTTTGTCTTATAATGAACATGATGCGACCTGAATCTGAACCTGAACTAGTGATGACACAGGAGAGGTCAGACACTCAGCTTTTGGCTGTAAACTGCAGTTTCTGTGTTTTATTTCCCAAAAGTTTTTAATTGAAGCAAATGTCTGTGTTTTCATTGCCTGGGACTGAAAGGTCGGTTGCAAGCTGATATGGAACATAGATTTACGATACAGTTGTTTTCCAGCAGTAAAACTTAGATTCTTGTTAAGTTCAGATTTGGTTGCAGATATTTTTTTTATTTCAGTCAGTCTCCCTCATGAAAAACAGTTTACATTACCTGTGATGGTGGACAGGATATTAGGATTTCTGATGTCTTCTGTGTTGTGTTTTAAGTCTCTTTGCTATTTTTTTTTCAGGATTAATTTAGGTGAAATTTCAGCCTGATATTGACAGTGCTGTAGACAGTGACAGATCAATCAGTCTAAGTAAGGGGGGGTATTTGTTTCTTGTAAATAGATGAGAACATTTTATCAGTCCCAACAAATAAAAACTTGGTTTGTTTGCATCAAAAACTAAAGTGGCATCATTTGATTCTTTTTTCAGTCTTAAATGCATTAAAAGCTCAACCCTTGACCACAAATGTCACATATTTCTTTCAGTTTTTAAAGATAAGGCCTTAATACTTGTTCAGTACTCTGCCCTGTTTTGCTTATTTTGTATTATTCTGTGCTTTTTGTCCCTCTCTTTAAGTTTTGACAAGTTTGTTGTTTATCGAAGATACAAAATGCAGGACCAAGCCTCTATTTTACAGTAAAGGTAATGCTTTATGACAGATTTCAGACTCAAAACAGCAGAAATGCTGCCTGTAACCTGAAAGTAAAGTGAATCTGAAAGAGGTAACTCTGGAGCAGATGGACGGTGGGAAAGGTGGAAAAGAGGAATGTTAAAGTCTAGACTTCCCTCCTCCTCTGTGAGCCGCCCTCTCCTCCTCACAGATCCACCAGATGGACGATTAACAGTTGACTTCACACATTGTCAGGATGATGTGGACAGATTTCTACTCTCTGTCTGACAAACAACCCCCCATCCCCCCAAACACTCTCACAGAAAGTTCTGGCAAGACTTCTGTGAGTCTGTGTTTACACACAGTTACTTTGGAAGTCCTTTCCTCTTGTTAAGTTTGCTCAGTGCTGCCATCTGTCTGTTCATAGGGTAGCTACAATCTGGGCATAAATATTTTCTCTCAGAGCTCCAGTCGTGCTCAAGATGTTTAAATCTGTGAATGTAGGCTGGTTTCTGTAGGTTTGACTTCAGTACCTAGAAATCCTGAGATCTAATGTCACTGAAGCACACGCAGCATCCTCACGCTGTTAACCCGATCAGTGTGTAACTGAAACCAAAGACAGAGGAGAGGGATGAGGTTTAATGTTGCTGCAGTCAGCTTTCTCAGGACACAGAGCTGGTATTAGCTCAGTTTATGTTTCACTTTAATGTTTCGCTGCCTCCAGAAGAATGAAGGATCGATGCAAATGCCTGAAAACAGAATTTACATTTAGCTGAGACAATTCGACTGCTGTGATGACTATAGCTTGACATTATGTACCTTATATTAATATTTTGTTTTCGTTAGTTGCTCAGTGACCAATTTTGTGCTCCATTTCACTCAGACAAAGGAAATTAAGATGCTCTTCACGGCTCTAAAGATTGCTCTTTAAATGAGATAATCTGACTGAAGATGAGACACAATGAGGACAGTACTGCTGTATTTAAAAAGGACACAATACAGCTGTCTATTTCAATCCATGAAACTGAACTGAACTGACTGGATGCTCCCATTTTGCATCAGTAGTATCTTACAAAAGTGTTCCAGGAAAGAAAACCAGGTGAACTCAGGACAGCATCATGAGCAGCTAAAGCTCACTGATGCACATGAAGAGAAAAGACTTGTTTTATCTGATCTAACAGAAGAGCTGCTGGAGCTCAGATTACTGAAAAACAGAACACATGCTGGAACTGACAGAGAGGTGACAGAGCGCAGGTGTTCATGATGTAATGACTGATGATTAGTTTACAGTTCATCAGGACCATAATGAAAAAGACAAAAAAAGAAAATATGTTGAGATCTGACGGCTGACCCTCAAAATTTCTGGCATTTATCCTTATATAGACTTTAAAGATACTCAGCAAACATACTCCAAAAACATAGCATCCCAGATTCCCTTGCGCCCTAGAAAACCTGGAAAATTAGTGACTGATTTTACAGTCATGTAAAACGTATGGAAAATGAGGAAAATGGTCAAATGTCTTGGAAATTGTGAAGTTAATATTTTGGATTATTTATCCTCTCTCTGACTTGTGAGCAATTTATAGTTGAAGTTATACACATACATGTCTGTCCTCATCTTATCTTCTGGGCAACATAAAGAAAAAGTTGAGTTGTGAATTGCCATATTCAACATTGTAAGTCCAGTTTGTTGTGCTAATGAAGTGCTGAGCTGTAATCTTTTGGCGTGCTTAATTTACTCTACAGAACATTTGTGATAATTATTCTTCATAGATAAATCAAAGCCGAAGAGCGCATATCAAATGTCTGAGTAACAAACAGAAACAGTTTGGGGAAACTTAAGTTACAGCTATAGAAAAGAGTATAACCAAATAATGACGGGGACAGGGTGATAGCTATATTATGTGATAACTTGACTCTGTAGTAGCTGAAATTGCCCTGGAAATTTATTTCTCGGATGAGTGGGAACCCCAACATCTGATTAACATGTTTTATCTTTTTGTTTAAAAGACTATAGGGTTCGTGAATTAGAGACACAGAGAGAACAAACTAGATGCAAATGTAGCCAAAAATGAAAAATAAATTAACAGAGACCAAACTGAAGAAATACAGGATTCAAAAAGTCATAACTACAGGTACTGAAAACTGGATATATAAATATATTATTTCCTCCACATGATCAGGGAAGATTTCAAATTCAGATTGAGACATTGAATATAACAATGGATTTTGTTTCCTTCTTCACCAGCAGTTCAGAATTCATGCTTATCTTGAAACAGCATTTTCCAGACTTGTCAGGTGAGCGTGACTCAAAATAAATCCAATCAGACCATTTTTACAAAAAATTAGACACAAAAAACTTGCTTTAATTTCACTTTTTGCAGTTGGGTCGGTGGGGTTGTCAGTCAGATAAAGAAAGCTCTGCTTTCTAACAGTCAAATATGAGTCTTTGTCATCAAAAGTGAAGGAAATGTCATTTTAGCAGGGTGCTGTTGATTACTCATCTGAAACCCGCCATGTGGACATTTTTAAAGCTGTAAAATCGGTCTTCTTATGATGGCTTCCAGAACTTATTTGGGTCATGAAAAGACGTGAGTGATGGTTGTCGTCTGTTTTAAAACCAGAGTCGTTGCTTAAGACTGATAAATAGTAATGAGTTGTCAGTGATGTTGTACTTTGACTTTTTATCCTCACATCCATCTGTCTGTCTGTCTGTGAGATGCTACCTAAATGAGCAGACATTATAGTATTAAAGTGGCACTGTGCCATGCTCTCTTGTTTTTCAGACAATTTTTGATGTCGGACACTTTCAAAGGTGAGAACCACCGAGCAGCTTAAGACGTCCTTAATTTCAGGTTTCCTCTTCATCTGGATTACATGAGAAAACAAACAACAGCTTCACCTGCTCCTCATTTTCTTCTCTTGCCTCTCACATCGATCCAGACTGGCATCGATCTCAGCCTCACACACACACACACACACACACACACACACACACACACACACACACATGGATCAGCATTCCAAGCTCCACCCGTCTGTCTGGGGCTGTGACAGAATCGTCTCA
>RPOG01000883.1:0-110000 GCA_008086565.1 Thalassoma bifasciatum | reverse complement strand
TGTGATGCCAGGCTCACAAATTTGAATTTCTTGATAAGAGTTCACACCAGGGAAATATTTTTTGGACAGATTTTCTCTTCAACACGTCTTCATGCTTCAAAGCTCCTAAGACAGGTTTTGAACTAGTTGTGAAGCAGACTGAACTCAATATTTATGTCTCTGTATGACCTGAAAAAACACCCACAAACTGTGGTTCCATGTAAAGCTGTATAGTAGAAATTGGGCTGAACTTTTATTGAGTTTTTTTTCCTTCAAAGTAATCACTAGTTCCAGGATAAGTTTCCATTTCATTGACTTAAAAATTAGTTACATTGGTTTATGTCTAACCTTAAAGCAGCTACTGCGACTATCAGTTTGGTGATGATAATTTAGGACACCTGTGGTTGGTATTTCTCTGTGATAGCTTTGTAAACTCAGTTTGTTGCGTGTTTTAGTTTCCAGAGGGTGAGCAGACTATCTTTTCAGTGTTACTTACAACCTGGTAACTTGAATCTGAAAAGAAACATGCTTTACTTTTTATTGGTGAAAATGATGAACTGATGATAACACGAAAAATAAAGCTATTTAACAGTGATTTAACAAGAACAGAGGTCAACAAAAGATACCCCGACCCAGCCAAAACAAAAGGTAACAGGTAACTTTTAAAATGAAAGTCTTTCCATATCTTTGCCTCTATGCATATGATCTACCATCCACAAATCAATGTGTTCCCAAAAAATAAGTTATACCCTGAACAAGCAACAACAAATTAGCACCACAAACAATACAAACAATATCATACCCCCCAAACCATGGAATATAAAGTATAAACTATAAATGTCATGGCTCCTACAGATACTGAGAAAAAAAATGTAGAAATAACAAATGTTGATCTCGCTTATGATCTAATTTTAAATTGTCAGCAAGGCTATTATGAACCGGCAAATAAATCAGAGTGAGGCTATTTCAAGATCACTTGCAAAGTCCTCACAGAGCCTTAAACATGAAAACAATCACGACTGAAGCATGACCACTTACATGCTCAGATTTGTATTTTTTCACAACTGAATTTCAAACACGTTGCCTCCTTTACAATAACTCTTCTGTTGTGGCCTTTCCTCACCGTGCTTTCCTGTGGCGCTCATTATGGAGAGCTCAAAGGCTCTTTAGGTTAACCATAAGAGTGCTTGAGTGTTAGGAGGGACACAGAAGGAGGGCAATAACACTGGACTCCTTCCTACTGAGGCTCAGTGAAAGGCCTTTTTTGCATGCAGCTCAGCTGCTAAGCACACTCATGTTGTGTTTTGCAGTCAGTGATTGCAGTTACTTCTCTGTATTTTGCATCCCAGATGATAATCAAGTCTGATTACAGCAGCAGGTTACTAGCTCCACCTCAGTGGAAATCAGAATAAAAAGTGAAGTGGTGCAGATTTCAAAACTCTCCATCCCTCTCTCTCTCTCTTTGCAGTGACAGAATTCAACAATGGCTTGGAGGCCAGTTCAGACTCAGATGATGAGGACAAGCTACACATCGTGGAAGATGAAAGCCTGCAGGATCCCGAGGTCGCCAACGCTGATGGGACCACGCTGCAGGACAGTCATGATGCCATCACAACAGTATTACCCCTCAATGGCTCCCTGAATGGAGGTGAGACGCTCTTCTGGGATCAGAAAACTGGGTTTCTTTCCAACAACAGGTTTTGAATAATTTAGAAAAGAAAAGAAAGGACAGACACAGCTCAGTGTTTGATAGCATAATCTTGCTTCTGTTTTTGACCATGATTTAGAGCAGGTGGTACAATTATACATGCAACTGTTGTCAAGTGGAGCCAAATCCACACAGACTCCTGCTCACAGTGGTTGGGCATACACAGTGCAGTCTTTTTAGTCCTTGCCTCCTAATTGAATAATGTGATAGAAAGCAAACGAAGCATTCTGCTGCCAGCGTTGCCGTGTGTAAAAGCTGAAAGCTGAGTAAGCCGAACATGATCACGGCTCAGTGTGCTGTGACACTTTCAGATCAACAGAAATGAAGAGTGAGACAGGGCAGAGAAAAATGAAGACAGAGAAAAAGAAACATAAAGGAAGAGGGAGTCTGAAAAGTAGACATGCTTCAATAATCTGTAATCCTGACTGCATTCAGAGGTTTTATATATAATCTACAGCTCTCATGTACGACTAACGGGGTAAATCCCAAACATTCGCTAACAGGCTAATACACCTTTCAATAATAGAGCAATCTGTCCAGGTCAAGTCCCCTTTGAAATGAAAAGTGCTTTTATTCAGCTATTGCTGTGCCTGAGCTTGGAAAACACAACCCTGCACAATGCTACCTTTACACCCAGACGTAAAATAATGGAGCTAAAAGACTTTCAAACACAGCAGAGGTGCTCTGTTATCTGGGTCAACTGTCTGTGTGACAGCCCGCTTTCTCTCCAGTTTTTTATGGTTCGGTGTGACAGCAGCAGAGACAACATTTACTGCTCAGCTTTACGCGATGCAAATAAAAAGAGATGCTCGGATGAGATTACAGAGCTGTAGCTGACTTCAAAGTGATGAGTGCTGAACTGAAAATCAGAGTGAAACTGTAATCCAGTCAAGCAATGGAGAAGCATTTATATAATCTATACACAAAAATATCAACGCCTTTGTCTTTGCTCTGGTATCGCAACATAAGCTCTTTGACTTTTGTACACATGTAGAGACCATATACTGCACATTCTCTGAAAGTTAGAGCATAAACAGGTCATCAGGTCATTTGAATGTCAATGTACCTCAAAGGGACAGTGCGAACTTCCTTAGTGATCTGAAAACGTCTCATCTCTAGATATAGGAATGATCATAATCCACAACTTTAAATGAGAAGTCTTTCTCTTCTTACACCTTGTAGATCCATAAACCTTAAAAAAAAATCACGCAAAGACACCTCGCCCTCTTGAGAAAAGGAAAAGAAATCACTGGGTCCATCCACTCCCGAAAACAAGACAGGAGCAAGGGGAGTTTTATAAACCACGCTCAGATTCCAACACACTGCTAACAAAGTCATGGATTTTTGCACCTTATCTATGCAAAAGTTGAAACTTAGAGTTTTGTTCCATTTCAGCAATAAAGCACAGTTTTTTCAATAATTACACCTTTGGAAACTAAAGGTCTCATGTGGTTTGAGAACACTCCAGATGAAGGTGAAATATGAAGCTTTACCTATAAATTAAAAACATAACTTTAAGACATATGTTACAAAAGTGGAGTTTCTTTGTAAGCTGAATGATTGTATATTGTATTTATCTCAGAAGTATGATGTTTCCTCTTCCAGACACACTAGCTGAAAGAAACAGGAGTTTGTGCTTCTGGAGGCCTCCTGGAAAAACTTAAATGTAATTGACCAGCATCTCTGAATTTCAGACATCAGCTCGCATCTCCAGATTGTAGAATTAAAACCTAACTCTTGCACTTTAACTAGACTTGGAAACCTACCATCTTTGTAAATGGTGTACAAACACTGTCTGACAAAGCTGCAGTGCAGATTGTCCCCAAATTCAAGTTCAGACACTGACACTGCTGAAAACCATCATTGATTTAACGTGTTATGTGTTACGCAATGTACCGGCAACATCCTTGCTTTTACTCGGCGTAGAGGGGGTGTGGTTTCTCCCACTGATGATCCTCCCGCTCTCTCTTTGATCAGATTAGTTCAGTCCTCCTCTCAGCCCTGGGGAACGCCAGCACACAAACAACCAGATGTTCTTCTCTCTCATCTCCTCTCTGACTCGATGTGAGATCCTGAAATTTAATCTGCCTACAACACTAGCACATCTTCAGATCAGCCCCTCTCTCTTTCTCTGTCCCATAAAAACATAGCAATAAGCTTTATCATTGCTTCCTGTCATCTCTGTACTTAGACTGGAGTCAAGCTCTCTTCTGTTCAACAAGAGGGACTCGGATATTCCCCAAATGGTGCTCATCTTCTTGTCAGATCAGGGGGTTTGGACAGGACGACCTGCTCTATCTTTTTATGGGTGTAGATGTGTTCAGTCTTTATGAAAAAAAAAATCAGCAGAGAAAAACACAGATCTCTCCTCTCACTGTGGTGTGGTGCTGTAATAGAGACTTCTACTTGCTATAAATCAATCTGGTCCAACCTGATCAGGAAGCTGAGAAATACCATTTAGAAATACATTTTTTAGCGACATTTGAAGTTATGGATTATGATCAGACATATCCAGAAGTGAGACTTTTTCAAGATCATTCAGAAAGTGTCCCTTTAAAGACAGCAGTGCTGACTGAGATTAGAGAGCAATACCATGTTAATAAGTTCCTCATTAGCTCTGCTGAGGTCGTGCTTGTCCCTTGGGAGCTGAGTCAGCTATCTGCTCTTTGTTTTTCCGAGTGGACAGGTTTTGTTTTGACTGTAGGTCCACTTGTAGATTAACACGGAGCAGATTTAGCTCTACACGAAGCGACACGCAGGACTCAAAGTCTGTCATCAGTCCTGCTGCTGCTCCTCTTATTCTGCTATTTCATAGTTTCACAAGTTTCACCGTCTGTGAGAAGTGCAACTTCTGGAAGCTTTTTGTTATTTTGCTTCTAAGCAGCTTGTCAAAACTCCTCTAAAGATTAAATTCTTTTATTCGAAACTCCTGATATCTTCAGTGAGACAGTCTGCAGGATCAGCGCCAAACAAGAACACTTTGAAAAACATGACACACTTCAGCATTCACACGAGCCAAACAGCAAAAGTAGCACAAGATTTAACAAGCTGAGGTAAAACCAAGCCTTCACCAAACAGCACAGATTGATTGGCTCGTGTTTACGCTGCTTCTTGGCGCCCTTTGTAATCCGCGATTCCCCACAAACAGCTCAGCCTACGCTAGCATCTGCCTTCATCACAACAGCAGTCGGCTTCAGCCAAGCAGGAAACACTAAAACCATGGAGACGGCGAGAATGTGACACTCAGAGATATTGCTCTCAAGGCTTGTTTCTTTGTTTCTGAATAAAGCCTTACATGGTGTGAGCAGTGCTCATGAGTGCTGCTCGCTCTCTTTTTTACTTTCCCTCTCACTCCCTCTCGCAGCCTGCTCTTGTCTTCGCTGTGTGCTCTGTTTTTCTGCAGTCACTGATCCTTCTTTATCTCTTTTTGTGTTCCACCTTACTCTCCAATTGCCTTCATGTGCCTTTGTGTCTTTTGTATCTCTCCTTTTCTCCTCTTTGACATGAAATCCAGCTAAAGAAAGATGTGAAAAGCTTCTCTTCAGTGTTTGGAGTGATACCTGGTGCTTTGGAAATAACGAGCTGTTAATTATCCACAGACTGTTTGCTGAGCTTGTTGTTGTTCAGTGCACCCTCATATTAGCATCACTTCCTTATCTCTTTTGAGCAAACGCCAAACTTTTACACCTCATGCTCCAGTTTCTCTGACACACAGACGTGTTTAATGTCAAACTTCAGATGATAGAAACAACTACTAATCCTTCTTTATAAACAGTTGGCCGAGCTTTTTAAGTGTACCGCAGTAGTCAAATGCTGACAAGTTTGGAGCAACGACTCTCTTTCCACTACTTAAATCACTATATGTCAATACTTTTACTACAATCTGTAACTGTGTGGACTTTTCCACCCTAAGTCTGACCCAAAAGTTGGCAATGCTACGTCCACATCATCCAGCTGATCTGTCAGGTTTTGGAGCACAGTTTGGAGGATGGGGCCAATGTCTACAGGCTGAGTGGTGTAAGGCAATGATTTATAGTTTGTGAAATTATTTTGTGCAGGTATCGACAGGTGGGCTGGGAAGGAAAAGTGGTACCAGAAGAAACAGGCAGATCTTTGTGGATGCTTTTGCCGTTCATTGAAGTACTTTGGCTCCACGTTATGAGGCCTAAATGGAGTTTGTGCAGCACTGCTGTGATTTTAACTCTTGACTCTCTTAAGGCTTTAATTTTTTGCTCTTATTAAACCTTTGGAGCCCAGCATAGCACCTGTGCCACAATTTGAGTATTAATTTCTAATTGGCGGTAGATTTGAAACCAGATAAGATAGATCAATCTTTTTGTTTTTCTTGCATATAATATCTAGGTCGTGATGCTTTCATGTTGTATTTTCAGCATGTCCAAGAGCGCTGTTTCTTTCTACTAATGTGTTTGCAGAACTCCAACATAAAGGGGAAACAACAAAAAATATATCAATCCAGACAGTTCAATACACGACATCACGTTTTTTACATTTACATGACATTTCTGTACTTAAAAAAATTAGGGTAAAATCCTAATCTTTTATGGTTTAAGGTAGCTGCCAGCTACAGTTCTCCTTCTTTCTTCCACAAACTGAATCTCACAGGACATGACTCTACTCGAGTTGTGCGTAATTCTATTCATAACGGAAACACTGGCACTTAATCCAAACTTCAGAAATATCGCTTTTATTTTGCAAAGAAGTGTAATGGAAACGCATGTGATGTCTTTTTTTAGAGTTCTCCGTTATCCTGTGTCTTTAAGCTGCACCTACAGGAGAACCAAACCAGTCACCTCCTTCAGTAAAAAATTAACAAACCATGAAGGAGAAACGTTTAAAGTTTGTGAGACATCTCCTCCTGTGTTGGAGGGAAGTGATGGAAAAGTCTTGAAAAGTTGCAGCCCCGCAGAGTTGCAGTGAGATCTCTTCTAAGGCTTTGCGTGATATGTTTGGATTGTGTGACTCTCACCCCTTTCTTTCCTCACTGTCTGGAGAAAGCAGGGGGAGCAGCTGGCGTTGAATCGCTCCTCTGGTGAGAGATTAGTGTGCGTTACTCCCCCTGCAGTCTGGGCCGCACTGCAGCCCCAATCCATCCTGCCTTATAAATTCACCACGGACTCACAGTGACAGGTTCTGGCAAGGTACACGAGTGCAGAGCTCTGTGCACAAGTGTGTTTAGAGTCTTTCAAGGAAGCGTGTGTGTAGATCTCTGCCTGATCGAATGTGTGTGTGCACCACATGATTTCCTGTTTTCATTCCAGTCTGATATTCCACATGTGTGTCTTGTTGCAGGGTCCAGGCTGTCATTACTGCGTGGCTTTCTGTGAGGCATTAAGTGTAATTGTAGAGTGTGGTGGGAAAATATGCAGAGGTGTATCAGCAAAGAGGAGAGATGGAGGGAACTCAAGGAAAACACAAGAGGGAGGTAAAGAAGCAAGAGGAAAGAAAGAAAAAGGTAAGGGAGGGAGTTTAAAGACAAAAAGATAAATGGGAGTAAAGTAAGAAGAGAACTTTGAAAAGCAGTGTGAAGAAAAAGAAGCACAAAAACAGAGGAAGAAACAAAAACAGAAAGGTGGAAAGAAAAAAGTGATGTTGGCTAAAAAGTAAAAGTATCTTTACCAACCCAAACATTAGCAACAGGAAATCACTTCTCTGTTCTTTCAAGGTTATTTTTGACAGCCAACGACCAAACTGTGTCATTTTTTTAGCCATGGGAAGACTTCAGGAAGTCTTTCTATGTTTCGGATGTTTGATAAAACAAACAGCTTGTTCCTAAAACTCTTGGACGTGGTGCAGAATGAGACAGACTGGGTTATTCTGGAGAGTCTTAAGCTTAAGCTGTGTTCCAGTCAAAGTCTGAGGTTGGAATTTCCCACCTGTAATCAAATCTTTGCAAGCCTTCAGGTGCTAACTGAGTGTAAACAAAAACCAGTGCTGGCCAAGATGTAATCACTGCTGTTTGTTGAGTTTACACACTTTTTATATTTATAACATGGATTTGCAGTACTGTCATGACTAGTTTAAATCCACAGTTGTTTCCTGTTAACAGGCTTAGCAGCCCCTAACGCTAATGCAGTTATGATGGTTAGTTAAAAAAATAGTAGAGGTGTGAATGATTAGAAGAAGCAGTAGCAGTGGTTTGTGGTCAGAATCCACAACCATTGTCGTTAAGCTCAGTTTTTACAAGAAATACTTTTTTGACTCTGAAAATTTATTTTCAAAATAAAAGCCCCCTTTCTTATAGTGAAACATCTTCATCATTTTTTTCTTGCTTGAAGGGACTGTGGGGGTTTCTTAGTGATCTTGAAAAGTCCCATCGCCTGATCATAATCTCAAATTTAAAATGAGATTATCAGTGCTAAAAGGTTATTTTAAAATGGTAATTCATAACTCCTCGATCGGGTCTGATTGGACTGGATTGATTGGTGATGGAGCCCCAAAGTCTCTATGACCACCCAAACTGGCTGACAAAGTTAAGCAGTGTTTTTTTTTCTCTGCTGCAAAAAATTTCTGTGATATATTAAGTAAAAGTGGAAAAAGGAGCTAGACAAATGGACGGAAAGACATAAACAGGGACAAAGAGCAAAGTAAAGCTAAACGGGAGAGTGATAGAGCACAAGCTATAGGCTAAAACACGAGCTAAAGGCTCAAAAACCAGCTTGACTGTTTGTGAAAATGTTCATTCCAACCCACATTCTTAAAATCTGAGAGTCTATTAGTTAGATGAAGAGTGACAACACTTTTGCTCTGCTTGGTAGATGAGTTCTGGTTGGACATAACCAAGATTCACTAACGTTACGCTGTGAGTAGCACTTGTTGTGCCCTGCTACCAAACTACGTTACAAACTAACAAAGTCCGCTTCATACAGGTTCTCCTCAAAGCCACTTTAACACAGCTGGAGTAGTCAAATACAGCAGACATCAAATGTGGACGCTGGACAGAAATGATCATCTAGATCATCATGGTGCACTGAAAAAAACCAAGCAGGGACTTATAAAATGATCTCTTGCTGACGTCAGACATGAGTCAGGTATCATCATACTACAGACTTGTTCAAGGGGCTGAGAGGTCACAGTGCATTGATGTGCGTGGTCCCTGTTCACTGTGCAATACTGAGATATCATACCATTTCTGCAAGACATCAAAAAGTTTTGGTAGAGAAGTTTCCAAGTCACACTGCCCTGCTCAACAGTTTTGCTTTTATCTTCTATTCAGAGAAGTCATCTTTAGCAATTTTTACTGTAATACTCCAACTACAACACTGACATGCTTGTGAATGAAATTGAATCAGAACAAACTGACCTGTCACTGTCTCTCTTGATATTCCTTATATTATTCTCGGCGAAATAATCCACAATGATGGAATGAGCTGACAGTAAAAGATAAATTCTACATGATGGCATTTGCTTTGTTCATTACTATCTAACTGATACACTTTTTGTGGCTTTTCAAGTTGGTTTCTCCATAAAGTGTGAACCTCTACAGATGCTGCTTTCGTTGTGAGTCATCATCAGACAGCTTAAACACTCAGTTCATCTTTGAGTTTGCCAACAGGAACTTTATCTTTGAATTGTTCTTGGAGGAAGTCCAAAATATAAGTGTTAAGCTGTCTTAAATACAGCATAAGCTGGTTAAAACTTCTGCAAAGAAATACACTGATTCATCAGTGATTTTCAAAAAGAGGGGGGGGGGGGGGGCAGTAAGGAGTGATTGGTTGCCAGAAAGTTGTTGAGTCACTTTTTCAAATAAACACGAAAAGCAGGGTTATTTCTTTGATTGTTTTATTGTACTTCAGCTTGGAGACAAAAACAAGGAGAAAAACAACTTTTCTTTATGGTCTCAAGTCTTTTTGATGTCTGATGTTACACACTGTGTCCTGCTCATGTAATACTCTCATAAAAAGCTCATACTTTTGGCTATATCTTTATTTTTTCTCATGCATCTATCTACAGACACTGTGTTAGGCCAAAAAGTGTTTGTCATTCACTCAAAACTGTGGCCAAACAGACACAGCACTAAATCTGTACACACTGTTGGTGCTGACAGACTCCAGGAGAGACTGTAAGAGAGAGAAAAAGAGCCTGACAAAAGGAGTGAGGAGTGGTGGAGAAAGGAGGATGAGTAAAAGTAAGGGCAGGGAAAGAAGGAGTGAAGAACAGAGTGAGGGATAAAAGGTAAAGGAGTTTGTCTCTGAGGAGAAAAGAAAGAGATTTGGAAAGCTTTGGGATGAGATCATGGGAAGCAGAGAACTCTGTGTTTAAAATGAGGCTTAACAGGGCTCGGCCTGGTCCTGCTTCACACACACACACACACACACACACACACACACACACAGCTGCACCTGTCCCTGACACAGCTCAGCAGGAAGAGGTGTGGCCTTTGGCACCCGTCCTGCCTGCACTCAAAATGCCTTGTCTCCATAGTAACACTGGCCGCAGTTTCACCTCACTGCGAGTTCTTATCAACATTTTTACACTCACAAAGTGAAGTAACACCTCCGCCCCTCTCACTAAAGTAGCTCACCGTCCAATGCTGTGTCATGGAAGTCATTTCTGGCAACAGATGCTCCGCAGTTCAAAGACAACAAAGGGAGAAAAGTTTGTCTCCAAGAACAATGATTCAAGAAGATTAAAGTCACAGTTCACAGTTTGAGGTGAGACAAAGAGAAGACAAACTCTCAGGATGGAAAGGATAGGAAGGAATAGTTATCAGTATGGAAACATAACCTGTGTTAATTGACACTCATCTAAAGGATATTGTTTTCTTTCACCGTTGTCTGATCAGTTTTCCTGCACCTGGAAACTTCAGTGAAGCGTCACCTTTTGTGATTTGTAAAATTCTTTTTCTATAAAGTGTTTAAATGCATTTGGATATCTTTTCAAGTGGCTTCATTTGTACTTTTTTTTCCACTCTTGCACCCCTCTACTTTGAAAGCTTTGATTTAAAAAAAATCTAAACTTCAGACCTAGCCAAAAATTTGTAGAAGTGTGTCCCATCATTGAGTGTGGTCCAAGGAAAACATCAAGAAGCTCTCTGCTGCCCTCTAGTGATGATACAGCGAAACAGCATCCCAATGTGCCTGTTTAAGTCTTCATGCTGAAATGATGCTTAAACTTTGCACATGTGTCTGTTTCAGTGAAGGAGGAGTGTTTGTCAGAAGAAGAAGAGGGGTCGGTGAAGGACATGCTGGTAGAAGAGATTCTCCAGCAGGGAGACACAGCTGTCATCTACCCAGAAGCCCCGGAGGATGAGCAGAGTCCCGCAGAGACGGGAGGTGCTGATGAAAACGGTAAAAAATTACACACAGAAACATGCAAGTACACATGAGTGCAACATGTTTGCATCACACTCTATTACGCTACAACACTTTTACTTGAAGATATCCTTCACATTGGTATCAAGCAAAAACTTACATTGAGGCATCAAAGGTAAAAAATAATGAGCACTGAATTGACTTTTCCGGCAGATAAGGAGTGTCATTAATTGGGCTTATCTGTCAAATTCTACATCACAAAATTGCTTCAACAGTGCACCACACAATTAAACAATTAAAGGATGTGGAAGGTTTGCAGAAGCCAGTTTACTTCATCAGAACAACACCAGACAATAAAGCCTCAGTTGATGATCTCCTCTCTGTCTTCTCCATTACAGGCACACCAGACACCTTCCCCCAGCTACACATTTGCCCCTACTGCTCCCGGGGCTACAAGCGCAACGCCTCGCTGAAGGAGCACATCAAGTACCGCCATGAGACCAGCGACGACAACTACAGCTGCTCGCACTGCAGCTACACCTTCACCTATCGCTCGCAGCTGGAGAGGCACATGACCCACCATAGGAACAACAGGGAGCCGGTAACAGCAGCACTTGAACGCATCATCTCTGTTTAGGTTCAGATAGATCATATCCTGCAGGCTGGAGTCACACAAGATCAGTGAAATGTTAAGGAAAGCAGTAGTCAATGCATAACTGACTTCGTTGAGATGCCTCCTTTTTTTACGTATACAGCTGTGCCTAAAAGTTTACACCCCCTCCAGCAGAATTTTCTGATTCATTTTTTTACACACACACTGATTACAAGCAAACAGATCACAGGTGAGGATGGTTACCTTTAGTAGACATTCAAACACATTTGTGTTAACTTTTGTGCATTTATCAGGCCAAAACCACCAGAGTTGTGTAAACTTGTTAACAGGGTCCCTTTTGAAGTTTCTGTTGTCATTATGATTTAAAAAGAGTAAAGTATTTTTCCAATACATGTCTTCAGTGTTATATTCATATTTTATGAGAAAAGGCCACAACATCAGAAATTCTGCTGGGGGGTGAACACTTTTGGGCACAACTGAATATACACATTTTTTTAGATAAAAGGGCAAAATTTCAGTTTTTGCCCCATTATTTTGACTATTTATGTCAAAATTTGATTTTTTTATTGTAGAATTTTGACTTTTGTTTCTCAAATTATTGGCTTTAAACTCAAAATGTATTTATTTTTTAGCTCAGAATTTCAACTTATTTCTCATATCACTCAGTCCAACTGTGTTACTCAAAAGTCTCTGTCTCTGTGGTTGGTAATAATAATAATATAATAATAACTTTATTTTTAGAGCACCTTTAAAAACAACAGTTCACAAAGTGCTTTACAGCAGAGATCCACAGCAAAATCAAAAAACAAACAAACAAACAGTGAATCAAAAATAGCAAACAATATTGAAATGAACAATATAAATAAACAGTCGTACAGACCAAACGGAAGCAGAGGAGAAGGGAACCCAGGCAGTGCAAGACCCTATGATGGACCCGCGGTCATGTCACGTCATCTCATTCACTTAAGTTGGTAATTTATAGATATGTCAGATGAGGTTTAACTTTTCTTTGATTTAAATCTTAATAACGGGGGTGGCAAGGCTCTGTTTTTTTTTGTTTGTTTGTTTGTTTTTTATTATTTTTATCTTTTTTGGGTGGGGTGGGGGGCAGCTGCCACCCCTGTAGACCCCGGTAGATCCGCCCCTGCCAGAGGGATTAGAGGCAGCACTTTGTAGTGACAAATCCAGCCAAGTTGTTTGATCTCTTTGGTGCAAATATGGATCATGTTGCATCTTCGACTGTCGTCCGTGTTTCGCGCGTTGGGCTGAAAGGTAAATACAGGTAACGGTGACGTCACGCCGTGCTGCATGTTGGGAGAGGGGCGTCAGCTCACCTCATGGCTCACCTGACACGGTGGCTACCTGCCCGCTCACCTTTTGTTCTGTCCCGCGCTGGTTGATCGGATCGGGAGGGAGAACAGAGGGAATCCTGTGCTGGATTAAAACAACTTGATTTAGCCCGCGGCAGATCTTCGTCATCCTCCACAGATCAACTCTGGATTACAGATTAAGATTCCTGCAACAAGACAAATCTACATTTGATCTTCGGACAGTTTCTGGACCGCGTGCAACGTGTAAACTCTACGTGCATAGGTAAAAAGAGAGAAAGAAAATCCAAATTATAGTTTATGAGTTATTTAGGAAAACCAACACATTTGCACGGATTTTGCAAAGGTAAACAGGAAACAGTCTTTATTTTCGGAGTGTAAAAAGGATCTCAGTGCAAAACGTTCTTTACAACTCAAAACGGTTGATTTTGGTTATTTATTAAACGGGTTAGTTTATGAACAGTTGTTTTAAATAAACTATTTGTCACATCCTTTGTACTAATTAGACTGTTTTCTCTCTTTTCATTACATAGCACGTCAGTACTTTGGTATTCTGTTTGGATTTGCATAATTATGATTTACAGCTTCTATACAAAACAGTAGATCCTCTTTTTTTTAAACAAAGAGTTCCTCCTCTCCAAGAGCAAACCCACCCACCCACACACAGGCAGACAGACAGGAGGGTTATTTATTTTCCAACCAATTTGAGATGAAGCCCCGCCCACTCCCATGAGACTTCAACTCTGGGGCTGTGCGCAAGAAGCTTAGTTGAGGTAGATTAGATTACACCAAAAATGTTTTGAGGGACAAGAAAACGCAGTCACCAATGAAAAAAAAAAACGAGATCAAATGTACTCATACTCAAAAAATGTATATAGGGTTTAAAAAAGCTGTTCTGTCACCCAGTCCTTAAGTTTTACAACATTCAAACACATGATAAAGCAAACATTAACTTTAAAGGGACAGACTTTTTTCTGCTAGACTTGTGTATGCAATTTTTTTTACAACTCTTTAAAAATTACAGCCTTTTCGGGAGGAAAAAAATCTATTTCCACTGCAAAACGAGTATCTTATTAGAGCAATCAGCAGCTATATAAAGTATCTAACCTCTCTGTTCACAAGACCTGATCTCTTACTCAGCTCCACCTTCTTTCTGTGCAGCTTCAGAGATACTAACAACCTACTGCTGAGAACAGAAAAGCCAAGGCATCATTTCTGTTCCTCATCCCTAATGATATTTATTTACTTCTCTGTCCCAGCGTCACGTTTCCCAGGCCACAGGAGGAGCCCCTAATTCCCGCAAATTCAAGTGTAACGAATGTGCCAAGGCCTTCAAGTACAAGCACCACCTGAAGGAGCACCTGCGCATTCACAGCGGTGAGTTGTTACTGTAGCAACAGCCGTTTTCAATCATTGCACAAGCATTCACCATCAGGCCACAGCTTGGCAAAGTTTAAACAGGCCACCTGCTGCTTTGTACAGTGACTTATTTGCTTTTACTGTGTATGCAGGCGAGTGATAGGAATTATCAACAACTCCAACAAAACTGTTATCTACAGTCTCACACCAGACTTTAATCTTCAGGATTTAAATGTACCTGTCAAAAAATGTTGTGTATCAAAGTTTGAATATGTTAATGTTTACAAGAAAATAATGACACAACAGACAGGGAGTTAAGAAATAATAAGGAAGGAAATGTTTTGAAAGTGTTGAGGCCAATAATAAAAGAATGTATCAAACCCCAAAATGTAATAACTGGTTAATAATGTAACAGATGCTTAGCCCAAAACATTATAACTTTTTGCCCAAAATATCAGTGCATGCGACACTTTGAGGAGAAAGTTGTTACATTTCAGGTTTTAATTCATGTTTTTTTTAAAATTACATTTCATTTAGTTACATATTGGGATTTGAAAGGCTTTATTGTACATTCACTTATCTTCTTAAAACTTAATTTAGAGTATTTACCTATAAAATGATACAGATTTCCAAAAGTAGCACGTTCCCTATAAATCTGCACAGCAAATTTGTTTTCTTTTGGGTATTACAATAATATATATGAGAAGAAGAATCTGAATTGGTAAAGATCTTTTCAAAACAGGGTTACAAACCAGTGGAAAAGATGAATAAAAGGGAAATTATAGAGAAATGTGAGGGTAAGGTCAAAACCACAGACACACGCACACACACTCAAAGTTGTAAATAAACATAAAATGTGATTTTTCTTCATTTCTGAAAACTCTGAGATATGACTTATGCAAAAATGCTTAGGCTAACAAAATTTTACTTTTTAGTGCAACCTTTTCAGTTTAACTTAAGAAATATAAGGGTTGATAAAAATACTGATGATAATGAAGCTGTAAATTGAGGAAAGAGAAGAAAGAGAACAGTAAAAAGAAACTCATAAGACTACAGTTACTGTAAATTTAAGACATTTTCTTTATAACATGGTTCAATTTTTTTCTGTGTTGCTTTCACAGGAGAGAAACCATACGAGTGCTCCAACTGTAAGAAGCGATTCTCCCACTCAGGCTCCTACAGCTCCCACATCAGCAGTAAGAAGTGTGTGGGTGCGACACCTCCCAATGGTGCCCCTCGAACTCTGATCAAACCCCCTCCACTTCCCAACCAGACAAACCTGATTGCAATCGCCCCAGCCCGCCTGACCCTCAAAGAGAAGACTGACAGTAAACCCCTCCAGGAGCAGCTTCCTGTCACCCAGATCAAATCTGAACCTGTGGAATTAGCGTGCAAGCCTGTGATGGCAGCAACGACAACGACATCAGCTGGTACTAACGGCGTGGTGAACGGCGGGACGACACAGCCGGCCGTCGTCCAAGCTGCGACCCTGCCTCAAGGAGTGGCCATGGTCGTACCCACGGTCGGCCTGATGTCGCCCATCAGTATTAATCTGAATGACTTACAGAATGTGTTGAAGGTGGCGATGGACGGAAATGTGCTCAGGCAGGTGCTGGGAACAGCTAATGGTGTGGTGGCGCAGGGGAAGCAGGGGATTGTGGTCCAGCAGCCTCAGCAGCAGATCATCAGCCTGCCTGCGTTTGTGGATCACGACGGCACCACGAAGATCATCATCAACTACAGCATCAACCCCACAACCGCTACCACTGCCATCACCCAGCCTGCATCACTTATTGCCAAAAACAACCCTCCTTCTCTTCCTCTCTGTGTCGCCACGCCTGCAGCCCCCACCCCCAGCAAAACAGATAAACCGCCAACCCCAGGGGCGACTGACCTCTCCATCGTAAAGACGGAGCCAGAGTCGGTGGACATCATGGAGGCTGAGGCGGTCACACAAACACAGCCGAAAACTGTTAAGACTTCAGTCCCGCAAACAGCTCAGATGCCAAAAGTGAACAGCTCGAGTACGTGTTTACTTTGTGATGACTGTCCCGACCACCTGGAGGCGCTGCACCTTCTCCAGCACCGCAAAGCAGCCAATGGAGAGGCGGTTGACTCGGCCGCTTTGGACCCCTCGTTTGCAGATCTGCTGAGTGAAGCTGGGGTGACATTGGAGGAACCACCTGTAGACGACCCACTCTCACTCCTTAAGACCCACTTTGCCTCCAACGCCAACCCCAGCGAAGCAGAGCTTAAGAAAGTCTCCGAGTCTGTCAGTATTCCTATTAATGTGGTGAGAAAGTGGTTTGCCAAGAAGAACTCTAGGAAAAATGTGCATAAACACTGCAATAATGCTACAGCAGTGTCCTCAAAAGCTGTAAACACAACCTCCACTGATCAGAGTGAAGAGCTGAAGGAAGGCAGCGCACATAAAACATCTGACACAGCCTCAGAAACCCGCCACGCTTCTTTGTCAGGCTGTTCACCACTAAACCTCAACGGAGAGCTCGTCATTGTTAAGACAGAGCCTGAAGATCCAGAGGCTGTGGACTCTCAGGCAGAGCCGCTCGATCTCTCTGTACCCAAACAAATGGCAACAACAGTGGAAACTAAAACACCGCCCGCCAAACAGCAGGAGCAGCCCTTAAACCTGACCTGTCTGCGGAAGGAGCAGTTTGAGGGTCGAACCATCTACGTCGCTGCGCCTCAAACCGGGAGACCTGTCAACCTCGTGTCTGCAGCTCAGCTTCCCACATTAGTGGCCATTGCTGGTCAGGGCACGGTGGGATGTCTCGGCTCCATCAACACCGCAACTAAACGCACCATCCTCATCCCCCAGCTCACCTACACCTACGCCACTACAGCCAGCAACGCCACTGGAGCAAAGACAGTCGTACTCAATGGACACAAGGTTCTTAGCTTTGAGCTATTTTTCATTATTTTTTGGAACATTTAATGTCAAAACCACAAAGAGAAATAAATAACTTTCTTTCTTTCTGTCTTTCACAGAAGGAGAAGCTGGAAAGTAGCTCTGAATGCGTAGCCCAGATGGAGGAAGGCATGGATCCAGATTCAGCTGTTCAGGCGAAGAAGTCTCGGCTCGGGAAAGGTGTTTATGCCTGTGATCTGTGCAACAAAGTCTTCCATAAGACCAGCTCCCTGATCAGACACAAATATGAGCACACAGGTATTTCTTCAAAGTAAATGTTGTGTGTTGAGCAGGGCTTTGAACCGGTTTGTGGAATGAAAGTGAAACCAGGAACTTTTGAATTTGTAGTGTAACGATGCAGAACTGGAACATTGAACAACAATAGGAACCGGTTAACAGTTGTATTTGTTTTCTTTTGTTGTCTGTCATTGGTCACGTAGCTAAAGCATCCACTTCCGGTGTAGCACCCTCATGCCCTGGCATATTTGTTCAGGTCACCGGAAAAAGGAGAAAAAGTTAATCAAGAAATAACCTTTTGTGGTCTCTCAAACTCAAGCAAAATAATTTATCTGGGTTTTGACAATGCAACAAATGTAGGCACATTATGAATAAACTTAAATTACTTAGTGATGCAGCTTTTCGGGCTGAATATTTTAACCGGCCACTGGCCCAGATGCGCGACTGAACTGAAGGGCAAGTTAAAGTAATGTCTTTAAAAATAAGCACATAATCATGTTGTTTTCATACGATGGCATACTGTTGTTTTGTCTGAGGTTGTGTTGTTATTGAGTGCTTCAGCGGACATTTTTGTGTCTGTCAGTGCTTCAGCGGACGTTTTTATGTCTGTCACGTGGATGAAAGGCACCAGTGCAAACAGGAACCTAAAACTGAAAACTGTTCGGAATTAACTGATTGGAAAAAAAATCTGGTTCAGAGCTGTGGTGTTGAGTGAAATGAATGATATAGTTCACTGCAGTTTTAGTTTTTGTGCAGGAAAATGACAGCATGTGTCTCTGTCTGACTCTATTTTCTTTCCCCTGCAGGAAAACGGCCTCACGAGTGCCCCATCTGCAAGAAGGCCTTCAAACACAAACACCACCTGATCGAACACACCAGGCTACACTCTGGGGAGAAACCCTACCAGTGTGACAAGTGCGGGAAGCGTTTCTCCCACTCCGGCTCCTACTCCCAGCACATGAACCACCGTTACTCTTACTGCAAGAAAGACGGGCTGAGACCAGATCCAGGTCCACACAGCGTTGGTGCGGAGATGATTCAACCTGGATCCGAACTGCAGTCTGACAGCCGGACGACCACCCCGCCCTCTCAACCGGACTCAGACGAGAGAGAGAGCGAGGAAGAGGATGACGAGGAGGCGATGTGTGTGGACGACATTCGGGTCATTCAGATTGACGACGGCGAGTGTGAGATCTACGAGGGGAACTTTGATGATGATGAGGAGGAGGATGAAGAAGAGGAGGATGACTTTGACGAAGAAGGGCAACAGAGAGAGGCGGAGCCAGAGTTAAGTTACGATGTTGTAGAGGTGGAGCTACAGGAGGATCACATGATGGTGGAAGAAACGGAGGAAACGAGTGGAGGGAAGGAGGCGAGTGAGGGTACTGAAAAAGTTGTAGACTGTGTAGCAGAAACAAACCAAGGTGAAAAGGAGGTGGAAACTCCAGAGAAAGACGTGATGACGACGGTCAAGTCTGTGGAGGAAGAGAAGAAAAACGAACCTGAGGAGGAAGAGGCAACAAGCATCACGCCGACAGAGGAAGACACAACTCACCCGGTTAAACCTACGGAGGAAGAGAAAAGAGTCATTGAACCTACGGAAAAAGAGATGACAAACATCCCTGAATCATTGGAAGAAGAGATGTCTTTACTCACTAAACCTTCAGAGGAAGAGGTGACAAACGTCCCTGAATCAGTGGAAGAAGAGATTTCTTTACTCACTAAACCTCCAGAGGAAGAGGTGACAAACGTCCCTGAATCAGTGGAAGAAGATAAAACAAACATTGAAGCGCCTTCAGAGGAAGCGACGACAAATACCAATGAACATCCAGAGGAAGGGACGACGAGCATCGCTGAACCTTCAGAGGAGGAAACAACAGATGTTGCAGATGTTGCAGATGTCGCAGATGTTGCAGATGTCGCAGATGTCGCAGATGTTGCAGATGTTGCAGACGTTGCAGACGTTGCAGAGCCCATGGAGGAAGAGACGGCAGACATCACAGATCCTACAAATGAAGAGACAACAAACGCCAAATAACAGTTCCAATCTGCAACTCGACAAGCCTGAGTTATCTAAGACAAAACCGCAGAAAGGTCATGAATTTGCAGCGGTTGCCTGAATATATCGGTCCACTACTGTGTACAAACTCCAGGTGTGCCTGAACTTGAATACAGAAAAAAAACAAAAAGACTTTTTTTTTTCTTGTGGAAATGAAAATATCAGTGTTAAAAATTGTTTATAGAAGTACAGATTTTAAAGCTGAACTCACCCTTCGACTTGTTAGACTTGTTACTGAGACATCCCAGGTTGTTTTTATTGTTTGTTTTCATTTGGTCAGTGTTACTAGTCTTGTTCTCCTTTGAAAACATTTTAACCTGTAAAGATGAGAAAGATTTCTATACCTTTTTATTGCCAATGAATTTTCCTAAATCAGTATTTTATTGAGTTCTACGAACAAAAACCTCTGCACTACAGTATTCCTGGTTTACCTATGGATACATGCCTCATGCATCGTATGCCCTTCAGTGTTATAAACGTACACTAGCTAGCGAGATGTTGTTTGTGTTAGTGTTAGTCTATGCTAGCTAGCATTTCCTTTGTTTTCAGTTTGACTGTTAGCCTTAACGAAAACAAAGGATTCTTGAGGGGGGGGTTGTGGGTGGGATGGGGAGTCAGGGACGAGAACGTGGCTTCTGAACGCCATAACCAAATTTGTCCAATCAGGGAAGGTAGAGTCACAACCTTAAAGCCAGCATCAGGCGCTTGTGTTTTGAAAACCAGTGGAGCCTGAGCAGATGGAGTGGACTCCACCTCTCTTGGCTCTGCTGTGTCAAAAAACACACGCACCCATTCTTACCAAGCTCCTCGTTTTATTGGTTGACTTTTGTTCTCAGTGTTTCAGTGTTATTAGCTTATTTCTCTCTATATATATGAAGTCATACTGTACGTGAAGGAGCAGGCTGTTTCCTGCTCCACCCCAATGCCTCCAGCCTTATGCAAGACCTGTGTGCTGTTAAAAGTGCCATTGAACAGTGTTATTATTTCATCTTCTCATATGTAGCCAGTATTATGTCCCTCTGTTACTTTGAAGAGACCCATATTGACTAATGTTTGTCGACTTGCACAGAACAGCTGATTTTTGCCACATTAACCGAAGGAAACTTACTGTGAAGTCTGTTTTTTTATGTACATGGCCTTTGAAAGTTTGCTGAGCTCTTGAAAACCATCATATGAACTCCAAATAATGAATACTTTAATTATTGGTTTGACGTATTTTAGCTCTTGTGAGGAACTTTTCTGTTGTCCTCGATTTTGCGCTTCCTCTTGAGGAAGTGACACTTCTTACATCTTTGCTGATTTTATCCTGTACATATGTAAAAATGTAATCAAGCTGTGTTTTCAACAACGAAATGTATCTCTGTAAATATTTGCAGTAAAAGAGTTTTAAAAAGGTTGTTCAGTGTGCTGTGAATTACCTTGAGTGATCCTGTCCCCCTCATAGTGGTTATAGGTATTATGGACAAAAATAAAAAGAGAGTTGATCTTGATATAGTCTTGTTTGCTTTGTAGGTTAGAAAGATGAGAATTTGAATCAGAATTGGTCAATTACTTCACAAAGGAGCTTTATAAGTAAGAAAACCATCATTTTGAATGCTAAAGCTGTTAAAATCTGACAATCTGATCACTGAGAATCGAAATATATACTTTTATGAATTCCTGTATTCTCAGCCAAGTGATTAAAGCTCCTGTGTGGATTTTTTGAAACTTCATTTAACAGACTAAAATGAACAATCATGCTTATTTATGACCAGCAAAAGCAAACAAAACCACAACAAGATCAATACGACAGCTCCTGTATTTTAATTTATAACGCCCATAATTGCTGTGAGGGGTGGGCCTCAGACAAGAGCATTAACAGCACACTGAGCACTTTTTTCTTGCTGTTAATATTCAGTGTGACACATTTCACTGTTGGATGAGAAAACTCTTGGTACACATGAGAAGGAAAAAAGTCAGCAAAGGTGTAAGAGCTACCTCTTTGTTCACAGGAGATTTAATTATTGGACACAAACTTTGACTCCTACATTTTACATCTTTAAAATCAAACATAATGACTTAATTTGACTTCTTCATACAATGAAGCCTGACATAATGTCACTTTTTGAACCACAGTTTAAAGGACTTTGAGGAGAAAGGCAGAATTTACCTGTGGATACAACACGCCTTTTAAACTTGAGATAATCAGCGTCTTATATGCTAAGAAAAAACGAGTGATTAAATCATATGTTGGGTTTGAAATGTTTACATAAGTGCTTAGAAACAGGAAATGTTCGGATTCAAATATTCAAAGCAAAAGAAATCACGTTAGAAATGAAAGACATGTAAATGAAGTTCATTTTCTGGTTAAATGAAGGAAAGATTTCACAGTAAAATATGAAGTTCTTTTACGCCTGCACTTGTTTTCATGAAGTTTAAAAGACGAATATTGTGGCAAGCTGTCCCGCACTTCAGGTAACAAACGCTGGTGAATGTGGTCTCTGATGAAGGTGTTTTCAGTTAGTTTTACTGAACAGTGTTTTAATATGAGTCTGTTTCATGTTGTTTTTGTGTTCTCTGTATGTTTTTTTTTTTCAACAATGGCAGTATTAGAACCCTTTTCACAGATTAAAAAAAATGTACCTGTTTAGTTTTTAGAAGACTTTTTTATATTTATGTGTCTTATTTTTATATTTTCTTTAATGGTTATTTATTACACATTGTAGTGTACATTAATGTAGTTTGAATTGATACAATAATATATTTTAGTATGAAAAATAATCTCAAGACAAACAGAAAAAGCCCATTATGTGGTTCTGGGAGCTGAAGTTTGTTTAACAAAAAAAAATATATAAAAAAGATAAAACATGTATTCTGTAAACATGAATTCTGTTTAAGCTAAAATAAAATAAAAAAAGAAGCCAGGAATGAATTGAGAATTAGAAACTGTTACATGTGCATCCGCTCTTTGCGTCGTTATGAAGCTACTGAATTCTAAAACTCTGTGATTTTAAAAGCATGAGTCGTCGCTGTTTTGCTGAAGGATCTTGTTATGAAGCCGTTACTCCCCTTGTTTTTATTTTTACGCCAAATTTAGATCATCCCTCCGCCCTGTTTTTCTGTTCTGTGCCAACTCGTTCATTGTACTGTCGAAGGCTGCATATCGATCGTTCTGTCCTCACCCTTTGTAAATCCACTGTCTTTTTGTATTGTTTTTATTTAGTTTTGCTCCATTTTTATGACTCCCCGTCACAATAAAATATAAGAAAGCATTTCTCAGTCTCTTGCTTTACTCTATAACCTCTTACTTCATCAGCATTTGTGGATAAAAAGCTAATCCTACTTATTTATGAAGCAGTAAAAATCATCCACTCATTTGAATAAAACTGTGAACTCAAAACTACAGAAGAGGATTGGGGTCAGTTTGATGGAATATAATTTTGGGCAAACTGAGATTTAAGTCGAAATGATGTGAAAAAGGTTGAAATGACAGGAATAAAGTCCACCTGTTGAGAGTAAAGTGGAAGTTAAATTTCAAGATTAAACTTTAAATGCATTAAATAGTCAAGATATATCAAATAAGTTTGCAGTTTTGCTACTTCAGAAAGTTACAATCACACTCAAAAACTATTGTTTAAGCTGCTACTGTCAGTTACAACATTTTTTTCTCAATATTATGACTTTTTTTTTTTTCCATTTGGACTTTTTTACTCAATTTGCTCAAAATGATTTGCTCCATTAAAATTTGCCCCAAAGAGGGGGCGCCCCATTTTGTATTGTATTATTATTATATTTACTTATTTTTTTATTTTTTTTTTAATAACAGCAGTAGTTATGACTAGATATATTGCAAGTCAGTAGACACTGGATTTGAGTACTTTTTATTTAACTATTTTTTTTGTCTGACACACATCATGTCACAAAACATTAATTTCTTAAAATGTGGATTAACTTGTAAAGTTTACGTTTTGCCACTAAACCAATTTAAAAAAAAAAAGGCCCCAACCCACTTCTGTTCAGAACAAACATGACCATAAATGAGAAAAACAAACATTGACCCAAAAAAGACAGCTGAAAATAACTGATCTGTTATTGAATAATGGAGCCTTCTCTACCCGAAGAGTCAAAAGTTTTAGATTTTTTTTGTTTCTCAATCTTGTCATAACACTGCTAATTACAAAAACAGTGCCAGCACACACAAAAAAGACAAAAGCATCATGAATAAATCATCATGTTAAATTATAAATCAGATATTAAAACACTGTCAGCTGGTTTAAATTACTTTTTCTATACCTACAGGGAAGTTTTTACTGATTGTTTTACCTTTCAATTCATTGCAAAGAATTAATTTGCCACAAGGTGGTGCTCAAAGACTATCTCAAACACCCTTATTCAGACCAAAAAGAGTTGAGAGCAGAGCACTTCATTGCTCCAATGACAAGATGGGAAGAAATAAAATGAAATATCTCCCACACAGGGGATATGGGATGAGGATAAAACAAAATCTGCTTGTACTTTGAAAGGATTTAATATTAATTATAAGAATAATAATTAATTAAATTAATAATATAAGCCATGTGTACTTGTTTTCCAGTGTTCCAGTAACACAAAGTGACTTTATATGGGACTTGAACTTTGAGCCTTTTATCATCCTGCTGTGTTTGTGTCTATAGTTTGGCTTTGGTGTTTGCAGGATCACAGCTCAGGTTGGATCTGAAGAAATCCTGGATTTTCTTCCACATGTGGACCTCAGCTGCTACGTGGGACCTGGGCTCACCGCCCCACAGGACTGGCACCATCACAGATCCATGAACACTAGAGGGGCAGAACGGCTCATAAGGTGTACACAGACGGTGACCTGCTCCTGGATAATATACGCACTCATAATTATCTTTCCCATGATGCTTTAGTCTCTCCACCAACATGTCCATGTACATCTTACTGTCCCAGTTCAAGTCGTCCTCTGAGGCCACAAACAGAAAACGTCCCTCTGCTTTATCAGCGGGGACCAGGCTGTCTTTGTTCTCCTCAGCTCGGACATCATCAATAACATTCTTACACATGTATGCTCCTGATGGAGTGAGAATCATCCTCCTGGTGTCAAACTTTAATGCTGAGAGGATCTGGCGTTTCTTGTAGAAGAGAGGAAGCGCGACATTGGCGCAGCAGCCATTTATCCACACCACAGCCTGGATCCCAGACACAAAAGCAGCAAGTGAGAGAGCAATATCTCCTCCCTTTGACCGGGATAACACACCAACTCCTTTGCTCCCCACCTGAGGAGAGAAAATAGATAAACTGTTAAAAAACTGATCATTTTCAAAAAGTTGTCACGTCACTCAAACAGCTCACCTTGGGATGGCGTTGCAAGAAATTAACTGCTTCTTCAAAATGGTCCAGATGGATCTGTTTGATGTTTTCAGGCTTGTCATTGTACACGGCAGCTGTCAGAACAACAAAGCCTTTACTGGCCAGCAGACTCCCTCTGGTCTCTGCCATGAAGGTGCCCAGGTCAAGTACAGCAGGGAACGGACCTTTTCCTGAACAATGAGGCACAAGATTTAAAAATGTAATTGCTAAAGTTGATTTTATGAGCTAATCCAATAGAAAACAAAGCAGTCGGTGTGGCGACAAATTTCACAGCATGACTGAGATTTATTTAGCAAGCTATATTAAATTGCATTTTTCACAATAACAGGAAATATATTGAACACTGGCAAGTATCTTTCATTCGCAGAAAACGTAAAGACTTTTAAGTTTGGTGGATTCAGTCTTTGATGTAACTAAATACAAATACATGATTTTGACACAATTGGTTTTAATTTGAAAGTCTGTTTCAAGGCTGTTTTTTTTTTTTTTTGGATGGATTTCAGGCACTGCTTCCTGTCCTGCTCATTTCTCTACGGTGAATTGACTCGTCCCAGCTCCTGCATCAAAACTGAGGTTCCTGTGTATCAAGCGTGACCCAGAGGACCACAACAGAACGGATCTAGTGTGAGTTGATCAAGCGGGAGCCTCCAGTCTGAAAGTATGAGACGATGTGGACGTGCCAAAATCTGCTGTTTGTAAAGTGTCCACTTAAATCTGACTCTAAAAGTCACGTTCCAAGCCAAAAAAAAAGCCTTTTCACAGCAGGAATAATCAAGTTTATAGCCTTGTACAAAAAAATATCTTCTGTCTGATTCGCTGATTTCACTAACGGCACACACCATATGTACGATGATTTTTTTTTTTTTTTTTTTTTTAAACTACTAGTTGACAAGATTTAGTTTAGTGTATATGGTTTTAGTATCAAGAAGACAAACTCTCCTAACTGCTTCTTGAACCTCCTACAATCCGAACACAAAAATAATTTACCATACACAAATTGCCTTACTTTCCATGTTGAGTTCATGTGAAATACTGTCATTTATGTATAAAAAAACAATGTCAAAGTTCAGGTGATACTCTGTACCCAGTCAGTGCTGTAAAAACTACTTACAGAATGTTGCAACACAGTCCTGACTACACAATTCTGAGTTTAGTCCTGTCTGACCAAGAACAACATGTACGGTGTGACGTTGGATATTTGACTTGAGTAGGACTGTAGGGAGCCAATCAGACCATACAGACCCTGTACGTGTTAACCCTGGCTAACACGTAGGCTGAGGGGTTCACTTCAGGAACATTTTCTATAAAAATCTTATTTTACAAAGTTTGAGAAGACAAAGGAATAAAAAGGAGCAAAGCACCAACCTGGTGGAGTGAACAGGACCCCTCGGATATTTCCCTCTTTGACTGGCCGCCTGCTGACTCCGTCTGCCATCATCAGCCTCTCATTGATCACCTCAGCCAGCATCTCCCCTTCCTCTCCTTCCTCATGCACAGAAATCTTCACTACATGAGGAATCAGTGAATTTGTCTTATGAAACCTTTTGTGCAGAGTGCCAGGCTTCATGGACCACAGCAGACCCATGGGTTCAACTCCAACATACGTCCCACTGAGTGAGGGGTCTTTATCACAGTCGATCTCTCCGTTCCCATCAGCTCTGTAGGTGGCTGAGGAGCTGAACGTCTTCCCTTTCTCATCGGTTGATCTTGCTCTCATGGTGACTACCTGTTTGGACTTCAGTCCAGCTACCTTCACCTGAACAGGATCATCAAACAGACACCTGGCTTTTGGCAGCAGCCTCAGTCTGACCTGAGAGGACATCGCTTCCCTGAAAAACAGGAAAGTCAGATATAATACAGCATGTTATTTTTAACATGTGACAGAACAACTGGTTGGTTTACACTCCATTTGAATTTGACCAATATAATCTGACAAAGACCACCTGTTTGTGCTCGTACCGTCGTGTGCAGACTTTTTTTAAGGGCAGGGACTTAAAAAAAAAAAAAAAAAAAAAAAAAAAAAGGAAATTAGGCACATACAGCAGGTATTTTGGCTAACCGAGTGGGCAGTTAAAAGTGTTCTGCCAACAATTGGGCCCTGGCCCCCTAACGCCCCCTCTGTGCACACCACTGCTTATGACTTCAAAACGAGTGTGGCAGCATTTCTGCACATTCAGCTCAAAACAGTCGTGCAAATGTGATTTTTTTTTTCTGTCATTATTTGAGAGATGTAATGTTTAAGATCTTTCTCACGTTTATTTTAGTCCTGAAAAATAACATTAAACTACAGTCATTTAAATAGATTATGAATCTAAATTTAACAAATAGATACAAACAGCAGTAAACTCACTCTTGCAAAATCTGTCATCTACATTCGATCTCTTATAAAACATGCACAAACAACACTTGCCTGTCAGTTTCTCTGGAGTTGTCTCATGGAAAAGTTTTCTTTTTGTGGGAACTGACACTGGATGACTTGTCTCATAACCAAAGAAACAACACCAAGACAGCTAAATGAGACAGTTGCATAACTCTAACATATCTCATGTTACCTTCTATTGTGCTAACCTCAACCCTTCAGGGTAAACAAACTAAAATCAACGGTTTGAGACAAATATAACTTGACTTTCAAATGCAAATAACGGTTAAGTTGTTGGAATACACTCATGAACAAAACCTTAACACCGGAAGAAAAATTGCACAAAGTTAGATTTTGTACTGTTGGATTCTAAGAAGATTCTCAGAGGATGCAAAAAGGGAGAAATGGGAGTCAGACAAAAAATAAATGAATAAGCAAAAACAACAATCAAACTAAAATAGTCCGTTCATCAGCCAGTCAAATGTTGAAAGCTCAAAAAAAAAAAGATAATGATTTTAAAAAAACGTGAAATTTTTGGAAGTGAGAAGCAAGTTCCCTGAAGACAAATGATTTCTTGGGTAAATTCTGTGGTAATGATGGACACTGGAGCTGGACTGTCAAAAAGAAAAATGACATAAGAGCAGAGGAAAGCCAAACGGCAGAGTGATAGAGCACAGGCTAAAACATGGGCTAAGCTCTTTGGCACTCTGCATCCAACAAAAGAGTGAAAAAAAAAATCTACTTTCCAAAACAAATGCACTATCTCACAAAAGTCACATCTTTACAACAATGAGTTAGTCTTTACATGGAAAAAATACAATGGATTTAAGGTAGTTCTGCAGTGTCTTTAAATTATCATCCACAAAATTTACAAAAAAGCAACAAAACTAGCATCAACTGGATGAAATCATCTATAAAAATTGTTCTTGAGCATTTCATGGTAAATGTCATTGCCTCATTTGTATTTCTATTAACTTTCAAGATTTGAAAGCCTTACTTTGAGCTCTTGCTCTTCGTATCTTTAAATAAAATCTGAAATAGCCATGCTTTACCTCAAATCAAAGAACTTTCTGTCAGAAAGGGAATTGAAGACAGCTATTCAGCAATGATTTAGCCAAAAACAAAAATCCAAAAACACTCACCAGGAGGAAAACACTGGAGAAGAAGGCAGCAAGACTTCATACACACAGAAGGTAACAAGAAGAAGACACAGCTGAAACTAATGAGTGAAATTAAACAGACAGGAGGTAAAACAAAAGTACAAACACAGGGAGTGAGAACTACCAAACCAAACAGGAACAAAAGACAGATACAAAAATGAAAAAAACACAACGAAAAGAGGAGAACATAATGTTTTCACTGTCTAACATTCCAGATGGAGGTTATTAACATTCCCATTTTCAGACAGGACCAACACCATAACCAGCTCATCAAATGACGTCCCTCCTGTGTCTTCTTTCACACTTTTCTTTAGTCTCTTCACAGATGAACCCTTCCAGCTCCTACATGTGTGCTCTTTCATTCTTATTCAAAGGCCCCGGCAGAGATATAGATTTTCCAGCAGGGAGCAGTGGTATTGTCTGCGTGAGGTAGTACACGCCTGCTGAGGCTGGTCCCGGTGATTTGTTCGTCCTGCTGAATGAGTTTTCTGCCTGTCATTAAAGCAGCCACGCAGGGAGAAACAGTCCGTCACCAGCTCCTCTGCGGCTGCTCGTGGACCAGCTTTATCTGCGTCTGACGAAGCCTCTTTGTGCTGCAGACACCGTCCCTGCATTAACTATACAGTAGGTGTCTAATCGATGCCTTTATGCAAAATAACTCAAGTGGGCTAGTAAAGAAAAGATCTTGAATAAATCTCCAAGACAGTTACCCAGGAGTAGTGCATGGATAGCAGAAAAACAGAACAATATATTATCCTTTTATGCCTCACAAGCACAACAGCTTAGAGGGGGGCTTTATGGCCCGCGGCACCATATCACCTCCACAAGCAAAATGTATTTCCCAGCCGTATTATGCATACGGTGTATAATATATTTGTGAGTATTTCATATGTTCCATAAATCATTTCATAACAATGCAAAATAATTATCATAACAACACATCCTTCAGTTTGAGGCGAGTAGCTGAGGTGTTAGAGGGATGAGATTGGGGTGACTGTACGAATTCAATTCCAGGTCCAAATCCAATTTCAATGACAGCATCATTGGGTTTGTGCAGAATTTGAGCTCTCAACATGTCCAACCTTGAAACAGACGGGCTGCAGCAGTAGAAGACCACACCGGGTGACACTCATGTCAGCGACGAACAGGAAAGTAAGGCTACAATAAACTCAGGCTCCTGAAACTGGACCATAGAAGATTGAAAAAAGTTGCCTGGTCTGATGAGTCTGAATTTCTGTTGACACACTCAGATGGTTGGTTCAGATTTTGGAGTAAACAGCATTGAAGTATGGATCCATCCTGACTTCTATCAATAGCTGCTTGTTCTTTACACTTCTTCACAAAATAAAAGCTCTTCTCCTTAAGTTTCGATAAAGTACAATTTCACCCAGTGCTGGTGTTTCCATTGGGACTACAGTTACGTCAACTTGAGTAAAATCTAATTCCATAAGATTCAATTTGCAGAATGCAGAAGAAGAAAAGAGGACTGCAACTGGTGGTAACCATGGATACCACAAACATTTCAAGAGCCAGAACTGTCATTTTGATGGGCATTACTGTTGTTGCTGATGTTTTCAACAAACAAATCCAACAAAGAAGAAAAACGCAACACATCAAACAAAGAGCAAGGATGGCAGACATCCTCCAATTCATCTTCATGATACAAATATCCCAACAAAAGAAAGTTATTTTTCCAAAATCGACTGGACGTTTAAACATGACAGGGTTATGCGTTGTTCTGTATTACCACTGGTGCACAGGAAGTGTTTCTAGCTCCACTTTCTGGGGTGGATCAGTGTGTCTGGCATCCCAACATAGAGTACCAAAAAGAGGGACAGCACAGGTCAGTTATTTGGGGACCTGTCCAGGTTTTATTCAAAGGAAGCAGCACAAATGCGTGCTGTACCACACTGAACTGCTTGGTGAAAGGCAAAAAGTTCTGAAGGCAAAAGTGGGTCTGACCTGGTCCCAGCATTGTAATTCCTGATACAACTTCAACAGGCAAAAGAGAAGAAGACAGTGAGATCAACAGTAAGATCTTTAATACAAGTTGTTAGTGAGCATCATTAAAAAGACATTAGTGATCCAGTAAAGTTTAGCAGTAAAAGCCCTGAGAGAAGTCATTAGTAAATGCCCGTAAAAGTCTTTGGTAAGAGAAAAACCTTTAGTCAAAGTTGCAGCCTTAAAGAAAATCACTGTCACTTCTTTAGTAGGAGTCATTAAGAGTGTGAGAAGAACAAACTGTGCTCTGATTTCCTGCTGCGATGCTTCAGCTCATTAGACTTCTCTATTCTTCTTCTACACTTTCCCGCCTTTCAAACCTTTTACTCAACTTTACTTCATCAGACAAACCTCTGCCTTTAACTCCAAAACCAGCCATTTGTGCTTTAATTTCTCCTTTTATCCTGATCATCTCTCCTCTGTATTAAACCCCGTTTTTTTGTTTTTTTGTTTTTTTGTTTGCATTATCTCAAACAGAATGATAATGAGTTGGCAGCGCTCCATCTCTTTATTCCACATCCTGCAGCCATGCAGCAATAAGTCAGGGCTGTGAAGCAGCTGGGTGTCACATAATAATCCCTCCTCTCAGTGTTTGCTATCACAGTGGGTCTTACAGCTAGAGGAAGAGTCTTTTTCTCTTTGTTAAAGGTTGAGTTAAATAAGTGTTTGCTGCCTCCGTCTGTCTTGTAAATGGAGAGAGGGTCAGGGAAGGAGGGATTTCAGTGTGACTCACCTTGTACCTTGAGAGAAGGCCAAGCTGTACACGAAATTCTCTCTCTTTTGCTCATCGTAAAGTACTTGAAAGCTGAAGGATGAGCTGTGGAAGAAATAGTAGGAATGAAATAATGAAATACAAAAAACATTTTCAAGTCTCTGAGTGGAGTTTTCAGCAGGTTAGATAGTCAGACTGACATAAACAGTGATACTTTGAGTAACAAAACTGACTTTTTTTCTTTGTATGTCCTTTAACTAACAATGTTTCAGATTGAGTTTTCTTGTTTGGACAGAAATTTGAATCCTGACTCTGAAGATATGAAATACTAGTATGACCAAACGTTCTCTTTTCCCAGGACATGTCTCCTGTCTCCTGGAAAAGACTTAGCTTTGGAAAACATACACACAAAAAATACAAGAACACAAGGTGCGAGACGAGGGGTGAAAGACAATATAACAATAACAAAGTAAGGCAGCAAGTAGGAAACAAAAAAACTAGCATGGCACGTTGTACCCACCAAAGCCCCAGCCCTAAACCTGTCTCATGAAGACATTAAAAAAAAAAAAAAACTTTTTTGGCACCATCAGTTTGTACTGGCTCACAACACTTCACTAACTTAGATCAGACCAAATTGAAGATGACAGAGATCCCAGCAGCAGGTCAAAAACTGCAGGAAAGTGCTTGAAGTGCGTTGGATTTGAAGTTTTGTGTTGTCCTCAGGACTTCATCAAACCCTCCACAGCCTCAGGCCGTGTTTGTCCTCTATCTTTTCTGTCCAGCTTCAGGCTAATGCTCGTGTCTAGTCCCTCTTCAGTCATCAGTGTCAGTGAATTCCCTCTGTCAACATGAATAATCATGAGAAACATTAGTGAGTTGCCCACAGAGGGACACACATTAGCTGCCTTCAGAGAAAGATAACCTTGGAAGTTGATACCAGGCTTTGAATTATTGAAGAGATACAAGTCCAGTCTTCATGGAGGTTGGGATTTCCTGGTGTTTTGTATGGATGTCTGAGCCGCTTCTGACTGCTGCTGTGTGAGATTTATGAGAACCGGTGTCGGAGAAAATGTTTCTTCGCAATCAAGGTGTGAAAAATGGAGCGCAGGTTGGTCTGAAAATGAATGTGTACGGCCTCAAGCTGTGACAAAACTCGTGCCGCTGCTCATTCAGGTGGGAATAAAGGTTATTCAAACTCTCCTGGACTCAGTGAACCCAGTGAGGAAAGGCTGGAAACCAGTATAGAGTTGGCTAATAAAATGAAGACTGGTTGTGAGAAATGCTAATCTGAGTCTCAAAAAGAGCTCATAGAGTTTAACATCTTATCTTGCTTAATATGACAAAACAGAAACTTTAACTCAAAATTTAAAGATGCACTTTGTGGAAGCTGGCAGCATTTTGCCAAAGAGAAATGGGATGTAATGTTTCTATATGTATGTGAAGTATGTTAAAATAAGTGTACAATAATCCACTTGAATAAAAGTTTTATCTTTTTATCAAGTTTGAAAAGCTTTTCATATCTACATTACTGCAGGTCCTGTTCGCTGAGGCAGACATAACAAACCTCCATGTATACAGCTGAATTTGGGGGACTGAAAGAGCAAAATGAGGTTTTCTGTTTGGATTATTTAACCAGTAGTAACCAATAGTAGTGTTGGGACCCAAAAGCAGAATCTCAGGCAGAAGATCAGTGAAAGGGAGTTTATTGATTCAGGTGGTTGCTGAGGGTGAGAGCTGATGAGAATCCTAGGCTCATGGAGACACTGGAATAAAAGGAAACACAGCAACAGTCAGTGGAGAAGATCACAAAAAGCACAAGACCAAAAACTTGCCAAAAACACTCAGGGTGTTGGCTGCATTATCACGGGTAGGTCTGGGATATTCTGGCACTGGTGGAGACTCGGAGCAGCGGTTAAATGCAGGGAGTGATTGGTGCTGATGATTTGCAGGTGTGAGCCAGAGTGAGGAACCGCCCAGATCTCTGTAGGAGAGCAGGAAAAACTCCACAGGGAGACACAATTTCAAACACACAATCACTACAGTTTTCAATACGAGCCTGGCCACTAGTCCAGAAATCTATCTGGAAGGCAGGTGGAGAAGAAAAGAGAGTGAAGACAGTGGTTGTTGGAGAAGGATAGAAGACAAAGAGAGAGTGTGTCTTGTTGTTTTGCACAACAGAATTTGCAGTGATAGTATTCTATGATGGGGAATCACAAAAATGCATCACATGAACATGAATCCATCGCATTTTTGTCCAAAAAAAATCACAAAAAAGTGAAGTGAAGTGAAATAGGGACAGACAAAAACTAAAAAGAGAGTACATCAATGAAAAAGTTTGGACTGAAGGACGACGCTGAAAGTGACTGTTTGCTGCTGGGGAGGTAAGGATGCAACATAGCAACTTTTGTTAGTTTTAAAGTGCATTGTTTGTTGTTTGTGGTATAGTCTAACAGAACATTCCTATGCTTAAGAGTTTACGTTGATGTTTGAGACTCAGAGGTGCATTTGTCTCTCATTTTGGAAGGTTTGCACTGTAAAGCTAACATGGGCTATCAGACGGTTGTTTTGTTGTCATGGAGCTTTCAGTTCCTCCAGCTGAGAGAGATATCTCTTGTCTTTCCCTCAAACCTTTTGTGCGTAAACCTGCAAACAGATAACAGTTATTGAGCTCATTCTGATGAATCTGTTGCACAGTGTTCATGATGTTACAGATGTTAGTTTGGATTAGCATTTCTTCTCGACTGTGTTGACAAAACATTTCAACACCTGTAATCACCAACCTACAGCTACAGCTGATCTTTAACCTATGAAAATGGTGGTGACAGAAATGAATAAACAAACCCTCACCTCATCACTTGATCTTACTGTTGTAAACAATGTCATCTTCAGGATTGCATTTGATCTGCTTAGGCTTCAGTGGCTTCATGATGTTAAGAGAAACTTCTCACCCTCTAACTTGTTTGAGAAGGAGTTAAACCTTGGGAGGTGATGTTGCAGACTGACTGTTTCCTAGTTTGCAGTCTTAAAGCTAACTTCAGCTTGCAAGGGTTTATATGCATCATATTCAACAAATTTTTAAGATTGAGGATCATCTTATCCTGACTTCTGCAAGATTTTGATATTGGACTTTGGATTTAATTTTATTTTTCCTGATTAAGTGCAGCTGAAAATAATTAAAGAGTCCCAAAAGTTTACTTTTCAGAGACAAATCAAGATATACAACCTTCCTTTGTTGAGTGAAGCAAGAGTTCAGGCCCTAGTTAGTTCTGGTTCACTCTGAGGAGGACGCACTGACCCAAAAACCTCATCATGGCCTTTGCAGCAACTTTGACCCTAAATCCACCTCAACCCACACCCCTGGCCTCCCCTGGTCCTCACCCTCTGCCCAGCTTCTGGTGTCAGCCTGAGCTCCATCTCTCAACCTTAAAGCGTCAATCACCCACAGTTACAGCCGTGGATCCAGCAGACTCACTGCACTGTTTTTCACCTCAGGCAGCAAAACCAATTAGCGTCCCTGACAGTCGGCTGCAGAGCTTCGACTCAGTTTTTATTTTCCTCTCCCCGTGACCACAAAACAATCGCCTCCATTGACCCGTGTTAGCTGAGGTCAGGCAGAAGGAAAACGCTGCAGGATACCTCAGTGTTGTTAAGATTAATTTGTCCCCAACTGTCCAAAGCAGATCCTGTTCGTCCTTGTTTCTGTGTCCAGAAGGGCTGTTTTAACTATGTGATTTGGTTTATCTCCAATAATAAAGGCTTGCTTTTGCATTTCCACACATCAAATATCCCTCAGAGGATGTAACAACCAAAACAAAACTGCCGGCAGAGTTAGTGTGAGCTCCCTAAATTGAGATGACCCTTTTCAAACTGTTCATTTCTTTTAGCAGCATGTGTCGCTTTTTATTTGCATTTGAAATCTGCTTAATTGTCCTCAGATGAGACATTCAGTGCTACAACGTTTGAAAAGCAGAAGTTTCTACTTTCATCTAGAAAGCATTTGTGTGACTGGTGTCACCCTTTCCAGCTGGCAAAGCAGTGTGGTACCGTCAGGCGGATTTTAAACAAGGCCAGTGTCAGCTCGGGTCAGGTGCAAACAGTTTTTCAAACTTTGATACAGATTTAAACTCATTCCAGGGCTTTGTGATACATTTCTATGAAAGTGGGGACTTAATCTTTGCAACACTTGTTAACTCAAGAGTTTTTTTAGGTGTGAGGTTGGAATATATATTAGATTTACCTTCAAAATTTGTATCAAATCTTTCCATGAAAACAAACTGAAGTGGTTTGGATACTGAATGTTTCCAAGGTTTTGCAGGTTTTGAAAATCAAGCATTACCTCCCTCTATTACGATCTGCTTGTCAACAGTTCTAAATCCATTTTGTATCAAAGTAGAGGAACAGGATATCTGCAGATTAAGCACTCTGATTACATTTTAGGCCTATTAGTGAAATGACTAATAAAAGGTGATATATGACAGGCAAGATACTTTTTTTTAATATAAGTACATATGCGTAAAAGCACAAAGCAGCTACTTTGGAGAAGTCCTTGGATGTAGAACCAAAAATCATGAAAATAACAGAAAATACAACTTTGTACAGGCAGAGATGTAGCTGTGCAAACACTTCAGGAAGCGTGAATTAAGTTCTGTTGAGTGACTTCCTCTCTTCACTCAGCATACGCTCATTCAACATTTACTTTTCCTTGAAATTCTTCTTAACAAGTTTTGCATTTTCTTTCTCTTGTGACCTTACCCACTAACCACTTTTTATCCTCACTTGACGTTCAAGGTTTATTTATCTTTGCCACTCTTTTCTCTTAGCTTCTTTGGAATGAGAGTAGTAAATCTACAAACTATCAAAGCAGAAAATTAGTCACCTGAATCATGACACCATGCTTACGGTTAATTGAATATTGAGTTTTTTCTTTGAAGGTTCTGTGTCAAAAAATGACACAAAAAGACTCCAAGGACATGACCCTTTACTGATGCATGATTATCATGGAGGATTTCTAAATGAATCAGTCAATGTTTACTTATGTCACACATTAAGCAAAAATAAAATACAGTTCAAAGTACTTTGCAAGGATTGAAAAAAAATGCAACAAAATATATGTTAAAAATAATAATGGAAAAACATACTTAAAGAACTCTTCAGAAGTCGAGATAACATATTTATTAAAACAGTTAAAAAGGTAAGAATGAGCTAAACTTTTGGAATAGCCATAAGATTTAAATACTTAAAATGATCAATTAAAAAATATATGAATAAATAGGTAAGGAAAAAAGCAAAAATAAAAAAAACCAATACCAATTAAAGATGTTTGGAATGATAATGAAAAAGAATAATAATTAAAAGAACTTTGAAAAGTTTGTTTTCCATCCAGTTTGGTCTCTTGACCAAGTTTCTTCTGCTATTTTGATCTTCTGTTTCATGTCTTGTTTCCTTGAATGTCCTGTGTGTGTAGCTTTTGCCTTTTTGTATTTCCTGTTTTATTTTGAACAGGTAACTTTATACTCTGCATATTTAGTCTCTATAGTTTGGTACATTGAGTCTTGTTTGCAGCATTTTCTGGGTCTTCCAGGTTCCTCCTTCTCTCATGTTTTATCTTCTGGCTTTTGTTATCAATATTTCATTGCACAGGTTTGTCATCTTGAAACAGTTTACCCAGAGGATGTTTATATCAGTGCTTTTATGCATATCTGTAGTTTAACGTTTTGTGTTGTAATTACAGTTCATTCGACTTCTGCACAGAGAACATGCGGCTCATTCATTGAGGAGTACTGTGACTTCTTGCTGTACTGGTTTAATAATTGCCAGCTTTGTGCAATCATTTACTTCCTGCAAAGACTAATCACCAGTTTGGTATGCATGCGCAGGAATGAGAAAGTCTAGTTATGTTCACAAGTTTCATAAGACTCCAATTAACAAACAAAACACGTTTCACACTCCAGACTTCACTCTTTTTCTCAGAAGTTTGAAGATCCACTCTGTCATGAAGCCCATTGTTTTGATCTGATTCATTCACGGGCAAACTTTCCCAAAACTCAGCTCTGTCTGGTTCATGTCTTGACTTTTGAAACCCAAATTAAATTTGAAGGCAATCTAATCACTACTTTCCAATCTCCTGAGCTGGGCATGTTTACGCCGGCTGAAGATTGGGTCTTAGCTGAATTGATTAGGATCACTTCAGGCTGCTCAGATTTATTTGCACTCAGCAGCAGCAGCAGGGGGTTTTACTACAAACACTTTGTCATCAGAGCCGAATGTGGATCAAGAGAAACACGTTACATGATAACGCTGAATTTCCTGAGATAGGAATCAAATGTGAGGGTTTTCCTGGAGGTGTAGAGGTATGTTGACAGCAGAGATAGTTTTTAATATTATTCTAGAGCCAGGGTTGAAAGGAAAACTTACCTACCTACAAAGTTTGAGCTGTCAATTTAAAGTTTCATGCATTTTTTTTTCTTTTAAGGATCTATGTATGACCAGTAATTTTTAGGGCCTATGTCCACTATTTCCTTTGTCAGCGTCTGTGTCCACTGGGTAATTTTTAGGGCCCTTGTCCAGTAGTTTCTTTTTTTTAAGGTTTTATGTCCACTGGGTAATCTTTAGGGTTTGTGTCCTCTACCTCCTTCTAAGAGATTATGTATATTTAATCATTTTTAGGGCCTATGTCCATTAATTCCTTTTTAGGGTCTCTGTCAGAATTGTCTTTTTTAGGGCATTTGTCCACAGTTTCCTTTATTTAAGGGTTTGTTTCTCAGGTTTTTAAGGGCCCTTGTCTACTGTTTTGTTTTTTGGCCTCCGTCCTCCTGTTCCTTTTTTTAGATTTAATGTTAATTTGGTAATTTTAAGAGCTTATGCCCGCTTCTTCCTTTCGAAGAGGCTTTGTCCATTTGAGAGTTTTTAGGGCCCAAGTCCTCTTGCTCACTTTTGTCAGCCCATGTCCTATAGTTCTTTTATGTCCAGTGGGTCAAATTTAGGGTTTGTTTTTCCACAATTTCTTTTTTGAGGGCATTTTTCTCATTTTTTATGTCCATATTTTTGCCCACTCACAAGACTTCGTCCATTGGCCATTCTATGGCCTATGTCCACTACCTCCTTTTTTGAGTCCATGCCCATTTAGACATTTTTAGGGGTTTAAGTCCATTTATTCCTTTTTTCAAGGTCTTTGTCACCCAGCAGCATTTTTTTTTAATGGTGACACTCTTTTCAGGGACTATAAAGTCTAATTGGAAATTTTTTTAATTTTTTTCACATTTGTGGAACTGAATCTAAAATAAAAATTGGTTAAAATGGTGAACTATCATGTCCTGGCGTTATCAGCTTGAGACCTAGAAATTGAGGGTGGGAGGCTGAAAATAATTCCATTTCTACCTGTGTTGTTGAAAATTTGATAGAGTTAGTCCTGCCTCTCCTTGATTCTGGTAGGTTGGTGATGAAAAAGTGACACTGACAAGCATAGAGGTGTCCCAAAAGTTGAATTAATTTCAAAAGAGAGCATTGGACAGGTGTGACAAATAATGATGCTGAGGGCTTTTTTGCACTTTGGATGCTTAGCACTGAAAAATGTAAACTATATTGGTTTGTGTAAAAAAAAAAAAAAGGCACTACAAGTGCAAAAAAAAAAATGTTGTCAGTGGACACAGGCCCTCAAGCATTCAGCTCATGAACAACATGACCTCTTTATTATAAATACACAAATTATGTTGACTGCTTTGTGTACCATGTAGAACATCCTGTATTAATCAATCAACAATCAATTTTGACCTTCTCAACAAAATGTGGGGTGAAAGTGTATTCTTGAAAGCAATAAGTGCGTTAAGAAAACCGCTCAGGGACAGGCTGGTGTCAGATTTGACGGCAGAAACTTAAAGTTCATTTATTGGATTTTTCAGTCAGGTCTTTGAATCGATACTGGTGGATCTACATGCAACTTTTTCTCAAGTATACATACAGGACCTCAACACCTACTCACAGAGAAACCTCAACAATCTTCGGACATGTTTAAAAATACACTGAGGATTTCACTGTTTTTTTTCTTTCCACAACTAGAACCAGACACATTTCTCTATGGTTTCTTACAACAGGGTTGAGAGAGAAAGAAAAAAATAACGGTGGTGTTTGTGTTGACAGATCTGATGATCAGCTCCAGGCACGACCCAAACACCAGCAAGTGATCTAAACCCTGATACCTAAACCAACACAACGGGATCAATCTGCAGAATGGAGAGTCCTCTAAACGGTGAGTAATGGCAACCTGCTGTCCAAACGCGGACATTTTTCACAGTTCCTGCAGCACACAAAGAGAAGTCAAAGGGGATGATAGGGGAATAAAGACGGTTCCCGGGCTAGAAATGTTTTGTGAGAGGACTGAAAGAAGCCAGGGTGAGATAGAGAGACCGAGCGAGACAAAGGGCCAACAGAAGCCTCGGAAAAGAGAGAAGGAGGTTAAAGGGTGGGATGGAAAGCAGGAGGAGGCCTGATGTGGTTTCAGGGGCTCAGAGACACAGCGGGGAGTTCAGTCACTCATCTGTCTGCTGATGGAAACATCACAGCTCTGTTCGCTCTGACTGAAGGCCTGCTATCAGCCGCCTGCAGCCTGTTTCAAGAAAAACAAGGATAGAGAGGGAGAGAGCTGGGAGAGAAAGATGAAAATGAGAGAAAAATGTGGCTTCACCAGGTCTAAGTCTGGTATCAGCAACTCTTACATATAAATCGTGTAACAATATATAGAAATCCGCCCGTTGTGTGTCGATTTACAATTTAGTGCGACTCTAAACTCAAAATAGGAAAGTAATGGACCAGACAAAAAAAAAAAAAAAGTGTGTTGTTGTGTGCACAATGTTTTGTACTGAATCATCTTTAGGTCAAAAGGAGGGTCTCACTAATCATTGTCATTTTTAAATGTAACAAACAAAAGAACAAGGTAAATAACCCAAAATGAACGGGTATGTGTAGCATGTATAGACAGAAAGACAGCCTCATCATTAATAAAAGATTTAACAGTAGCAATATAACTATAGGGGCTGTTTACACAATAACAGTTTGGAGGCCAAAGTGGAGATGAGCAGGTCATTTTGCATATATTGAATGCTTTGTCTTTGATTACAGAGGTGGTGCAACAGTGGTACATTTTGTTGAAAGGCAGTTAGTACTTTCAGCAGCACAGGCACAACATGACAATTCACCTTTGTTACTGTTGCTGCTCAGTTGCAATTGTCAATTTAAATTACCACAGTGAAAATGTAGTGTATGGAAGCCCATTTCCACCAACCAGAAAGTCATAATTTAAACAAATTGGTTTTGTTTCAATTTTTTTTTGGCGCAATTCAAGTCAAAATTTTGAGATAAGAAGTCAAATAAAAATTGGTTTCGTTTAGATTTTTTTTTGGCCCATATCAAGTCAAAATTTTGAGAAAAAAAGTCCAAATTTTAAGAAAATCAAGTCAAAATTTTGAGATAACAAGTCAAATAAAAAATTGGCTTTGTTTAGAATTTTTTGGCCCATATCAAGTCAAAATTTTTTTGATAAAAAGTCAAATTTATAAGAAAATAAAGTCAACATAATGAGACAAAAAGTCAAAAGTATGAAATGAGTCTACATTTTTGGGATAAAAAAGTCAAAGTTATGACACAAGGTGAAATTTTGAGACAAAAAGTCAAAATTTTTACTTTTTATCTCAAAATTCTTACTTAATATGGGCAAAAAGTAAGAAAAAACCCCAAATCCAAACAGCTTTTCATTTTCATATTTTCACTGGCAAAAATTGGCTTCTATGGTATTGCACATGTGCAAAGCCGTATATTACGATGGCGTTTCCACAGATAATACCTGTTTGCTGTTTGCAAAGCACCAGTGGCCCAAGCCTTTCAGAGGAAGTCCAATCTGGAGGCTGTTTTCAAAAGTTTTTCTTTCAGGCTAAAATGCCGTTTCCATGTTAATGAGAGGAAATGAATGGAACAAAACCTTTGCATTTCATCCTAATACGGTTGTCGTGTAAATGACCCCTAAATCCCTGCAACAGTCTAACAGCATGTTGTTATGCCAAAGTTGTAAGGTAGTGTAATTTTCTTTTCTTTACTAGCAATGGTCAAAATTTTTCGTCATTTCATTAAAAGTTTGACGTCATTTAAACTCAGCAGCTGACAACAACTGACTAATGCCGTCAGCATGTTTGGAGCGAACAGACGCTTTCACTAACATTTCACTCACTCAGCCCGACATTTCCTTTACAAATGCTTCATACATCCTGCAGAAAAACTCATTTCAACGGGACCAAATCTGCCCGATGGGGAAATTAAACTATAGCCGTCGGCTCTGCCTCAGCGCTGCGTCTTTCTGTGAACACAAACGAGCCGAGAAAGGCTATCTTGGTTTAAATAGATCTATTTGCAAATACATTATTCATGCCCCCCCCCCTGTAAGCACTAATATATGTTGCCCGCTGTTATGTTTAATTCATTACCTGCAGACATTTCTCTTGCAGTCAAACTGGGCGAATAAATTGTGAGATATGTCGTGTGATGTTTCTCAGCGGTTGTTGTGTCCATTCAGACAGCAGACCCAGGGTGGCACTAATGATTCCCTCAGCGCCAAAATCCACCTCACTTGAGCTGTAAATATTTCTCCTGGGGTTACCAAATTGGGTCGAATCCTGGGTGATACAGGTGTCAGTTAGTGGCCATACTCAAATTATTTTGCTGACAGCACAGTGTTTTGAAATAGCACCAGCACTAATAAACAACCAACAACACCCTGACACACCTTTACTGAAACTTTCCTCCAACTTTGTGGATATGAGGGAACTTTGCTAAACTGTTTTTTTGTCTACGTGTTCAAAAACTGACGCTAATTGATTGAAAAGAGTGTGACGGGGTTCAACTTTTCCCCTATTTCTTCCTATTAGCAGGAAAATACTGCCAGAACAGTGGCGTATTGTTTCTTCACCTCAGGATATCAGCAACAGAGTTCAGACTGTAACATTTTTATTGGAAAAAGTACTTAGTCTGTGTCCAGCTAAATGAAATGAAACTATTATAAAACACAATAGTGCACTGATACTCTATTCTTTTTACCTGCTGAGTTTAAAAACTGTGGAGCTTTTTACTTGCTTCATCTGGATTCAGAGCATATCCTCCCTGTGTTTTATCACAACTAAACAGACAAGGTACACTGATTAATATTCAGTCTGTGGGGAATTATGCTGGGATGTTTGAGATTAAAGGTGTAGACAGGAGGTCCGAGGCCGAAAAACAAGCTTGGAAAAACTAAGTGACAGACAGAAATGAGTGAACTGCAGCAGAGAAAGCATTTAGAAACTGAGCGACGTAGATGAAAATAGCATTGTGTCTGTGGCAAGGTGGCAAGAAAACAGGACTCCAGTGTAAATGTCAGACTGTAGGTGGGTGTAATTGGAGAGGAGCAGCATGAGACACTTTGAATCTGCAAAAACAAAACCTGAGGATGTTAAAGACATGGTAACTTTAGGGACTGATGGCAGAAAATGTTAAGTTTGACACATTTATTAGAAAGTAGGAGTCGATGATGACTCTTAAACTTATAACTAAGTAGTTCTTTCATTGTGCATGGACAGTTTTCAAAATGTGGAAAACTCTACAATTTCATTCATCAGACTCTTTTGTCCAATGTGACGTTCAACATTAGCAGGACTTAAGACTGGAGGACAAAACCTTAATAAGTGCAACAAAGTGCCTCATGTTTGTTTGGTCACAGATGCTGCCATCCAGTACAAGAAGATGTGCCTTTTTATTTTAGATAATGCAGCTAAAACTAACCACAACTAGTGCCAAAAATTCACTAAGAGCTACACCTTAGACCTTTTGGTTCATTCTGTCTCTGAAGACTAAAAGGAGATGAGTCAGACTGAGTGCCTTTGTGTTCTACTTTCAAGAAATGAGTCTTCAGACATCTCTTGAAAGTTGTAAGTGACTCTGTGGAGTCTGGTAAATAATTCCACCATTCGGGTCTTTCACAGGCAGAGCAAAGCATCAGGCAGACCTGGTACACTTGGAGCTATTTTTGTCACAGTTTTGTACGCAAGATGAGCTTTGAATTTGATTCAAGCCACTGGAAGCCAATGATGAGAGATTAACAGCAGGGTGATGTACTGTTTTGGCCTTGTTAAATACCAGATGTGCTGCTGCATTCTGGATTAATCTGGGCCAAATAGTGATAACTTTTTGCCCAAGAAGGAACAACGTGTTACATTCTCAGCTCACATGAATGATGGGCATCCCATAGCTGTTAGATGGGAAGCTCAAAGCCTGCGTTGTATCCGGTATGGCCCCCGCCAACAGATGGGTGATATAGTGGAGACTACGTTCATGGTTTATACAGTCCGTAGTTTTATCATATTTTTTAAAATTACATCTTGGGTTGTTTTTACATATCAGGCTCTAACAGGGCTTGTGGAGGCACTAGAAGAGACAGTGGAATTAGTCAGTAGTAAGATACACAAAAAGCTGAAAGGCTCTGTAATTGCAAATATATGAGAAAAATCAAGAGGCTTAAATGCTGGTGATGACTCCAAACAAGAAGAAAACTTCCACCAAAGCCAACTCTAAACTCCAAAACTAACTGCAATCACTACATTAACAAACATGAAAAAGTGAAAGCGTCATTTAACAGACATTACATCATCCAAACTCACTTGTCTGTTTCAATCTGTTCCCATGAGAACAGTGAGGGAAAATTAGCTCTTACAAAAGGAGAGTTTTATCCTCGGAAAAGGCCAAACTCTAACACCTTTGATAATGACTTTAATTGACTCGTTCTGTGATAACTAGGAGTGAAAGTTCAGCCGACAAAATTGGGGTGACCTACACTGAAGACCCGTTTTTTAACAGTGAAGCTGAGAGATAAGAGCACCACTAGAAAGAAGTACCTCAGAGGAAGGTGGAAAGTCCTTAAAAACTTAAAGGTTGTCTGCCTCAAATACCTGTGTTTTGCAGGATTACATGTTGTTTGTGCTTTGAACAAGATCACAGTCACACTTTCCCATAAGAGGAGCAAAATAAAGAAATAAGCCAACGCATGAAAAAGTCTGTCTAGACTCTGCTTGTTGAAGGCCTGCACCCTCTTCTTCAGGGCTCTCCAGCTGCCTGATAAGAGTTTGCAGAGGTAGAAGTTTATTATATGATAGAAAGGCTATAAGCTGGATCTGCTGTGATACGTATCAGACTGGCAGACAGACGCAGGAGCTGGAAATGTTTTGGAGAGCAGACTGAGAGTTGAAGGATAATCCTTCAGAAGAGTTTATCTGTGGGCTGCCATGGTGTAGAAGTTGTCCTCCTCCATCCTTCTGTTAATTTCTCCATCACAGATTATCTATGTGTTCTTTTTAAGAGGGATCAGACCAAAGTAGGCCTTTACTATATAAACAGGAAAGAAGAGTCAAGATGCTCTTGCTATAGAGCAGTGGTGTGCACTCAATTGCTGAATTATGTGTGCCAAAGTGGCCTTTTTGGAGACAAAATGTGTGCTCAAGTGTCCTCTTGGGAACCAAAACACACCCTGAAGTTCGTTCTTTGGAGCCAAACTTGTGCTGAGCTGCTTTCTTGGGAGCTGAAACAAATACTGAAGTACCCCCCTGGCTGGCCAACCACACTAATCTGCCCCTATGGCTAGTTAAAACATGATAAACTACCCTCCTGGGGTGTGCTCTTTGGAGCCAAATCATATGTGAAAGTTTCCTCTTGGGAGCAAAACATGTGCTGAAGTTTCTTTTTGGGAGCCAAACACATGCTTAAGTGCCTTCTTTGGTGCCAAAAAAAGCTGAAGTGCTCTCCTCAGAGCCAAAAAATACTCTAAAGTGCCCTTTTGGGAGCCATTACACATGCTTTATTTACCTTTTTTTTCTTACGGCACTGCCCTTCAAACACACGATTGCTTTAGATTGAGCTGATATTCTCTGAGTTTGAAACAAGAGATTAATCATGTAACTCTCTTGATATTTACATCTTATCTTCTTGTAGGACTCTGCCACCTAAAAAATCATCTCTGTGAGTTCAGACTCTGCAGCTGAAACTCTCCTCAGCCTCTCAGCATATTAACTGTACAGTAGGTGGTCTGGATAATTAACAGCAGCGTGATTCGAGCAGGCAGATTCTCTCCAGCTGAGCATCATGACAAACATGGTGGGCCTCTAATCAAAGCAGCTTTTATCAGCAGACCTGTTTGATCCCAACCATGTGTTTTTGATGTGCCACTACAGGGAAAGACATTATTGATCAGCGAGATGAAAACTGTTCATTGATGTTGATTAAAAACAGCTGATATTATTACATACCTTCTGTCTCTGAATACAGATTAGCTGTAGACTTCCATTTTTACACAAAAAGAGTCACATTTGAGCTCTTCGAAAGGAGGAAGAAGTCTGGTTTCCTTGGAAGTAGCTGACAGTGGAATTTTGAAGCTGCAGTACCTCAGCTCTACACAAACATTACAGATACAAGTTGAACTTTAGCTTTTAAATACCGTGTTACCTGAACCACCCATCAATCATCTCCTAACTTTACTGCTTTTCTTCATGTCTTCTCCCTTTTGGCAGTTTTGGCCAGGAGAAGAAAAATCAATAAAACATTTTGCTCTCAATCAGACCCATCTTATCTGTGAACGCCACAAACCGAGCGAGAGTATCTGGTATTCTGCACAGTCTGTGTGCATCCTGAGAGCTCATCTGATAGGCTGGCAGATTTTTTGATACCCACATGAGAAGAAGTCTCTGTAAAGAGTCTCTAAGCTCCTGTAAATGTCACCGTCACCTTCTGGGTGACTGCGATGGATCCAGATCCAGAGTCAGTGAGTTTATAACAGAATTAGTTTTTTGAACAGACATCATTCTGCCCAATTAGGACAGCTCACTATAATCCTGCTAAATAATCCATCTCCTTCAACATTTAGCATGTGTCAATAATTCTATCTGAAGGGATTTTAATTCATAAGGCTTGACTCCCGTCTGGGTTTTACGGCAGACTAAATTAAATCATGATAATGTATTTATAATACAGAGTTAAATATGTAACGGGCAGAATGCAGACACATTCATCAGATATTATCATACTGACATTGTGACTGTGTGGAGCCGTGTAACCTCAGCAATTATCCTGAAATGTAAATGGCCAGTTTTGATAATGGCTGTGAATAAATTAGACACCGAAATGTGTGTCACACTATCATCCTCTGGTAAAGTTTTAAACCACTCTGCCATCCTTAGCCCTTCTCTGGACACAGACTCAGTCTCACACTTCTGCTAGTACTTTCATTCTTTCACTTTCTTTGTGTTCTCAGCTTTAAGGTTTAGTACTTATATGCACCAACTTAGAAACCCAGGGTTGTGCTTGCCGTAAATTAATGATATCCCTAACCAGTCCAGACCACTGTATATAGACAATAAGCAATGGCCATAAATTAACATATGTAACACCGGGACAAAAGTTGATTTTTACTTTGTATTTTAAATCAAAGTTTCTCAACATTTGTACATTGTTCACTCACTTTGTTGATGGTGACTATGATGTGGAGTCGGGAACCAGATTTTTGGAGAGTTACAGAGTTGTTTTGAGTTAAACAGGCTTCTGTAAGCATTTGTTTTTTTAAACTCAGATAATTGGTTTTCTGATGTTTCTGAGAGCAGAGCTGAATGCTGCATCATACCAAGACCTCCCTGACAGTTTCTGATTTCAAGTGACCCAATAGAGAATAAATCACTTTGTTGCGCCCTCGTTTGCATTTTATTCTCTGTTGTTACATTGATATTTTGATTACATTAATTACTTTTGTGTTAGACAGAATTAAAAAAGAACCTGTGACAAAAATCATTTGCCGATTGAATCTATTTTAGGAGCTTAACATTAGATACGATAAACTGAATACAGTAAATTCAAGTTCAAATCAGTGCCTCTGTTTCAAAATCGGTTTTCACCAAGCGGTTTAGTTTGGTTCGTCTCAGCATGACACGCATTTTGTAGTGTTTCCCTTGACTAAAGTCGGAATGGTTTCCCAAATGAATGACCTGCACCGTCCCATTTTTTGGTACCCTTCTATTGGGGTGACAGTCATACTGATCTGACCCCAGAAGGTGGAACTAGAATTACTGCAGTCCATCAATGGACCGGAAAAATCATCACTTTCCATGGTACAGTGTTGACAATGAAGAACAACATACAACTCAGCCATGTTTTAATCTTAGGTCGACCTCATGACAATAACTTATTTTTTTTGCATGGGAAATGACATCATGAAACTGTATGTTTCTGTTTCCTATATCCTGTTTTTCTTCTTTGTTGGATTTATTAGTGGGGTACAAAAAAGGAACAGGATCAGGCTTTACCGATCCGACCATTACCAAACCACTTGATGGAAAGGGGCCCTGAGTTACCGAAGACTTGGGGTCTGAGGCCAAGTTTTTTCCACCTCTCATCAAGCCCCACCAACACTGTAAGTTTCTGGGAAAGGCGGGAAAAGTTTGAGGAAAGGGAACATTAGATTTCTTCTCCAGTAAATTGAGGCCACTGGAGACTGATTGTTGAAAGAAAATATTGATATTAGAGAATGTGAAGAAAGCTTATTCCACATGATCATAAGCTGTGTTAAATAAAAGCTCTTGCTGTGTTGAAGTTGGCATTTTTCCTTCCCATATCTCAGCAAGTATTTAAAAAAAAAAACTGATCACAATCTTTGAATTACTTTAGAATGAGAAAAGTGTGACAGAGTTTTACCAGAATTATAAAAAGCAGCGGTGCACTCCAATGTCAGCGTGTCAAGTAGGAATTCAAATAATTCATCACTTTCTTCAACACTACCTTCAGAGTGAAATGAATAAAACATCAGTTGATCTTAATCCTTAAATTACCGTCACTTTTTACACTTTAATATTCTGATGTGTCAGGCTGTCAGACTGCAGGAGTCCACTGTGAGGATCAGCTTCTTTCCTCTGTCTGTATTTTGTGGAGCGTGAGAGAGGAACAAGGATCCTGGATGGAAGGAATCACAGGCATTAAGCCTCATTACCGCTCACAGCATCATCACAGTTGTTTGCTGCATTGAATTTTAGGGTATATACAAGTTAAATCTACAGCTGAATTAACTTCAAGATGTGAGCTGATCGGTGCGCTTTTCAGCGAATGTGACTCAGCAAGTGTGCATTAAACTTTCTCAAACACCATCTTTAGAGGTGAAGGACTCATCCTGAACTTCAACTCTGATTACTTGATAAGATGTTTTAAAAAAAGCACTGAATCCTGCAGCACTTCACCCTTTTTCTATTAGAAAAGTAGACAAGTGTTCCTCTCTTATGCATTCATGAACTCTGCGGGAAAATGACAGGATTCTGGGTATCAGGAGGATTCAGCTTTGCAACTTGACTCACATCCCAGTCATTAGGATGTGATTTGAATGAAACCACCTGGGATCAGTGATCAGCAGCTGAATCCTCTCAGAGCCCCGGAGCGTTTGAGTGTTTTTACAGGCTGAGAGGTTAAGTGGCTCTAAACGATGAATCACTTTGACCTCCTCTGCTCCTAGATGCCTCACGGCTCATATTTCCATCCTCTCTGTATGCAGGAGACTAACACTGTTCAGTAATGGTGTATACATACAATAAACAAATGGAAACTTCACAACAATAAGGAAACAAGTTAAACATTTCAACAGCAGTTATAGGCTTTTTGAAATGAACACAATAAAATAAAAAAAGAAATCAAAGTGTTTGGAAAAAACAAATATTTTATTTGCATCAAACAGGATTTTGTCTGTAACCAAACAACCAGAATATGTTCAAAATCTTCTGGATATTTTTTTTTATGGCATGTCACTCAAACTTACTAACGTCACTTCAACTCACCGATCACCAACACTGATTACATCATTGTAGATACACAGAGAACCTTTCAGCTTCACTTCCAGAAAAGAGACCCCACCATTTTATTTATTACCATTTTTTATTAACTTTAAGTGTTTCAAAAATGTAACTGCTATGAAACTTGAGTTTTATGTATGTGTAAAAAAACTGATGACTTGACTACAGTTTTATTGAACCCAAGGTCTGTTTTCTGGCTGTCGACTAATGCCTCATATTTTCTTTTTAAGCTGCTGTGAGGAACCTTCTGTTAAAGTTGACTTTGGCGCCCTCTGTGGGTGAAGGTGGGCACCTTACCACTCTTCTTATTTTGTCTCAGGAAAGTCAAAGGTAAGTGTCCAACAAAAACATGTCTCCCAGTTTTCTGTGATCAGTCAGACGTGTAACACTGAAATGTAAAGAAATGCTGTTTCTATAGTGTGAAACTTCATAAGTAAATGTTGCTGACTGGATTGGCAGATAATTTTGTTTATTATAAACTAATCAGGTCAAAATTCTCTCTTTTTGTCATTGTGACGCCTTAAAAAGAAAACAAAAAAAGTATTTGTAGGCAGGACCTGGAACCAAAATTTTTCCAATCGGGTTGTTCTGAGCAGAAAAATATTTGTGTTTTTGGTTTAGAGTTCAACCCTAAAATTAGCGTTCTTGAACCAGAGTGGGAGCAGCACAAGAATACAGACAGACGTTTCAAGAAATAAAAAAATAATGGTATTAACCAGTTTCCATTGTTTCACATTCTGGCTCTGCTTTGAAACAGTAAAGTTTCAACATTTTCTGGTTTCCTTCTTGGCTAAATGACAAAAGTTTTGGTTCAAAGTTCAAAGTATGTGTTTGTAACATTAACATAAACTTGACCTGTCATGAGTTTGTTGCTATATTTTGACCAGAAATTAGATAAATACACATACTAAGGTTAGAGATCTGGCAGTAGCTCAGGTCCATAGACACTTTTTCGATTGTTTTTATCTAAAGCTAGAACATGATTTCCTCTGTAGTAAAATCTTGTTTTTGGAGCCGACCTGATTCCCCCCAAAAAACATAAAGTCTCACATTTTGCTGGAACAAATCTTCCCTTTTTTCTCTTCCCTGAACCCCTCTCCAGGAGTTGATAAAGCTTAAAATGATTTGAAGAATGCAGACTGTAAAATTCAGTCTTCACACTGCAGAAATCAGTGTAACCATGTTAGTTTGAAACTCAGTTAACAGAGAACAGGAGGAGCAGCCGCTGCTGAGTAGAGGCTCTCTGCACAACACACACAAGTGCTTGTTAACACCAGTGACAGAAACACAGCTTAGTCTACTGTTGAGGGGTGATGACTTTAACAGAACAGCTCAGGGATTAAGTGAAAAGGCTCACTTAAAAGTTTGATCAACTTTTGTCATTAACTTCCCATCTGTGCTTCGTGCTCTCACACAGAGACGGTGGTGTGAGTCTGAAAACAGCTGCTGATCCCATTTCTACCTTCTGTCCTCATTCCATCAGAAATACTCTTTACACATTGGAGGGCTTGCTTTGTTTTCTTTGGAAAATCAGAATTAATGTTTCCAGTACATCACTGTTACATTGATAAAGTCTCTTTTCCATTTTGATCATCTCTCTCTCCTCCATTGAGTCCACCTGCAACAGTATATTAGCATTTCAAAAACACATTAGTCGTCTCTACGTGCACTGAATGAGGAGACAGACAGCTTCACTGCTGTCAGCATCAAAAGGTTTTTGCTTCTGAGACATTTACAGAGAGAGAGAGGAAGCTGTCAGCAGGAGGTGTGCAGCAGGAAGGAGAGAACTTTAAAGTGGGCGCAGCAGAGAGAAAAGAGTAAATTACATTCTTTCTTAAAGAGACACTGAGTGAGAAAACCAATGCTACAAGAACAGACTGTGAACATGGGCAGAGACATCCTCTGTGTCCATGTGAGAATGAGAGCGCTCCCCCTGTTGGCTGACTGGTCAAAGAGGTCAAAGAGCCTGCCTCCTGAATTTAATCAGGTCAATCTGGACAACTCAAACAGGGCTGATATTGTTAAATCTTCTGTGAACATTTTCAATCAATACAATAGCTGATTCTTCTGTGGACTTCAACAACCTGAGGGATATTTAAAAGTTTGATCAGTGAGTTAAATGTGTTGGTTTTTTTGTCAGTTATAACTATGACCTTATGAGTCCTTAGTCAACCTGATCGTGGCTCAGAAATTGAATATCTGTGCTGCTTAAAACTTCAAGAGATAGAGAAAAAGGAAGGTTTTTTCATTAAATTTATCACAGATATGGATGAAGGACAGTCTAAAGGATCAATATTGACATTTACATTGAGCTAACCCTCACTTCTAACCTTTATACTATTGAATTCTTATATTAAAATATCTGAAATACATTTGCTTAGACTGAAGTTGGCAGATTGTAAGCCCCGGGGTTGTAATGCTAGTTAAAAACTAGACTAATAATGAACAGAAATGATTCTGTATCCTCAAGAAGAAGCAAGACCTTTGTATTCAGGGTATCTGCAGGCTTCAGCAAGTCAAATTTAAGACTTTTTAAGACCTTTTTAATGCCGCCTTGAATAAATTTAAAAACCAAAAGCACTATAAATACAGGTGATAGTTGGGAGATCCTTTTATATTACAATTCAAATTGACGTCATCTCATCCAGCCATAATAAATCTGTACTTACTCATAGTTGCAGACTGGCTAGCTAGCATGCACATAACAATTTATATCAGTCGCTAGCATGAAAGTAGCCTCTAAACATCTTCTCAAAAAGTCAAGTGAGAAATAGAAAACAATATATAACATTAACTAGTCCTGCTCTGACAAATATAAGACTTTTGTGTAATATATTTGAGAACAGCAAAGAAGATTTGTGATGAATTTAAGACATTTGAAGGCCTAAATACTCTATACATGAATTTACGACCTTCTAAGGATGTGCGGCCACCCTATTATTTTTCATGCTTTTGTTTTATATTTCTTTAACCACTGTTTGTAGGGGTTCAGGTGGAGTGTCAAGAGATGATTAAATAATCTTGAAGCAAAGTTTTTTGGACTTTTTAAGGGGTCAGACAAACATTTTACTCATGTAGAGACAAAGCCAGTCAAGAACCGAGAGATGCCAAAGTCAACAAAAACAGAAAGTTCCCTCGCAGGATCTTTAAGTGACACTAAGCTGAGACTCAAAAGTGTGTCACATTTGCCGTCTAAATCCAAGAACACATACAAGTTGGGCTCCGATTAAAAAATACATAATTCACTTTTAAGGAGAGTTTGCATTTTGAGACATCAATAAGACCAGAAACACTTGCCAGAGTAACCTGAATCCACTGTATGTTTTCACATTCATTGTTTCACCGTTTTGTACTATGAAATAATCATGTGTGTTCACAACTGTTGAGATAAATGTTAAAATCCCACTTGAAAGCTCAGTGTGATCATATAAAGGATGGATGAGATCATGTGATCAAAGCAACATGCTTTCATTCATGTTTTCAAATCCATTCATTACTCCTCAAAAGAAATCAAACTTCATGAGTGTTGCTTTACATTGAACCCACTTTACGCTGTCAAAAGCTACAGATACCACCATCATATCCAACAGTTCAATATCATAAAGTGACATCAGCCAGAGGTTGTTACAAAGACACTAAATTGACATTTACATTTGAGATATTTACAGTTAAAACATTGATATCAACACCCCAGGAGTCCGACACTGTCTGTATTTATAATTTACAGCAGAGAAAAAGAAACCCAACCCTGTGAGCTGTTCCTGTTTGCTTCCACTCTTCAGTCAGCAAAGTCTCTGATTGGCTCTGAGTGCAGCGAGAAGTCTTTAGGGTCAGAAGGTCAGAGCCCGGTCCGCAACCTCTGCTCCTGATCATAGGTTCACCTCATCAGGCCTCCAGTTAAATAAAATACTCCTTTGGGTTTTCACCAGAGACAGTCTGGGAGTCAGTCTGGTTGTTGAAGGGGAAATCCTGACTGTCCTCCTGTTTGACTCCTTTCACCTCCTGGTTTCGATACGTCTCTTTTCTCCTGTAGAGAAATCTGGCTGTTATGGCGAGGCCGGCTACGACCACAAAGATCACCACTGCTATTACACCTGCAGGGAAAAGATATGAAAGGTTGTCATATCAGATAATTGTTTCTTTAAATTCAATATTAAAAAAATGCCTCAAATCTGAAAAGTATATGCCTTTCCCTTCTCCTTGCGCAGCAGTTTAATTTCCTACTGTTTTGATTATCTTTCTAATCTACTTTCCAAATACATTAGACTCATTTTCAATCTTTTGTATCTATAGGACTTTTCTGCTCAGTGGAGCACATTCGAGAATATGAGGGCAGGTTTCACCTGATTGGAATTTCAAAATATGCCTGAAATCAATTTAATACCACATTACATTATTCAGACTTCTCTCTTTTTACGATAACTGCGGAAAAGTTTTCTCATCAGCGAGTCATTCCTGCAAATGTTTAATTATGTGAGCTGCCCTTTGTGCACTGAAACAGAGCAAGGCCAGCGTAACGGACACTTTTAAATGACTTTTCTCCATGTCTCACCTTTTCTATCTGTAAGACTATAGATTGAACCTTTTCAGGCTTCACTTTGAATCAATCTGTGCTGGCAGAGCAACAAAGTTTTAAATGAGTTTTAAATGGGCTCTGATTTGGGACGTCGCTGCACTTTCTTCTCAGAGCTCAACATTTCTGCTCAACTTTGTTCGTCTTACCTTTAAACTTTTTTTTTGTACTCAAAGGGCCTGATCTGTTGAAGTTTGATTAAAGCATGTGCAAACTAGATAGGGTGCATAAAGCTGATTTACAAACCGGGTGCACCATGGATTGCATCTGTGAAATGCGCAAAATAGCATGCTCAATCCAGTTAATGCAGAATATATGCAGATTATCACCCTCAAGGTACTGGACAGAAGAGGAGATGCAAATGTTATTATTTAGAACCCGCAATGTGATTTATCAAACATTTGAGAGGCAGGTACAAACTGGAACAGCGTTACATAAAAATGGTTGCAGTTATTGTGACGAGAAGGAGGCAAAGGTGCGATGACCAATGTGGGAGAGAGAGCATCTTTCGTGAACGTTTTAGCATATATGAGCAAATTTCAGAAATGCAATTTTGCTGGATGCCTCAAGGGCTGATTTGGAGCCAGTCACAAAAAAAGGAGCCATGCCACATCTGCTATGGAAGAACTCCTTGCAACGCTGCTTTTTCCACAGTCTGGATCATTACAGCACACCAGCACAGTTAGTGCCACTGTCTCCCAGAGACATATCTCTATTTTTTTTATTTTCCTCCACTGAAACCTCAAGCTCCTCAAGCTTCTTAGCTCTAAACTTCATTTTTTGTGTACAGCCACTCTGTTTTTCCAAACTCTCCATGTATACAGCCACATGCAAAATCCTCACTTTCACATGACAGTCCACACCCCTTTTGTACCTGTTATCAACTGCACATGCAATCATATCACCCACAACATGCCCACTGACAGCACGCGCAATACTTTAATTTGCACTGACAATTTAGTGCACATTATTTGGGATCTCTCAGTAGATCAGGCCCTGAGAGTTTGTTGAAGGAAAACATAAACCCAGCTTTAATACAGCTTTAAGGCTTCACTTTTCAGACCTGAGGGATAAGAACACTCATCACATCACGTACAGTTACAGCAGTGAAAGACGATGACACAGGTCACTGTTCAAGTGCAGTTCAATACACTGAAAAAAGCTCAGTACCTCCAATCAGAGCTGAGTCAGTCCTGATGGCATTGACTAAAGGTTCACCTGAACCCACAGAACCAGACTGGTCTAAAAAAAGAAAGAGAGAGAAAAGAAGAAGAGAGACAGTACAGGATAAGAAAATAGAAGAAGATAAGTCATCAACATGCACCAAGAAGCAGGAAGTACAAATTGAAACAAAGCGAGGTCATGTAATAAGTTGAAAGGGTAATTAGCAAATACATAAACCAATTAGACCAGAAGAGAGAAAACAAAAGCCAAAGACAAAAGAGAGACAAGATCAGACAGTCGTTTAGAGTGGGCGGGGTAATACTGCATCAGCTTTTCAATGACACTAATAAAGAATCACAAAGTGGATGACAACGAGCGCTGGGGAAATTACATCCCAGAGGAAACTTTTCCCCCGTGGTCCAAATTAATTAAAGCACTGATCACAGTGTCATCCCAACAAACAGGGAGGATACTGTATGACATTAATGAGCCTCTTCTAGTTTAGGAAAGAAGCTTTCACGCAATTTGGACAGAATATAAGGACAAAGAGGGCCCATGCTGATTCAGTGTGAAAAGATTCACCTCAGAGTTGACACAGAGAGGTTTGACAATAATGTGCTTTTTTCATTTGATGACTCTGGTTGTTATCTTATTCTCTCTTATACTTTTTGCATTGAAAAGAGTTAAAAAGTCATTATACAACACTGAGTTTTAGTGTCTCTGTGAAAACTGATGCATGAATATAGAGTAACAAAGCTGGATGTTCACACCAAACGTGGCAGATTTTCAAACCCCTACATATTCATGTGTTGTAGAAATCCCTGAATTTGGCTGTAAATCACAGTGGGATCTCCTGACTGGTTCATTACACACTGAATAAGTGGGACTCTGCTCTCGACAGACCTCCAGAGGGCGGACCAATCAGAGGGAAGAGAGTTTGTGGAGCAGGAACCCTTAAGGAGACAGCAGCTGAAGTAAGTGAAAAAAAAGTTTTCTAAAATACAAGTGTGAGAAAAATAGAGATTATTTTGAGCTGTCAATCATGTGAAGCTACTACAAGGGTATCAGAAGGACAGTATTTAGCCCGAACAAAGCATAACACCCCCACTTTAAGGGCTTTCCCCAGACTCAGACATCTGAAACATGTTTGATAAGTCACTTCATGACATGGTTAAAATATTTTCCTCCTCTATGAAGATGGTGATGGGATTTCCAGGCCCCAACCACATTACCTGACAGGTGGTGTGTGTTCTCAGCTGCGTAGGGATTGGCTGAAGCTGATGAACCACATTTGGACTGGACTAAAGGCCCGCTGATGATGACAGGGCTGGTGTCTGGGTGGAGCAGAGCAGCTTTCAGAGGGCTGATGGAGTTAAAGTGGACCACGGACAAACAGCCGGCGAAACCCAGAGATGCCACACGAGCCAAGTCTGGATCCAGATCATCAGACCCTGAAGGGAAAGGTGAAATGAGGGAGAGGGAAACAAGTTTTGCTGTTGTAAATTTCATATTAAGAGCTGTTAACAAGTAAAAGTGCAGATGAAAAGAAACTTTTTACCCTTCCAATGTCACAAATTTATTTAAAAACAATTTAAAACATTAGACAGATGGTGATATGAAATTACTCTCTATAACTTTTGTTCATTGTCTCTGCAGCAGAGAAATAATTTAATTGGGGTTTGATTAATCGCTGTAAACAGATACTCTCATATGAATGCAGAATCTGTAAGTGAGAGGCAGTTGATGTCTGCTGGTTTCCTTTGTTGCTAGATCAGTTTACCTTTAATGTTTCATCAGACTTGTGTTGAATGCAGGTAAAACAGGAATGAGGTGAATAAAAGCAAATACAACCCGTGAACTCATTGCCCTGGTAGCTTGATGTGAATACAAAGTGACTGCAGTGAGATCAGACTTGTTTTACTTCAAATTTCCTCCCGATTCCTTCAAAGTGTTATTTCCTGTATAAATGTGTCACATCAGCAGAGAAATATCACTCTTCTTCCACAAGTCCTGCAGGTTTATTGACTTGTTTTCTGTCTGACTCTCCTGTTGTCTCTTATGCTGTAGATTGACTTAAACACCTGCGATCGTGTTTATTCATTATGCTATGTACATATCTGTATCTCTTGTATGTGTGCTTGTTTTCTGAGACTGCAGGACACAAACTGTCATTAAGTCAGAATCTGTAACGCTCATCTCTGTCCAATCAGGAAAAGAAGCCAAACACACAGACACTCAGCACCCTCATTACTGCAGACAAGCTGCCAGCGACTCAGCCTCCTGTCTGCATCTATCACTCCAGGAGACAGCCTTTCACTCTCACCTCTATCTGTTTGTTATATTGACTTTAATGCCTTCATCCTCCTCCTCCTCCTCACAGCAGAGTAAACAGCAGCTGTGAAAAGTAACATTACGGCTGTAAACAGCTGCATCAGTGCCTGTGTGGATGAGTGAGAGGTGACAGTGGTTTTACAGGAACACATCTGCATGTTGATGAGAGCAGCAGGAAACATTACAGCAGCAGCCTCTCAGCAGAAACTCTCCTCACTCCATCACCTCCCTCTCTCTCTCTCTTTCTCCCTCCATCGCTCTGTTCCTTCCGGGTCCATTAGTTAGGCTGATGGATGACAGGGCTGGCAGGAAACGACAGAAAACCCACTTTCCTGACGCCTTTCAGATCCTGATCTGACTCTCTGAGTCCTCTGGTTTGACAGAGGGGAGGACCGGCCACATGCTGATATGATGGGGTGAAAACACGCTATAGCAGAACTGTACAACTTAAAAACTGCAGACATGGGGAATTTACATATGAGTTTCTATAAGATGTATCTCCTGTGTGCCTCACATAACAAGAGGGCTACTTTGTTTGAAATTAGCAAACCTTGAAGAGTGTGCCAAATTATTATTTTTAATAGAGAAGGGTACCTAAAGGCTGAAACCAATTAATTCAGGCACTGAGAGATTAGAAAGCCTCTCAAAATTGCTGCCTAACAAGGTACTGGACTGAATTTTACTGAAAGAAAAATGAGTTTGCTTTCATGGCATCCCATTAAAATATTTCTTTTAGTTTAATTAGCGTACAAAGACAACCTCCGCATCTCTGAGACAACTCTGCAACCTGAAAATCTGCTTCACACTGAAAAAGTAGAAAATAACAACCATAGGATGTACCATATTATTTGAGACACATGCTGAAATGTTCATTTTATGTATCCTGTTGCTTAACTATATCACTGAAAACCATAAATAAATAATGATTGTCTTACTTGTTTTCGTGTGTTTCTCTTCTTTGTCTCGTTACAGTTGCCCAACTTAGCAGAGTGTAAATAAAGTCTGCAGCCTCTTACGGCATTAACAGCTTACAAATCTCAGTCCTTTACTGGTGGAGCCTTGACGGAGCCATTTACAGTCTCACCCCAATTCTGTACCAGGTCCCCATCCAGAACTTCACAGCTAATTTGAGACAGCAGTGCAATAAAACACTTTGCAATAAATAAATCTCCCAGTAACTGGACTCTTGTTCTCTTATGTAACAGGACAGAGGAGGATTTGGTGTCCTAAGGCACAAATAGGTCCAACCAAACACTCTGATATCATGAAGAATACACTGAATTTGAGAACACCAATACAGCAAATTCCAGTGTATTGACTTGGGGCTGTCTCTAAAAGCAGCTAGTACATTATGCTGCAAAATCCAACTTCAGTTTCCTGAAAAACTGCTTTTCTTAAACCTTATCGCAGCACTTCTGAGCACTCAGTATGATAAATTGATTTATATTTTCATTCTGGCTCCAAACAGATTTGTCTACTTACTGCTTTAGTTTTTTATCAGGAGGCAAATGTTGAGTATTGCTTCAGTGTTGACATTTCAGCGTTGTTCAGATAAGTGCCAGTCTGAGTGCTTTCTAAGTAAAAAGGCCCCGTCCTTGCTTTCACTGTCTCTTCACTTACCGTGCACTCTGCCCAACACCAGAGACTTGATGGCGTTGAACTCAGCGTCTGATGTCAGATTGAAGTCTTCTCTGGGGTTTTGGTCGATCTGAAACAAAGAGAGAAAACCCTTTGTAGTCTCACCAGTTTAACTGAATAGAAGCATCTGTGAATGACTCAAAGTTTGACTATTGCTGCCTGAGCGTGGTTGTCAAACATCAGCATTTGACACTCCATTTATTTACAGTGAAGCGTCTACCACTGAGTTACCATTTATGCTTCACATCATGAGCTCAGTGGGAGAAAAATGCCCTCACTTTCAGAGGAAAAACATTCAGGATGAAGCTCTCCACTGGATATTATTTAATGAGGGCTGCTCTGCAGAGTCTCAACATGAGGCCGTACAAAGGCCAGACCACGAAGAGAAAGTTTTTAGCCTCAACTTCACCACTTCACACCAAAGCTTAGAGATGCTTGTGTTTGGTTTTTCATTCCCAAGCCGCTGTGAATACCGATAGTTTGAAAGAGATGTCACTTCTTTCTAGCTTTTCGTTCCAATATCACAGGCTTCGGAGTCGCTTGTGTGTTCTTGACAGAGACTTAAAGAGTGAAAATGGGAATTACTGTTTTACAAGCAGAGGTCATGATGGGAAATTCTGTACATATGCATTACACCTGGCTTTGTTTCACTTGATTTAACAACTCTTTAACACCATTTGTGCCTCTGTCAGCTCCCAATGTTACAGTTTAAAGAGCAACTCAATAAACTGGCAACCTTTGACGATGGTTGTTGGTTTAAAACAGCTGTTAAAACAAAGTGTCAATAGGAATGCATCCTGGTTTTGTTTTTATTTCAATGTCGAAGTGTACGCATCAGATGAGTAACTGATCTCTTGAGGTGAAAGATCAGCAAAGACTATGAGAAGAGATGACAGAGAGACACTGGCTTGTTTGTAAAGTTCAGGCAGCTGACAGTTAAACTGAGTATCCTTTGCGATTGTGAGAAAAAAACAACAGAAATCCTGCAGAGAATCAAAGGATGGGGCTTTGTAAACGAACGCTAAAAAATAATCAAAGCTTAGATTTTCTTTTTTTTTTGTCTGTCTAATCCAGTTTTTTTTTTTTTGATGAAACCAGCCTGTGTTCTATAACTGATTACTAAAGAATGGAAAAAAGCAGGCACAAACTTTTTTTCCCGATGAAAGAAGAGTCTACTTTTAATTTTGGTAGTTTTAGTGTTTACACAGTCAAAGAGGCCAGTATTATGTAGTTCTTGAAAGATTGGTCAAAATGCTCTAAAATGGCCAGCAGCCAATGAGTTAATATGGTCGCTCTTTAAACTAAAACACTGCTTGAAGTCTTCCATGGCCTTTGAAATCAGTTCTTTTGCTTCAAGTTGAGCACTTCAAATGTTTTCAACCTGTCTAAGGGAGTGCAAAAGTTAATCTCACTTAAGAAGAACAAATATCAACCCCAGCGATGATGCTAGAAGAGAGTAAAGAAGATTACATTAAAAACCAGCTGGAGGAGCTGTGCCAAACGTCAGCCTATCTCATCTCCTTTTCAAAAATAAAATTTGTCTGGATCCGAGTTGTGGATGTTCTCATGCCTCCAGCGTTGCCCCAAGATGCTTTCATCCACAAGACTGCAGATTCCAGCATTAAAATTCAACGATTTATTATTGTTTTCACAAGTTATAACCTCTTCTTGAGTGTCCGAACAGAGAGGAATAACTGGAGCATACTAGAAAACCAACGACACACCCTCAGAGGAAAACACTGGACCCTGGCCTCTGCGATAACAAAAACAGAGGACGCTCTGTTTTGGTAGCCTGGAGTGATTCTGGCTTCAGTGAGTCATTTTTCAGCAGGACTCCTCCTCAGGGGAGAGGATACTGTGCACATGTGAGTCCTATGTGGAGGCTGAGTCCTGCTGGTCATCAGGACACAGGAGTGAGACTCTCGTGTAGGTTCGGATCGCCTGACGTCCCCGGAGTGCGTTACTAACGATATAATGATTCAAGGTGATGGAAGCTGGCAGGATGAGATACCCCTCATATTTCATGGTGAATCAGGAGACTATGCAGGCCTGGGTCACCTTGTATTTCATCTCAGACTGTAGATAATTAAACACACATTCAGGCTGCCGGCTCATGGCTACATGAAGTTAACCTCATATATCATCTGATGCTGCACTAAACAAGATAAGACATCAGCAGATTCAGATCAGATTAAGAAGCTCTATGTTTCATCTGAGACTCTTCTAATGTGTAGTTTATCCCCACTGCCCTGCTGTAGATCTGCTGTCATAACCGTGGCTTTATTATGACAGAGGAACAACACAGTGATATGAAGAAGAGTCTCAGTTTGTTTCCTATTTTTCAGAGTTAATGAACCACACATGCGATTTACGACGTGTTTGTGGTTGATCATTTGTTCTTGTTAGTGCTACTTTGAGTGACAGCAGGTGAGCCATTATTTTCCCTGGATGTCCTATCGATGTATCAATTTTCATACTTCTCCTTTAGGTTTTTGCAAGAGTATGGAGTTCAAAACCTCAAAACCATGTACAAAGGACTGCTGGGAAATGCTTGAAATAATGAACACTGTTTCGGAAGAAGCATTCCCCCTCAGCAAGTAACAAGAACCATTTTGCTCTGGAGTTAAGCTTTCATAACTTTTAACACCAAACTAAAATTTAAATGGACATAATGGCCTGTGTTAAAGTCTTCTTTGAGAATTAGAGTCTGACTAAAGAGTTTGATTTTGTCCTCTTTGTTGAAATAAAATGTTTGTTTCTTTGCATCCATAGTCACCAGAAACCAAAATTGAACTGACACATCAAAACATTTGTTAGATATTGTTGTGAACAACTAAATAAGTACGAGTAAACAGTGAAGCTTTGTGTGTTGTTAGCTCAGAAAATGCTCAGGAGAAAAAAGCTATTCTACGTCTTCATTCAGTTTATACTAACTTATGGTACTATAGGTGGAAGTGGTTGATAATTTAATTAATACAAAAAATGTGACATTTAAAATGTACATTGCCATATTTTCAAGAATAAACTATTTAATTTGAGATTTTTTAAATGTGATACAGGGGGAAATTGAATTTTTAATGGCAGCCAGAATTTGTTTTGCACTTCCTCTCAAATGTTTTTGACATGATTTCACATCGCATCCTCACATTAAAGACCAACCACTCAATATATCAAGCTTATTCTCCTGAACGGACGTATGACGTGTCGTTGTTCGTATGTTTACCTGCACAGACACAGAGTCCGTCAGCCTCCTGATGGTCACAGTGTGAAGCTGTCCGTTGGCCAGGCTCCTCGCTCTGCTCCTCAACACCTCAGCCTCTCTGCTGCTGTCCAGCTTGTACCTCACCTCCAGCTTATCTGCACACACATAAATATAAAGTTTACCAAAGCTTTAATTTCTTTCGTCTACAAACACCTCCATGCTGAATCTCTAATCTAAACTCATCTAAGAAAAATGCTTTTTTTCACTTCACTGATGAATCAGGGAGATGAGTATCTGAGTCAATAATACCTCCATATTAAGAGGATTAGAAAATAATTCTATATCAATAACAACTCCAGGTCTAATTAATTTCATTAATATTCAGAGGATTATGCTCCCGTTTAATAATACCTGTGATGTCTTTGGGCTTTGAACACTTCAGGAGGATCAGAAATGACTCCTTGTCCTTCAAATGGCAACTATCCACGATCATTTTCCATTAAAGTAAATGAATTATTTCTACAAAGAGCATTTCTGGACTATTGTATGAATACAATCCTTTTTAACACCAAGGTAAAGAAATAAAAACTGAGTGAAATATCTCACCCCAGAGGCGTTTGTGTCTGATAATAAATACATGTAATCTAAAACAGGGTTTGAGTGTTTAATGAGGAGTTTCTGTGTTTGGTTTGAGGCGATTTAACTCCAACAGAGGCAGAAAGAAAAGATGTAGAAAATGAGCATACCAAGGTAAAGCTCACAGAAACTTTAATGGGTGCTTCAGTTTGAGTGCATTTTACCCAATGACTCCTCGACCAGCATGAAAACCTTAATGCCCCGTCGTCCATCAGCTTTCTCTGACTCATTAACACCAGAAGAAGTCAATTTGCAGCTAATCTAGCAGCAAAGTGTGGATTTTATTAAACTGCTGGAGGCTGAAAATGTGATGTTAGATTTAAAGTGCCTCCTACTTCTCTTAAAAGTGAAACACAGCATAATTATTTCACACCGAAGTTGATAAAACCCATCAGCAAGTTTTCTCCAGCAGCACACTGAATGACCTGCCACCCATTAGCACCCAGCAGACTTTTATTCTCACTGCTTCACTCCTCAGGTCTCAGAGAGAAGACCTGTGAACACTTCTGTAGAGACTAAACTTAATAGCCCGTCCTGCTGGACGGATTAAAAGGAGGTAGAGACTGACGGGGCGAATCAGGGAGAGGAGAGATCTGACAGAGCCTGATAGATCTGTAGAGGAGAGCAGGAGATGAGGAGGAGGAGGAGGAGGAAACAAGGAGCCGCTGTGAGGTCGATATTAGGAGGAGATGACAGGAGTAGAGGGTAGAGAGGAGATGAAAGGCAGCGTGGAAAAAATAATGACTGGAGAAAACTATGACCCCAAGAGTGAAGGGCCTTGTGTCAAGTTTGATGTTAAGTTTGACAAATGGAGAGAATGATTTAAAAATGATTCAGAAGTGAGGTAAGAAATTAAAAAAATGAGAGGATGCATTTCGCTAAAAGTGAAAAAAATAAAGCTATTCTATGAATGAGGCTAATAAGGATCATTTCTTCAAAGAATTACTTCAAAGTAAATAAAGAACAGGAGCAACAGTAAATTAAATGAAATATCCTCCCTGAGCTCTCGCTGAAACAACAGACAGAGTAACAACCTGGCTCCTTCAAAATAAAAGCCTCCTTACCGTGCTTGTTGATGAGCAGGACCAGGTACTCTCTGTAGTAGGAGCTGACGTAGAAGAGCACAGCTGGACTCTGGTTGGTCCTGAAGCTCAGAGAGATGTTCTCTCCTCTCAGCGTCATGTCAGAGTAGATGGAGGACGGCAGAGCGCTGCTGTTCCTGCTCAACTCGTACGGCTCCTTGAAGGTGTAGACGATGGAAGTCCCTGGTTTGAAGCTCGCAGAAACCTCTGGAGAAAACACATATGGATACATGCTTGTTATTTAGATGTTGTCAGGGTAAAACTGATTCCATGAATTAAAAAAAGTTTCTCTACTATTTATTCCTTTTCTCAAAAATTAAAAAGGGTAAGATGTGCCAGATCCAAGATAATGGCCTTTTTTCACTCCATGATCATGAAAAAAGCAAATGGTTGCTCTGAGCACAACAAATATCAGATGAAGTAAATCCTTCTGCTTTAATTACTCTCAACTTTAATATCTGGTTTGTCCACCTTTAGCTGCAGTTAAAGCTACATGTCTTTGGCATAGTGCAGATATATTTTCTGAGAACTTCAAATCTAATGTTAACCCACAACTTAAGCCACAGACTTTTGAATGTTGAAGTGTTCTGTCCAGTTCATTTTCTAACTCAACCCTTATTTGCTGGATGGGGTTGAGGTCCAGACTTGAGGTGGCCGGTCCATCATTTTCAATGTTTCTATTTAAAAAGACAACAACCTAAGTTTCTTTATGATGTCTCTATTCTGTACAGAGACTAATGATGACTCAATAGATTTGAAGATAGACTTTCACCCTATTTATGGGTATTTTACTGACCAATTAAACAAAACAACTCAAATCTTTTGAATATGCCAAATGCTCTGACAATCTTGGCCACCACTGTGGAATTTAATCACTTCTTGAGGCAGGCTTTAAAATCACTGATCTTAGCCAGGCAGTGATAAATGATAGAGGTGTCCCAGTACAACCTTTTCACCACTGATATGATACTCACATTGAAGCCTTAAGTAATGGCTGATACCAAAAATGATCTGACACAGTTTCAGCAGAAATGGTGACCTATTGTAGGTCTTCAGGACTCGAATAAACCCTGTGGGATTGGTTAAAGTTTAAATGTATTAGACTTCCCCAGTTCTGTGCCACCACAGGAAACTTGTGCATGACAAGTCTTACACTCAGATGCAACATCTTTTTTGGGACTTGAACAAAAATTGCTGCCACATGTTGAGCATCACTCTTGTTTCTTGCTTCTTTGTTAGCACCTTAGCACCTGCTGTTGTTGTGCTCTGCATGCTGGATCTGGGCACTGCTGGATGGAAGAGCTGGTGTGGAGTCTGGAATGGACTACTTGCATCAAAGATTATAGATGCAGGCCGATGTAATCCAACACTCTTTTTTTTTTTTTGTGATATTAGACTGATAACCAATATCAAGAATGGATCAGGACACCCCTATTTAATGAAGGGCATTTCAGACATCTTAGCTTCAGGGACAAATTTAGTGTTTGACATGTTGCTCTTAGACATTTTGGCATGTAGATTGCTTGAGTTCAACTGTTGATCTGGACCACATTTTAACACTGCACTAACAGTCTCAGCAGGAACTTAACACTAAATCCTTCTATAATGTCAGCTTTCAGCCAACAGCACTGTGTCAAACCCTTCTTTTTCTAAATTGCAGCAACACTTTAAGAACTAAACCTTTGATATACAGCGTTGGTTGAGGCGAAGTCATTTACATTCCTTTATAACCTTGGTTTTGTTTTATTGAGACCTCTCTTTGAAGGGAGAGGCATTGACTTTTTTATGTATGAGCACCATTTGTTTCACTTTGCAGCATCTCCTTTGTTTCCCTCCAGGAGAGCAATAGTTCAATATATCCAGGAAGAAAATAATCGTTTATTTGGCAGGACGAAATGAATACGTTTGGAGTCACACTTTACTTTGTAACAACATGAGGATTAATTGCTGAGAGTTTTTAGATCCATAAAGTGTAAAGAGCATCCTCAGAGCTCTGACTGCATCACAAGGCAAGAAACAACATTAATACTAATTAGAGAGCAGGCTCTTTATAAAGTTCACGTGCACTTTCTAACAAAGATGTATCTATTATATATTCACAAAAGCCTCAAAGTGATAGAAAATCCCTCTCAGCGCCTCATTCTGCTGACGTAGATGCAGATAAGAAAGGAGATACCAGCAGAAGAGGGCAAATAAAGTACTCATAAAAATGCTCAACTCACTTAAGTTCCTGAACTCAGACTCACAGTTCAACCTGCTGATGCATTATTAGCTCGCTGAATTAAACATCAAAAGCAAGACTTACATTGACTCTAGCACATCAAACAGATGCTATTTGCATGAAACCTTTGAAGTCCCCTGGTAGCTAAGTACTTCTTGATGAGAGTTAAGTGCAGTAAAAGGTTCGCTGGGATGATACAGACTCTTAACCTTTAAACAGCAGCAGAAAAACACCCACATATGTACATCCTGGGCTGAGAGTCTACTTCTTCTGCTCCCATTTCCATTATTTAAGGTCTATAAAGTTCATTATGTGAATATTTCATGTTACAGTTCTAAAGGAATAACTGCCTATATTCACTAATTGACTGAGGAGGCATTAAACTAACAGAGACCCAGACATCCAGGGTTCACCTGCAGAAAGACTCAACTCAGACAGTGTCCTATATTAACTTTCTTTCTCCTCCTATTGGCATCAAAGCTTCATAACAGCTTAACCTTGGATGCTGAAGAGAAAAAGTAAATAAGCCACAATGGAGGCAATGAGTGTCACTGAGAAACTTTCTGAAAGTGTCTGGAAAAGCAAGAGTTGGTGGAATTATCAGTGTTGAAGAAAAATATGATAGAATAAACTCTTGAAGCTGCATCAACTTTGTAATAAATGTGAAAACTTTTTGCTTTGAACAAAGTTGTTGTGTTTAGTTTTTGACCATCAGGAAGGCTGAGGTGTGTTTCCAAAACGGTAGGAATGCTATGCAAAATATCAAAAATTGATGGTGTCAAATTGTATAAACTGGTTTTAGTGGGGAAGGCACCAACAACAAAAATTGTAGTAAAACCCAAGATGTAATAACTGACCCAAAATGTAACAAGTTATTACATTTTAGGCAAACAGTTACATACTTACGGCTCAGCATTTCTTTCATTATTGACCAGTTGTTACATTTTGGGCTCAATACTTTTGTTACATTATTGAACAGTTATTACATTTCGGGTTTTATTACAACATTTCAGGTCGTGGGTCATTTACACAAATTGGGCGCTAACAGGCCACACAGCTTTAAAAAAGGATGTAATTAGGTGAACAGTTTGGGTGCCTCACTTATGACAGGAGATGTAGAGGAGTCCAGAAGAAACCAAGTCAACAGCTCTGTTAACTATAACCTCTTAAGACCTGGCGTCCATATATGTGGGCATAATATTTCTGCCTCTCAGACCCATGAAACTTTATTTTTTTAAACTTAAATCCCTTAGCCACATTTAGGGACACTCCCCACGTCATCTTTGGTGATATCATAGCTCTACACCCATTTCAGTGGGGAAAAAAAGTGTGGTTATGGACACTTATAACTAAAAACTAGTAGCTAGCTAATAACTCTAAAAAAATAACTTCCCATATTTTTTATACTTATTAGGTCTTACTGATCTGAAATAGCAAAGAGAAATAAAAAATGCACATAAGGAAAATGCTCTGGTCTTAAGAGGATAATTCAACCACTATAATCTTTGCACCTATCACATTTCTGGCTCCATTCACTTGTCAGGTTTGTATTGAAAGAGCTTTTCAAACAAGAGGCTGAACTTCAACCAACTTCTTTTGCTTTAAGGATCAATATTTGGAACATCATAACCTGGACATCTGAGAATCTTTATTGCTACACAGTTTGTCTACATTATGTATGTGAGTGTGTACCTGTGTTGCAGAAGACTCCAGTGTACGCTGACAGACTGCAGTCACAGTGGAAACCGTTGGCTCTCTCCACACAGCGGCCCTGGTTCTGGCACAGCGAGCCGTAGCTGCTGCAGTGACCCGGGCAGCCCGCTCGAACCCCTGGAGTGATCTTTGCTCTCTCCTCCAGGTCCAGAGTGACGCCGTTCAGCTGCAGGGAGCGAATACATCCCCGAAAGCCCTTCTGCCTGGACGCTGTGCCTCCTGTCAACACAAAAAAAATGTGTTGCATTTCTCCACATCTCATGTCTGAGAGCAAATATCACATCTTGTTAACATTAAAGCACAAAGGAATCAAAGCGAGCACCTCCAGAACCCCAACAGAATAAATATAGCTTTGTCTCTACTCTTTTGTCTTTGTTTTTTTTCAACTTTGTGACAGTTTACTTTACTTTCTTTCTTTTTTGTTTTCCATTTCTCCTCCTCCTGTCAGCTGCAGCAGATTCACATGTCGCCTCTGCCCTCACACAGGCTCCAAACTGTCAACGCTCTTCTCATGAGACGCCACTACCATGAAATAACTCAGAAGAAACACGCTGGGGGTGGAAAAGAAAACCAGGGACACAACTTTCATCTCTTGTCTTTTGGTTTATCTGTAAATCATTATTCCTTCTGGTGACCGGCTGAATCACTGAATCACTCTTCGACTGCATGCCTGATCATATTTGAGGATGTGAAGTAAAAGAGGAGAGATTTTCCCACCTTTTGATCACTATTCCACTTATTTTTCTTCAACCACAGAACATTTCAAAAAAAAAAAAAAAAACAGGAGTCCACTTTAGACTCAAACCCTGTGAACCCATACGAGATCTCACAGCGGGACTTGAAACCTGGAACCTTGACATTTCTGCAAAGATCACAGGTTCAACTTGTTCTTGTCCGTAGAGTTCAGACACGCCAGCTGACAACCTCCAACCGCTCATCAGTAGCAGTTTTTCACACCAATCAGTGAGCTGTGATATGCCCCACACTGTGCTCTGACACAGGGTCTTGAGATAAATGCAATTAGAAATACATTTTTCTCTCTGCTCTAAAAAGTCCTTCTGTCCAGAGCTGTGTTTATTTATGAGCATGTTTCTGTCCCCATGACAATGTATAAATGATTGAAAAGGCTTACATAAGTGTACCAGACCAGTACATGGTGATGATGTGAGATCGGTACATCATGTCAAACACCATAAAAGAACATTGTGCACATTTGTACCAAGTGTTTTTTTGAGTGAGCTGCAAATGAAAAGAACATTCTTCACACTGTGTATGGAGTGGCAAATTGAAATCTATTAAGGGCTATATATCCGCCTGCTTTTCTTTTGTTGTACTGAACCAGGCAGACTTTTATTAAATAGAAACTTACTCTCTTAATATATGCACAATGCATTGGCACAACAGCTGCCCTGTACATAGATATCAGCATTTTCCAAAACTTTTGTTTGAGTTTGCTTGAGTTTTTGCTTTAATATGTTTAGTCACTCTAGTTAAATCAGGAAAATCCATGTGTAACAAAAACTACTAATCATAAGCTCATCTGCTATCTTTTTTTCCACCAAGACAGTTCCAGTGTTAGTCCAGAGCCAGTATTTAATAAGGCCACAGTTTTTTTGTATGTTTTGATCGCCAAAGGACTGGCTCCAAATTAGAAAAATGGGTTCAGAGTGGCATAACTCCTTGTTGGGCACGAGGCGGGGTTCCCACAGCCAAAATTACACCACCAACTTCATTGAGGCTACAAAACATCTTGCATATTAATGTTTAAAAAACAAAGCTTGTTTCCAGACATCTAGGGTTATGGAGTTATGTCAAAATTTCACTCAAGGTTTCATCCACGGTTTCGTGAAAACACTGTATAAAATCCTGTAAGCGAAGAAAGGACATTCGTTTTTCAACTTTTATTTTCATCTACAGAGCCGACATAAGCAGGAGTGTTCTTCTAATTTCTCCTGTTATAGATAATTTCTTTTAACGTCATCCTGATCAGTTTAGGAAGACTGTGATGCTGATCTGTATCCTGCTTGCTCTGTGGTTTCACTTGCTCGTATTAAGCTCCTGCCGACTCTTAATTCTCCTCATCCTGTTCGGGAGGAGTCACTTCTTTTGTTTTTTTCCCTCTTATTTATGTCTTTCTTTTTAAATCAATGAAGAAATCTTTCCCTGCTGCTTTTGATAAAGAAACTTGACAGCTTGAGGATTGACAGAGACAATATGACATGTGGCGTTTGCCCAGCTGTTGAAAAACGCAGGCTAAAGTGTCGTCTCATGAGACAAAATATGCATTAAAGTGCCTCTGCAGGAGCCAAACCTGTGCTAAAGTGCTTCCTTGGGAACCAAGACAAATGCTAAAGCACCCTTCTGGTTGGCAATCTATACTCATCTGCTCCTTTAAAACATGACAAACTGCCTTCCTGGGAGACAAAATATGTGCTACAGTATCCTCTTTGGAACCAAAACATGCAAAAGTGCCCTTTGCACTGCACTTGCAAAAGTCATTGCTTTCTTAGGAGAAGAAACTCATGCCCTATGTGCCTTTTTTGTGCCCCTGCCCTTGAAAATGTCTGTGCATGCCACTGACCTCAACCCACTGTCCAAAAAAGTAGTTATAAAATCCAATTTTTTATGTGTATTTCAATGAGAAAAAAAAACATCTGCATTTTTAAACTATGCAAGTGATCCCTGTCACATTTGTAAGATGCAATAAGACAAAATTAGTGAGCAGAAGCACCGGGGCCACTTGAATGGAGAAGTGTCTCGAGTCAAAGCTGCCTTCGGCCTAATGTTTGTTTTGCAACAACTTCCCCTTGAATTAACTTTGCCTGTGTCTGTCTATTTGTGTTTGGGTCCTGTGATGATATAAACTGTAATGATATCCTGTTACTGCTTTTATCTGGTTGAATTATCTACCCCTCTTTTATGATGTAATCTTTTTTTACTGTGTACCTCCTTTTTATTGTCTCTGTGTCTTTAATTGCTTGGATCTTTGGTCTTATATTGGTCTTAACTCACGTTTTTAGTTTCTTGTGTCGCCTGAGTCCTAATGATATTTAGGTTCTTGTTTTGTTCTCATAGAAACCTTTGATGTCTTTTACAGCACTTTGAAATCTCTTGTTTCCAAAGGTGATGAATAGATTAAGTTTCTATTATTACAGATAAATGAAAAGGTCAACTCTGAGTATCTAAGGTGTCATTTCATTAGTGCTTCTTTTCTAATAATCATAATATATATTATATTTTAGGGAAGTTTCAATCAAATGAAGGACTCTTTCAAAAAAAGGTTTATTAGGCTGACTCATGGGAGTCCCTGCACTTACACAGAGTTCAAACACTTTAATTTGTAGACAGCCATTGAGACTAAAGCTTTTAGAAGCTGCAACTTTGAGCGGCTGCAAAATCGGTGAATTTATAAACTCCATCTGCTCTGTGACATCCTGGAGTGAAGCTTTAGCTCAAACTACTAAAAAAGTCTGTCAAACATTTAGACATTCACTTATACAGTCTTCAACTCTTCTTAGAAGGCAAGATCTGTTTTAGAAAGAGTGATGATAAACTTCACCTCTGACCGGGTAAGTTTCAGATTAGAGGGTGTGTCGGCCTCATGTGACCTTTAAACAGGAGATCACACCGTGGGAGCACACTGCACTGAAACATTCAGTATAAATATGAGTGGAAAAAAAAAAAAAAACAATTACTGAAACAGAGATCAAACACGGCATCAAAGGCAAAGCATGTGGCTTAAAATACAAAGAACCTCGACCTGCAGGAGATTTACATAAAATCTGAGGAGTTAGCAGAGGGAAATTCTGGAGCAGAGAGAAAGTCACAGCCAAATATCCACAGAGCAGCCGGAGAGAAGAGGGAGGAGAGAGGAGTCCTGACATGAAAGAAGGTTATTATGTAATAAAACACATCGGATCTAATTAATCTTCAAAGAGTTCAGCGAGGCTGAAACTGATAATTACTTTTAATCATCAGTTAAGCTTCTGATTTTAGCATCACCAGCAGGAGCTTTGCAGAACGGGTTATACTGTAGGATCGAAACTTGCACTGTGCCTGACATGTCTCAATAACTTTTGCAACGAATTACCACAAAATCAATGGAGAGTTCATGTTTCTGGTGACCCCCTGACTTCTGCTTATCCGGTTCACATGATTGGTTTGGAGAAAATCATGGTAAAGTGTGAAAAAGACTGTCATGTTGAGGATGATTTGTGACACCTGGGGAGTTTTTTATCCTTTTTATCGAAGTCATCAAAATCCATTCCCCTTTGCTCTGTAACTGATCAATCGATGAAGTAGAGACACTGCCATCAAACTGAACTACGCGTAAGAAGTGCTCTAGTTTCTATTTGTAGCCCTGGCGAGATCGACCAATCATATATCATCAAGAGAAATTATAATGAGAGCAAAAACCGACCAAAACAACTTGCCAACTACGATTGAGGCAACCTTCATTTAACGACCATGTTTTCCTCTCTTCTTGAAGACAGATATGACAAAGCTTGCATTTTCAATTTACAGATCTGTATTGGGATGTTGCTTTTGGCAAACAATCATTGAATTTAGGTGATAGTAGACTTTAAAGACCATCTCTGCAGCTTTTTTGATCATTTTCTACTCAAAAGTAATTCAGACAGTGTAAACAAAGGTTTTAAAAGCACTGTTAAAAGACAAGATGTAAGGAGACCTGCTTTGTACCTCATGTCACCTGTAAATAGGCTAAAAATAGACTAATTTATGACTGTAAATAAAACAAAACAAAACCAAAAAACAATACCCACATCCCTGGGTTAATGTTACTCATGTTTGGCTAAAACAATTATGATAACATTAAAACATAATACAGCCAAATATTTAGACAGCTCAATGACACGTGGTCTAAAAAGAGGGAGCCTGATATATGATTTTGTGTCTCTCTGTGTGCAACAGGTTGTCACAGATGCACTGCCTTTGAGCACATGATCATATCAACGATAAAAACTAAATTAAATTGTTTGTGTTCACTCCTGCCATTCAAAAAGCCTGTGCATGCAATACAGTGAGCACTGACACAATGTTTCCACAGGGGGCGCCAAAGTTTTCAGCTGATTATGTAACAGTCTGGCATAAATTGTGAGGCCTCATTCAGACCTATCAACGTCTGTGCAGAAGTTACATGAAAGGTTTCACTTTGTTCCCCCAAAATCACCACAGAAAAAGGTTTCAAAGAGGAGCTTTAAACATATTGACCGAAGAGAGACCAATGAAAAAAATGATCAAGAACTTAACACTGAGCTCTCATTTCTGCACTTCTGCTCCATGCAATTTGTTTTATTTTGTAATCTTTTTGCAACTCCATTTAAGGCTCTGAAATTTCTATAATCATTGCCAAGTCTAAGACGCGAGGCCGCCAAAAGCACCAACATTTCTCGACCTCACTAGAATCCAGTTTGTTTGCGTTTTACCTCTTGCCTTCTCACATTGCTTTCTGCCCAGTGGACCAAAATTGCACACTGACTGGAAGCTGGATTTCACTGCAGAGGGAACAATCTCTGAGGGCTTGTGCAGGTAAATATTTTGCTTCTGCAATCACATTGAGGATTTGTGAAGCAGAAGCCAAACAATGTGTCAGGAGCAGCCTAATTACATCAGCTTTTTTAAACTAAATAAATATAGTACCATTTGCAAGCTGCGAGGTTGAAATATCTCAACACACTGGTTAACATGGATGCAAAAGCAGCACCAACACACCGCTGCTTATCTTTCCAAAGCAGGCAGCTCTACAAGCAATGTGAAACGCTGCTGGCGATGAATGCAAAAACCTTTCAATTGAAACTGCAGCATGTGGATATTTTACACCTCTGAATATCAGGCAATAAAGAAGCTGGAGGAGCAATCCAATGGCTTATAAACCCATGCAATGCAATAAAAGAGACGATTAATCGAGACAATGCAATTCAAGGCCTAATAAATCTGTACATGGTATAATTAAGACTCATAAATACACTGTTTATTGAAGCAGGGTTTATGAATTAATAGAGAACAACTTTACTTTATTAATTTATACAACCAAGAAGACTTATAAATCCATGGAAGTGCACTCCAGTTGGGAATATAGTTAGAAATCCAAACAAGAGCAACAATTCTGTTCATCACTTTCTAAATATTCATCCATGTAAAGAAACGTTTTGGCTTATTATTTCAAACAAGGTGAGCAAATACTCTAGCTTATTTCAACACATGCAAGCTTTACATTCTAAGCACACGGATGATGCTTCAGATACTCTTATCAGGGGAATGAAAAGGTCACATCTGGACCTTCATGTCATGTATTCGATAAATTTACCCTTCGACATAACTCCATTTAGTCCAACAAATAGGTCTATCTGACTTGCCCCAGTGTGCCTCACTCATAATGTCTTCTTGTGTTGTTCATGACTACAGAAGGGATTATTGGATGAACATATTCAACAAATCAATACTCGACTTGGTTTCCCTGGTGCTGGTGCTGTGATGGGTCACATCGATGTTTGTTGGGTTTTTTCCCTCCACACTGTGTTTATTACTGATATGAAGCGACACACATACTATTTACTCAACGATAAAGCGTGGTGGATTTCAGGAGGTCAAACAGAGGTTTATTAGTAGAACCGAGCTGATGAAGTCCTGATAAGTTAGGCTGCAGTATTGATTAAGTCTATATCAGAGTTTTTCAGAATGCTGGTTAATTACACCAGCCTCTAATGAACTACTCACAGTCATAGATTAATTTAGAAATCACTAAAAAACATTGACTGTGAGAAATCATTTATCACACTACACTGATTTTGGTGCTCTGATGCATTAGACATGGTCATTGGCTGCATTGCTATAACACTTAGAAATGTACGAAATCTAAAAACCATAGTAAACAATGGTAATAGAAACCAGAACATTTCAAAAAGCCCTTTCAAGTTTCGAAGGTTTTTACAGTCTCATGAGGTGGTTTTTCAGATATGTAGGTTTAGTCTCATGGTAAAATTGTACTGAAGTTTTGCAGATTTCTGGTCCAGCAAGGCGCGATTGTACTTAATCAAAACTTAGACATATCCCTCTTAATTTTGGAAAAAGTTATGGAAACGCAACATTGTCAGAAGTAATCCATATAGCCTAAAGCCCCAAAAAGCTTGGTGAGTGAAGTTGTATAAACTAAATATTTTGATCCACAGAATTAAAAGGACATTGGTAATCTTATCAGGTCCCAGTCATGGAAAGCATCTGTTATATGAGAAATCCTGGTCTAAGTGTGTAAATTGCATGGCTGTCTGGCAGCAGAATCCCTCGAAGACAGTTATGCAGAGTCTGCATAATATGAGGCAGCTGCAGAGACAACAAGTTTGCATAGTTTGTATGTATGAAATACAGGCTTTGGATTCCTTGCCACATAATTTACAACATGCAGTTTTACTGAAGGGAGAATTATAGCTTTGGTTCATTTTATGCTGAATAAATGTTTCCACTCAAAACTGCCAGACAGGGGTGCAAGAAAAGCAGCATCTTTAACACGAAGGGATTTTAGCTGAAATGAGCAATAGTTTGTATGCCAGGCCTATACTTGGCGCTATAAGTGTAGGAGCCGTTGACACGACAATGGTTTAGGGGCGAAAGTAGAGGTGAGCTCATATTCTGGGGTGTGTTGAATGTTGCTTTGCTGATTGCTGAAGTGGTGCAACAGAAACACATTTTGTTGAAAGGCAGTCAGCAGATTCAGCAGCAAAAGCACAACACAGTAATCTAATAATTATAACTAGTGTTGTCTGGTTCTTGCATGGCCAATGAAAGCAAAATACACGCCAGGGTTTCCCACTGAAAACTCTGGCTTGCTGTTTACATGGCAGCATTGGACGTGGCAGTTAAAAAAAAAAAAAACACGCTGAAGGCCATTTTCAAAAGTTTCAGTTCTAAGTTGGCTGAAACATTGTTCCCATGCAAGCCAGAGGCCGAAAAGCAACAACATCTTTGTGTTTCATTCCAAAACTGCCGTCATATTTACGGCCCTTTTAAGGCCCTGTGAGGAGACAAGCTATCTTGAAGTAGTCTTACTTTCATTGACATTAACAGCAACCAAATCTCTAAATGCTATTTCTCATTATCCATGGTTGGATGGGATTTTCCTGGAACAACACAAATTCATATATGATTCATAGACAGAGAGACCCTTTGATGACACAATGCTAGCTTTAAAGTTTATTTGTAAGGAGTCAGCCATGCCTTGGCAAGAGTCACATCTTTACAGCGAGTGATATTCCCAGAAAAACACCAGCCACAGGTATCACTGCAATCAACACCAATCAGTCCTCACAGCAACTTTAAGGGCCAAAAGAAAAATCTGATTTAAAGCTCTTTTCCAGCACGCTTTTGAGCAGATACTCACTTATGCATTAGTTGTTTCTGAACTTGCCTGCAGACTCATTTCTGAGTTGATATCTCTCTCATGAATGAGAGGAACAACCTATTTTTTATTTGGCTTCACTTTTTTCTTGTCTGCGTTTTTGAAGTAATACCAGATGTGAGTTTAACGAAGACACAGTGTGACTTTTCTGCAAAGAGAAAATAAAACAAGGAGGAACTGCAGAGACAGTCACACTGAATTATGGAGAGGATAAGAGGAACAAGGCAAATTGTGTGGATGTTAGTGCCTCAGTTATGCAGAGACAGAAAGAGACGTCTGGTTTCAAGTCTCAGATGACTTGAGAAAGCACCTCAAAGAAAAAGAGGAGACAAATGAAGTATGAAGTAACTCAGCAACTCACTCACAAATCATAAGAGGCTTTTTGACACAAAATGTGAATCAAAGATGGAAAACATGACGCCACAGTCCTCACCTATGAATAGCTGGCTGTTGAGCTGCAGGTGGAAGTGTCCGTCAGCAGGAGCTTCCTGTGTGGCGATGGGGAGTCCATCCAGCCGTAGTGACGCCTCCTTGACGTTTCGCTCAGCTCTGACTCGGTGCCAGCGGTTGTCGTTGAGCGGGACACTCGACTCCACCTGAACCTCTAGCGGCCCATTGCCAACATCGAAGGAGAAAACTACCTGAGTAGAAGCTGAGGAGATAGAGAAGGTGATCAGCAAAGATCTACAGAAGCTTTTGATATATGTTTAATTTTCAAAACCAAAATCAGCAAATGCCGCCCCCTTTCCTAAGTTAAAAACAAACTTCTTGAACCTCTTTTTGGGTTCAGGTGGAGGAACCAGGTGTCCCCCATTAACGCTGGAATAAATCTTCTCTTTCCTGCTTCGTATTTTCACACAGCTCTTACAGATTGTCTGAGAGCTGCCAATGACACATATGGGAAAAGAAGCCCAAGCTTTAACAAGCATTCAGGTTGAACTTGAGTATAAGGAGCCTTAAGAAGCAGATGGGGAAATGTAGAGCTCCCTCTGAAGTAGTTTAATTACTCCTTTACCAAAAAAAGAACAACAAATACCAAAGCAAACAGAGCTTCTAATGAAGTAGCTGAGTCCAGTTCTCACAGGGTAAGAACAAACTAAAGACGTCAGGGCCTGGCAACAAGTTGTGTACTGACTGCTTGAAAGAACTAGGTTGTACTAAACTTCTTCACACGCTGCACATCTCTTTTTGATTTCTAATTGTAAAGCAAAAAACAGTCATACAGGTAACTCTCAAGGTAGAGATTGATGATCTATTGTCAGTAAGTTGATGCATTCAACAAAGTACCTTAAAAAGAGTGAACTATTTCAATGTCAATACTCTGATGCATTTACAACCAACACTTCAAAGAGGAAAAAATTATCCAAACATATTTTATAATTGGTGTATTTTTAGTGCTCTGATGTGTCCCAAAGTACCAATTAGGTTTCTGGACTGCAATTGCATTGTGGGTACATTCTTTTTAAGCATCAGAACAGAGTTTTGTTTGTTATGATCAATGTTTTAAGTAGGCTGGTATGCCTTATTATGAAGCTCTTCTCAGTTTAACCCCTTGGTGAATTAGGGCCTAATACCAACTGCTCTGATCCTCTCCATAATATAATTCTTCTAAAATACACCATCTAAGGTTCACTACATGAAGCCTGTGTCTATTTGTGGGCATTGCACATGAAAAACCACCAGCAACATTTATCTAACTTAGACTCACAAGCAAGGACTAGATAGACAAAGGAAACCCAAGTAAAAAGGAAATGTTGTTTCTATCTTAGTAACAATATCACTCTCAAATTTGGGTGGAAATAAGTCTTAAATACTTCACTATTGTTCAAAATGGTAACGTGTAGGAAAATCTCTGAAATGGAGTCAGAGTTGAGGCATTTCATGGTGCTGGGTGGTTTTCTTTTTCTTTTCTTTATTTTATTTGACAGTTGGTCTAATAGATTATATGAACAGTATATCTGAGAAATGTAAGGAAATACTTCAGAGAAGTGCTTTAGAAAATTAACTTTGTTTCTTTTTTTATTCTGGTTATATACAGAGTTTTATTTATCAGAATACAAAGGTGGTGGCGTTCCTATCCTATTTATTATTTTCTTTGGAGTCAGGGTGATGTTGTTACTTAGATATTAAAAATATTTCCTTTTTCCTTGGGTTTCCTTAGTCTATCTAGCCAGAACACCATGATTCTGAACACAAGTAAATATTTGTTATTTGTCAATCAGCAAGAACAATGTCCTTTACTTTTTTCTGCTTTTTGTAAAACAAAAGCATCTGAAAACGAATGGATAACAAGAATAAGTGTATTTTTGTTTTAAATACATAATTTTGATGAAAGCGCCCACATATCCTGGCAGATTAACCACGATAGAAACATAAAGTGTTTTGGTAGTCAGCAATATACTTCTAAATACCTTTAATGTGTTACAAACAAGTGAGAAGTTAATTACTTAAGAGACATCCCCACAGCAGAACTTCCTTACTGTGCAGTAAATATGCTTAATAAAGCAAATAAGAGAAGACATGAACCTTGCTTCTGAAAAACATTACCAACCCTGCCAGGGGACAATATTATTTTGTCTGATGTAACAGAAAAACAAATCAGTTTTCACATCCTAGTGGACAGTAATGTCGACCAAATGTGTAGGAAAGTGTTTCACCATAAAGTTGTCTCTCTGAGTTGAACCCCAGTGAGTGCAAATGCTTTTGCTGGTATATTTAGTTTGATGACTGAATGATCAAAAAGGCCTGGCCTTAACAGGCAGTGTGAAGAAATTCAAACTTTCTTCACACTGCTTTGTTTAGCAGATGCTTTTTTCCAATGCCATGTACATCTGAAAGTTAGTACAACAAAAGTAAGGAACAAGACAGTAAGGGACAAAGAGCCCGACTCTTTGAATAGCACATCTTTTGTTGAAGTTTACTATCCACATATAATAGCTGTTGCTGCACTGAGGAAAGTCCCCTCTGAGCCTCTGCATCTCCACACGTTCCTTGGCTCTGTTGGTGCTGCCTTGTTTCAGCACCACAGACAGCTCCTCAGTGCCGTGTTTACTCCTCTCAGGGCGTCTGCTCGGCTCGCTCCGCTCTCTCCACCAAGAGCAAAAGATTTAAGAGAGTGCAGGCCAAGCAAACCATCACTCTTCATGCTGCGCTGCTGGAGAGTGAGGATGTATTGCTCTGGGAGATCAAAGCAAGATGAAACAGTGCCCCAGCATCCTGTTGTAACTTCATTTATAAAATCGTTCTCAGTCGGAGCCACAGTGTTGCAGAGTGATCTGAGGGAGCTGGCATCAGAGCAGCAGTATTCAGAGCTGGAACACCCACACTGGCAATGATTTCCCCAAGGAGAGGGGCAGTTTGTGCAGCAGCGTCCCTGAGTTAGAGCCTGCGTGCGTCTTTTTACATTTTATTCCTAGAACAACTTCTCCCGAAATGGAACAAAACAAAGAAGAAGCAAAATATCAGAAACAAAACCGAAGGTGGAGTGAGGTAAAGAGCTTCAAAAGGCTGCACTGATAAAAGATTCAAGGCATGTGCTTGAGCTATTTCACACAACACACATCACTGCCACCCATAAATGTGCACCTTGTCTCAGCCGCAGTGCTGTCATAACCATACCGGCACAAGGACACCTTGCTGGATAATACAGCTATATTTTAAATGACACAATCTATGGTCGGCTATAAACATACATCTCACACCCGGCCACATTACCATGGCACCCATAAAAATAAATAACACTCTGTTAGTTATTACTGTCATAATCCAAATGACACACCATTGCTACCTAAATGTATGCCTCACACAAGAGGCATGAATTAATGGAGGGTCACGTTTAAAATGCCCCTGAGAGTTCATAAAAGAGCTAAATTAAAAAAATAGGAGTTAAAAAAAAACACTGCAGTGATTATGACTCCTGTTTTTTATAGATCTCATCTCCACTGCATTTTATTTGCTGTGTTGTGTCCCATGTGCCAACATGCACAGAGATGTGTGACCGTGCGGTGTACTCAGCTGGGGTTTGTGTGGGAAGAAAATTGATCCGTAAACCACAAATAATGCAATCTGAAGCATAACACCATTAGAAAAAAACAAAAGCAGCAGCAGCAGAAACTCAAAATCCATACAAAGCTGCCTGAAGACACAAATAAAGAGCAAGTTTCCTTCAATATGAGGGGTAAAGGTAAATAAAGGTACAGGAAATTGTATTATTTCATACAGTCACCTAAACACATGCAGTGGGAAAAAGCGACAAAACGTACGAGTGAAAGTGAGAGGTTTAAATACGTGCAAGTGTTCACAGTTCAGCAACAACAAAAAAGTAGACCTCCAAATCTCAGATAAAACTGACAAACCTAAAGTTTCCTTCAGTTACATCACTTTCTGACACTTAAATAGAATAAGAAGCAGTCCATTACTTCTACATCTGCACTATAAATAACACTCAAACACCGTAAAGGGCTTAGAAGACACGCACAAATCCCCTTGAAGCTTGTTTGACACAGATTCAGTCTTCATCCCTCAGCTCTTACTCACAGCTCAGTTCGATCCGGATGAAGTCTTTGATGCCCAGGTTTTCGAGGAACACTCCGGAGGCGGCCGTGGTTTTGAACAGGAAGGAGATATCTGCGCTCAGCTCAGCGTGGAAGGTGGGGAAGTGGAGGTACGACGTCTCTTTGTCGAAAAAGGCGGCGTTCCAGAAGTTTTCTGAGCAACAGAAAGAGACCAGAAATTTGATATAAGAATCATAAAAAGATTAAAGCTCAGACTGTAAGTTAAAGGCAGAGTATTATTACCATTATTATGTTTTAGAATAGAATAGAATAGAATAGAATAGAATAGAATAGAATTGAATTGAATTGAACTGAATAGGATAGTCTTTATTGATCCCCCACAGGCAAAACTTCAATGTCACAGCAGCTCACAAACATTTCAAGTGCAAAAGATGCAACAATAAAAATAAATAAATAAATAAAATAGAATAAAGTAAAATAAGAAGAAAAATAAAGAACAAATAAGATAAAAATATGTTAAAAAAAGTAACTATCGTAATAATTATAATAATAACAACAATAATAACTACAACAACAGCAACAATAATCATCATTATTATTATTATAATCATTACCCCTACCATTATCATTCTTACTATAATAAATCAAGCCTTAAAATAGTTATTAGAAATAACAATTGGAAAAAATATATATATAAAAACTTGTACTATTTACAAAGAATAAAAATAACACCATTTAACCAGTAAATCCCAGTCTTTTTTTTCACTAAACCTTTCAAATCCAATCCTCTGTTTCTGTTTTTCTTTTGTTTACACTGATTTACTCTCATATAATATGCAGGAAATCAGAAGAAATAGGCCAATGAGATTTTGTGACTGTTTTATAGTCTAAATAGTTTAGGCAGACATTTTGGGGCTTAGGTATTGAAGGGTTAAAGGTGTAAAAAGCCCAAAATCTAACTTTTAAAAAAATGTGTTGCTGAACTTACTATCTCCATGACACTTCAGGGGTCCCACCCTGTAGGCGGCCTCTGACCCTGACCTCTGAACGTCCCCCAGGACCAGGGACTTGACAGGAAGACTCTCCTTATGGGTGAGCAGGCCAGAGTCTTCAGCCCTGAAAAGAAGAGCAGTTTAGAAAGAAATCATGCTTGAGTTCAACAAAAACAAACAGCAGGAAAGGAGGGAGCCAAAACAAAAAACTCAACAGCAGTTATCACTGTTTCTTTGTGTAGATTTATCTTTGGTGTTTTTACTGTTACATCACTCTCCACACAAAAGCACATGTCGCTACTTGCTGATGTAAACATTGCAGAGTGAAAGTGCAATCTCTCGGGGAGGATTTTTTTCCACTGACTGAATTCAACCATCCTGACTGTCAACATCCGTCAGAGGTGGGTTTTTTTTATTTTGTTTTGGAGGCAAACACTCCCAAAATGAGACACGTCCTGTCCATTTACGCCCACACACAGCTCTATGCAATGAGATAATTCGCCTGTTAGCCTCGCTGCTGAGGAAAGTTGTGTTCAAAAATACATCCAGAGCTGGAAGCGCGGGTGTTTACAGCACTTAGTGAGTGTGATGAAATATTGAAGAAGCAGCGATGGCAGCATCAGTCTGCAAAAATAGAGCGCTGAACAAACAGTTTGAACTGGGAAATGATCGAAAGAAGGAGGTCGGGAAAAGGCTTCGAAGTTGAGGAAAGGTTAAAACTGTTTTTCTTCCTCAATTTATCCATGCTGGTTTTCTGTTTGCTTAACTCACAAAGTTAAAGTGGGACAGTCGACTGCTTTGCTGTCGGGCAAATGGCCATAAATTATGCATCTTGGCAATGATGACTTTTCTCTTTTCTGATCTTCTGTTTGGTTTTTAAAGCATTTTAAGATCTGGAACAACACCAACCATGTCGAAAGTCCAGCGTGAATGATTTTACCCTGAAGGTTTATCTTATTGAGGTTTGAATAAGAATGATTTATTCGAAATGAGATTTATTTGCAAAGAATGCCACTTTCCAAACTTTTTCATCAGTCTCCTTTCAATCGATTTTCTTACCAAACAGCATAATTTGAATATAAATTGTCTCTCCTTGCTTGTTTTTCCATTTCTCTTTTTATATTAAAATTGTATATCAATTTGAAGATATCAATTAGGAAATGAAAAAGTGCCTTCCTTTTGGTTAGCTGCAGAATCCCAAAACTTTTTTCCTCATATTTATCTTTCAGGATGCGTCCACACTGGCTCATGCTTGGGCACGCTTCAACCCCTGGGTCCAGTTTGTGTGGCCATTATGATTGCAAATGTGCTGTTCTCGAGCCTGATACACTTCTCTGCTTTGGCACACTTGAATGAAATGTGAAATGTGTACTTTGCTGTGGTACACTCCATGTACGAGCACGTGGACACAGCAAGGACATGATGCATGATCTTTGGCTTATATGGCGTAAATGCCACAAGTGCTCCTCTTGACAATCATTTTGATCAATGGCAGGGCTTTTTCAGTCCAAAATGACTTAACGTAAGACAAAAAGTGACTAAAGGTCGGAGCTCCAGCCGTAAGCTAAGAGGGGACAGAGCTTTTTCTGTCGCTGCCCCTAAGTTGTGGAACGAGCTCCCCCTCCACATTAAACAATCCTCCTCACTGTCTGTTCTTAAAACTCGTCTTAAAACCCACTTTTATTACTTGGCTTTTAACCCAGCATGAGACTCGGCTCTGTTTTAGTGTTTTATGGTTTCCATCCATCCATCTAACCGTCTATCCTGCTATTCAGGGTCGCGGGTGGCTGGAGCCTATCCCATCTATCATTGGGCGAGCGGTGGGGTACACCCTGGATTGGTCACCAGTCAATCGCAGGGCTGACACAGAAACAAACAACCATTCACGCACACACTGGGCTGTTTTGTTTTTGGACTGTGGGAGGAAGCTGGAGTACCTGGAGAGAACCCATGCGTGCATGGGGAGAACATCTAAACTCCACACAGAAAGGCACACCATGCCCGAACGGGGAATCGAATGTGTGATGGTTTGTTTTTAGTTTTTGTTTTACTTATTGTTTCTATTGTTCTTAAATTGTTTTTAGGAACAATGAAACAATAACTTAAGTGTTATACCCGTTTTTTAAAGTCTTGTTTTAATGTTTGTCCTTATATGTACAGCACTTTGTTTCAGCTGTGGTGGTTTTTAAAGTGCTGTATAAATAAAGTTGAGTTGAGCAAAGTTGTAGTTGTAGCTGTGTTTCCCATTGTGCTGACTCTGATAAGACCCAGTCCAAACAGACACTTCATGATGATGTAGGTGGTGGGGGGTTGTTAACGCGGCTGAGGCTCTGTTTGCTTTTGCTGTTTGCATCTTTGGTACAACTTTTTTCTTTCAAGGAAGCGTGATACTCAACCCAGCCTCTACCTTGTAAATCTATAGAATGGGATCTAAAAAAAAAGAAAAATTAAATTCAGTACCACTCCAGGCGGTCTGCGTCACAGTTGCAGTAGTGTTGTGGGTCCACACAGTCGCCCTGCAGACCACAGGCACACTGCTGACTGCCGGGCTGAGCTCCACCCCAGTACGTCTGAGGACTACCAGGACCAGGACCGCCAAACCACCAGCTGAACGGAGAGCCCTCTGAAACACAGCAACAACACACTTATTTTCATACACTAAATTTGCCTTAACATTACATCAGAGGTTAAAACGTGGAGAACATTGGCATCAGGCAAGCTCTGTCCATTTACTGAGAATAGGCAACAGTCACAGCCTGCACATAAAAAATAAAAGTGTGGGAAAGACTGTAACATTAAGGACAACTCAAACTTTTGTTGTTTCCCCCTGTGATACTTTTTCATTATGTTTTTTAGTGCAACTTCTTCTCTCTCACAAAACAAGAGTCCCTCCAAAACCATTTCCATTCCAGCACTACTCCCAGCGTGTTCTGCTCTTTTCTTATGGTCTTAATGTACACTCTGTTAAAAATCAACTTAATGCCCAGAAAATAAAATCCATCCATCCATCCATCTATTTGTCCCTTGCCTCCTACTTTTTGCCCTGAACTGATTGTGTCTTGTTTCTCAGCCAACAACACAGATGGACAAAAAAATGTGCTTTGTACTGGAGAATTGTTGAATTTCTGTTTGTATAATCACTGATCATAAACACTGCCTGAACCATTTTCTATGGGCAGAGATTCAAACAAATAAATAGCGAGAACCTGTTATTTCATGGATTCAAACTCAAAGTGATTCTGATATTGATTTGTTAACTTGATGAAGACAAGGTACCTTGATGTTACTGTGTTAAATATGGAAGACACAGCTTCAAATCTATTTTATAAAATAAGAGGAAGAAAATCCCTGAAGCCTGTTTCCATCTTAAAGCCTGAGTCATTCATTTTTATCAGAAAAGGTTCTCCAGGGCTTTGTTTTTCTACGGAAAGTAATTGCATGAGTCATCCTGTTAAAATTTAAGTCAAACACAGCTTATATATAAAACAAATACATTAGTTTCAGCAGTTACAGCCATAGTAAATCAAGCTCCAGGCAAAAAACAGAGCACTCAAACAGAATATCCCATCTTTTAAAATGATATTTTCTTGTCCACATTAGTCTGAGTTTATTTTTTTCTCCATCAACTCTCTGGTTGAGGGGACTGTGAGGACCATCCATATGAAGTGGATTGCAGTAAGAGCTTATATTTAAGACTACTTTTCTGTCTTTAACGCAACTTTTTACTGGATACAACATAACGAGGTAATGTCCTGATCAACAGTTTTGTAGCACTGTTGTTTGAAACATGTCAACAAACAAACGTTTTAAGTTTGCACCATATTTCAGTAACTGGCAACATTTAGAGCTACTCACAGTCCAGTGCTCTGAGATGTGTCTGTAACAGGTAACACAGATGAATCCTGGTTATTTCCTACCAGTGTTTATCTACCAAGCTGGGCAAACGTTACCTGGCTCCTCATTTTGTTGATAGACTCTCAAGTTTGAACAGATCACTGCTGTATAACAGCTGTTTGTGGTTGGAATAAAGATCTCACAAACAGATTAGCCCGTGTTTTAGTTAGTGCTCTATCACTCTCCCATTTAGCTTTTTCTGCTCTTCTGTCCCTTTTCTGTCAGATATTCAAACTTCAGTATCCACTTTAGCAGAGAAAAACACAGATCTCTCTTCTCACTGTTAAACTTCATCAGCTGGTGTGTTGTTGTCATAGAGACTTTGTGTTGCTGTAAATCAATGGGAAAGCTGAGAAATAGCCTTTAAAAATATAAAACTTTGATTCTGATAACCTCATTTTAAGTTGTGGATTATGATCATGGTTATGTATCCAGAGATTAGACTTTTTAAAGATCACTTGGAAAGTCCTCATTGTCCCTTCAAGGAACAGATAAAGGACCTTTATCAAATCAGGCACAACACTGTCCTTGCCAACTACTCCTCCTTTTCTGCATTTTTGCAAAAGGTTCCAAGCCAATTAGCAGGGATTAGCAGGGAGTGGCAGTGGGTTATTACCCTCCACCAACGAGTCTGCACTGATGCCGACTTGCTGAATACAGACGCCGCTAAATGGGTCTGGTGGTAGTCATGGAGAAACATATAAACATAAGTTCCATGCAAGTGTCATTCAGACATTTTTCTCTTAAAATCTACATGGTACTGAGTATCAAATAAAGTCCTACCCAGCATTAGTCCAGATAACAATTGATGCTAATCTAGGAACTGTTGCAAAAACTCTGCACCCTATCAAGAAGGGGCAGGTTTAGGCGGTTGATTTGAAAAAGGGTCCCAAAACTTACCCGGAGTGTTCAGGAGGCGGGATTTCTTGCAGTGATAGGAAAGTTCCTGTTCACAGTACTCTGATTGGCTGATGGCAGCCAATAGCTGCTCTTCCCTCGTGGAGTAGTCAAAGTGGATCGAATGCTGGTTTACACCTGGAGACGGTCGGACTCTGGTGAGCTCTGAGTTGTTGTGCTGAATCACCATCCACGTATCCTCCTCTGTAGACAAAAAAGAATAAATGTTAAAAGGCAGAAACTTTTCTGTTCTTTTTCTATCTCACTGTCCTCATTTTTTTAGATTAAGTGAGAAACCCCTACTTGCTTTCTCCCAAGCTGTTACCGTTTCATTTTTATTCAGCATTCAACCCTCTTCAGGTATGAAAAAGAATCTAAATAATTTAATAACTTGATTACAACACACATTGTTTCAAGCAAGTGCTTGTCATTTATAGTGGTACACAGAGAGATGAAAAGAGAAGCACAGAAAAGAAAAAAAAATGCAGCAGTCAAAATTCATTCATCTGCCATAAGTATTCTAATTTATACAATTATGTAAATCATGTAGAACACAGAAACAGATGGTGAGGAAGATGTACATTAAAAGAGAAAGAAATATATAATTAACATCAAAAAGAAAAAGAAGATAGGGAGCCCAGAGGCAAGAACAGATAGAGAGATAAATGAAGCAGAAAAAGGTTAAGGTAAAAATAGCAAAAAAGGGAGAGAAAGAGACTTATTATAAGTTACAGGGAGGAATATAGATGAGATTAGAGTGTGATGACAGGAGCATCATCATTTTCAATTATGGTCGCTCGCTGTTTATCATCAAACGTCAAGTGATGATGAGAGGGGGTGTGTGTGAGTGTGCATCACCTGTCATGTTGCAGTAGACCAGCTGTGGTTTGATTGGTCCGCTGCCGTCCACATCGATGTAGAAATGTCCGGATGTGTTGCCGTTGTGTTTGTACGCCTCGCAGGACTGTTCATACACAGCTGGGAGAGAAATAATGAGATCAGCTGCAACATGAATCAACAACAACAACACATCAGCTGTGAGGGGATGAAGATCATACAGGAGCTGAATCACTGGTACGTTCAACCACTGAGGAAAATCACTTCACGTCAGTTCTGCAACACACAGAAATGACTGATGGGAGTATTAAGAGTATAACTCACCACCTAATCTGCCTTGCATCCTCCTCTCTGTCTCTATCAGATAGCATCCTGTGCAGTCTAAGAATCTCCCACTTTAAAGGAAAGTCCTATCCAAAGATTCCCACACTCTGCTCACCTGTTTATCTCTCTGCTTCTGCACCGTCACATCTTTTTCATTCACTGCAGATTTTTTTTCACAGACAGAACCGGAGACAGCCCCTATGATTTTCGAGGAATTGACTCGAGGGAATCGGCACATAAATGATAAATCTCACCCACAAGCCAACCTCCATGCTTCTGTTTGCTTTCATTTTTTGTCAGTTAGTCACTAAGCTCCATCATATCACACACAAGTTACACAAATATTGCCTTAAGGGCCGAAATATAAAGGTTTAATGTATGGATGTATCTGGATAAAGCTTCCTAGGCTGCAGCCACAGAAACAAGAAAAGCACTTCATTTGTTCTGCCATAAAAAAGTTTACAGCTGCAATTACTGAAACAATACGGCCCCTGAGTAAATGCGTGATTGACAACCTCACAAATTAACTAAAAGCTTTTCTGTGTATTACGATAAACTGTAACTTTTCCATAAAGAGCTTTCAACTTAAAAAAAACATCTCATTGACACGAGTACCAAGAAGCTGACACGTCCACAAAAGCAGCAAAACAGAGTTTTACAGGATTGTTGATGACATTTCTTTTTCAATTTGCCTGCTTTGCTGAAAGTGTTGCATATATAAAAGTAATTATGAATGGAAAAAAAATTCATCATCCACAGCTTTTGTAATGTTTCATTTACTTTTTGCCCTTCATTTGTTTTTAATTTCCATATAATCTTTCAGAGTTCTCTAAATTTCCTCTTGCCCTCTCAATCTCTCTCCAAGAAATTCTTTGGCATACAATTAATGTGTGACAGTAAATACTTGTTGGAGAAAACAACTGCTGTATGATTAATGCTTTGTTTCCACACGAGAAGCTTTTTCCTTTTTTGCAAAACATTGGCTATAAATTATGCATTACAGTACCAACTTATAGGCACTTAAGTGTGATGTATGTTTATTATTATTGCCCCTTTAAAGACCTGCGCAAGGTTAAAGGATGAACGAGCTCCTGGTGGAATATATGTGTTCGCAGAAAACATATTTAACCTTGTTTATGTTGTCAAAGACCTCTCTCCTTTCAAGCTGCGTCTGTGAGGAGTTTCCAGCTGGATTGTAAAGTGGATAAAAATGAATAGTTATTTCTCTTTATGAGCTAAAAGAGGGAGGAGGGCCATCAACAACAAGAATGACAGCTTCTATGAATAAAGAGATAATGCCTACAAGTGTTGTGAAGGGTATACTATTAGACTGGACAGTGCGTGCACAGACGTTTGAAGCACAAAGGCATGTATAGCATCCGTTCTGGCTCCCAAAAGGGGCACAAATATTGACTCTCAAGAGGAAATTTTTGCAGATTTTGGCTCCCAAGAGGAGGACACTAAAACACAAGTTTGACACTGAGGAGGACACTTGAGCATGCTTTGCTTCCCAGGAGGGTAGTTTTTCATGTTCAAACCATCTTAAGAGGCAGATTAGTGTGGTTCACCAACTAGAAGAGCCCTTCAGGATGTGCTTTGGCTCCAAAAAAGGCACCATAGCCCAAGTTCGGCACCAAAGGAGGCCCTTTAGGAAGCATTTTGGGTGTGTTTTGGCTCCAAAGAGAAGCTTTCCCATGTTTTGGCTCCAAGGAATGTAGTTTATCATGTTTTAACCAAAGGAGGGCACTTTAGCATCTGATTTGACTCCCAACAAGACAATTAAGCGTATGTTCTGGCTCCTGAGAGGGCACTTTAGTGTATTTTAGCATCTGACAGGGCACTTTAGTATGTATTTTGGCTCCCAAGAAGGCCCTTTAGCTGAAGTTTGGCCCCAAAGAGGACACTTAAGCACCTGTTTTTCAGCACTTGGGCAACAAGGCCCCTCTCTGTGCCCACTTAAGCTCTAAATAGGGCACCTAGGAGTGTTGTGGGCACTTAACCATGTGTTTCAGCTCTTGAGAAGGCACTTTAGCATGTTTTGTCTCCCAAGAGGAAACTCAAGCACTTGTTTTTTAGCAATTGGGCCACAAGGCCCCTCTCTGTGCCCACCACTGATGCTGAATGATTGATAGCCTGCTGAAGAAGTTTCAAAAGAAAATAGCCAAAAGTGACTCTACATGTTTCATTGTAGCCCTGGCTCCAATGTTCCTACCAAACAACGTCTAACTTGTCCCGTTAGAAGTTAATTCCAGATGACGTTGGAGGGTACACCCGTAACAGGTTGCCAAAGCTAGCATACCAAGCTAAAATGCCCACCAATTAACCAAAAACACATATTTTTGAAGGAAAAGAAACTGGAGCAGAGGAAACCCTTGAATCGACAGGGAGAAAATGTGAAAACAAACCCCTGTATTGAGGAAGGTGACAGCGCTGACCACTACAACCACCATGCCACCCCCCAACACATTATTCACATTCTGGCAAACATGGCAATCAGTGCAAAGAAACTGTAATTTGTACACCCACTATCCACTTCATCTACCTTGTCATGGCTTGTCTACAGTTTAAAAACCTTAATTTAAAACACTTTAAAGCAGTGATTGATATACAACAAAATGAGTGAATCAGCAATCTTAAAGTATAAACATCCACCGGAACATTTTCCAAGTTTTCCAGGGTCACAGATCATTTTCTTGAGAAGGAACAGAGGGTAGAATTTACATACAAATAAACAAATACATTTATGGTGTGGGCCAGGGAAACAAATGAGCTTCCCTTCCTGAAAGACCAGCAGTTGCCACTGATATAAAGCTTAGGTAACACAACGATAACAATAATTGAGAAGGGGCATTGTTTTAGCTCAAGAGGTGCTTCATATGTCAAAGCTACAGGCTAAAGTTGGACTAAACTTGGCTTTCGAGCAGTGTAAGAACAAGTAGCAAAGTCACAACACTAACCTGAAGGCAAAAATTTAAGTCAACCAATTTAAACTTTTAAACTTAAAGTTCAATCTGGAGCTGCCATACAACTAGTGATAAAATGTGGTGATACTGGGTTGACAGGTGACTTACAGCTGTGACAGGTGGCTCCACTGTACCCAGTTTCAGAGCAGTTACAGTGAAACACAGTCCAGGACTGACTGCAGAGACCGCCATGTTCACAGCGACTGGGAGAACACCTGGAAAAAAAACCCACAGAGACAAAAATCAGTAAAGTTTATCACAAAGTTTTACCTTTCACTGATATCCTGCGAGATATGCATGTGGGAGGACTTTGATTTATTTCTTCTGTCAAGATCTTCTCGGAAAAAAGGAGAGAAAATGCATTGTTATATATTTTTTTATACAATCTAAGACAGGAAGGTTGAAAAATCCATTTGCTTGTTTTGGCAGCTCGAACATTGGAAACAATTCTTCAGGTTTTACAGCAGACAAACATTTCAGAGAGGACAAAAGAAGTCAATGCCTTTAAACACCTCCCATCCTTTATTTTCAAGAGAGGTAAACCTTTTATAGTGTGGTTGTCTGAAAAGTCAGAGAAGTTTACTTTGAAATTTATCTGCTTCATCTATCTTATGCTGAAGGCATTAATCGATCTGTATGTGGACACTTTGATATGAAAAACTGTCTCAGGATAAAACCTTTGACCTTGAGAAATGAGAAAGTTTAGATAAATCAAAAGAGATGTCATAATTTTCACAACTTCCCTTTCAAAATGAGACCACGGCTGAGAAAGTCAAGTTGTGCTGATGGGTCAAAAACACGTCTTTTAAGGTTTTTGATTCTGGCTCTAATAGCAAAGATACTTCTAATCTAACTGCTGCTCACAATTCCTCAGGAAGATTTCTTCCTTTGAGTTCAGTTTTTGAGATGAAAAAGCTGATCTTTGTTTTAGTGCATGATGTTTGTCTGCATCATACTCCGATTAAGGCACTTTTTATCGAGTTTCATAATTTATTAGATGAGATATTCATCACAAAAGTTTCTTCCTGCACTGTCACTGAGACGATGAACAGACTTGAAGCGAGTGTCCTCATTCTGGTAAACTAGGAAAAAGAAAAAGTGAAGATGACAACTTGCCATATCTCTGACAGTCTGGTTCACCTTTGTTGCTAGGGGTTGTTCTGCCTGAGGAAACAAAAACTGTTTCCACAAGACTTTATCACCAGTTTGTCATCTGCTCCAAGTGCACTTTTGTCAAACTTTAAAAACTGTTATATTGTTCTCAAAGCACTATAGTTCAGCTGTCGGTATATTGGTTTTAGCATGTCAGCAGCAAACTTTTCTTTCTGACAACTGACTCTGATAGAAGTATATTTAAACATGGGGGGCTTTTAGGAGTACAATAACTTTTGGTTTGGCTTTTGTGTGTTTAAATGTAGAGCTTAAGTGCTCATAGGGTTTGAAGTCTTGAAGTTTACTCTATTCACAACAGGGTTGTTACGATTATAAAATTTCAAACTCGATATCGATACCAAGGAAGATATTGGATACTCAATACCATTCCCGATTCTGGGAGGAATTCTAAAAAAACTGACAAATTCTAAAAAAGGCATAAAAAAGGTTTCATTAACACGGAAAACAGAAACCTAGATAAATAATCAATGAAATTAAATAATTAAATAACCAGAAAATGAAAGACACAAGACAATCACGTTTTCACTTCGTGCAAGTAAATGCAAAATAATTTACCCAAATGTATTTATATATTATCCTTTAACTTGCAAAAAATTGAAACATCTAAATTGAAAAAAATTACCACAAGTGCAACATTTTGGGTGTTTGAGGTAAAAACACCTAGGAAACAACAATGAGAACAATATTTTGAGGAATTAAACTGTTGAAGCTTGTCACACAACTGAAAAGCTGAATTCACCTCAGCTAGACTTTTTTGTATCATAGTATCGATACCATTGCAAATTAGTATTGTATCCTGATACAGTGTTTCAGCATCGATACTTTTGACAACCCTAATTTACAATAAAATTTGGTATAAGTTGAGGTAATCTGTTCTGGGAGACTTTATTTCTGAAAAATGAAACTTAATCAAACTATCTTTTTAAAAAAACCCTGCTCTTCCGACTCCACACACACTCACAGGGCCCAGACAGTGTATCATAAAACCCAACCGTGATAGCTTCAGACTAACACTTCCTCCCACAGAGACCAAACAGTGCAGTGTCACAGATGGATAACCAGTTGAGTCAAACTGCACATGGTCTCATCTTAAGTGCACATCCATTGAAATGTCATTCACAGAGCAGCATCGTGCTCAGCCCGGGGGCGTCCACACACTGTGTCCCGCAGCACCCTGTGGGCCATGATGCCAATTTAACCCGACCAAACTAAAAATCTGACACTTAAACTCCTGTCACTCAAAGTACAGTGATCTCATTACTGGAGGAAACCCCTGCCTCTGAGGCCTGTAGAGAGCCCAAAGCGTCTGTCAATAAAAACCCAGTGACAGAAGAAGCTACTGATGCTCAGAAAAAAAGACAGGAACTTAAGCTATTAAAGGTCTCAGAGGAAGACGTTCAACTGAAAGAAGGGAAATCAAATACACAAAAGGTAATGAAATACAGGCCAATCATAGTGGAGGGAAACACAGGGGTTGAAGGTAAAAAAAATTAACAGGAAACACTGAGAATTTAACAGAACAACCAGAGAAATTAGATACAGTTGTGCCCAAAAGTTTACACCCTCCAGCAGAGTTTTCCCATTTTTGGGCCTTTTCTCAGAAAATATGAATGATAACACAATATATTTTCTATCACTCATGGTTCGTGGTTGGGTGAAGATATTTATTGAAAAAAAGTTTACTCTTTTTAAATCATTATGACAACAAACTTCAAAAATGACCTTGTTAAGAAGTTTAAATCTGGTAGTTTTGGCCTGATAAATGCACAAAAGTTAACACAAATGTGTTTGAATGTCTACTAAAGGTAACCATCCTCACCTGTGATCTATTTGCTTGTAATCAGTGTGTGTGTATAAAAAAATGAACAGGGTAATTTTCGAAGTTTGTGTTGTCATTATGATTTAAAAAGCGATAACACAGTTGTTTGTTAATAAATGTCTTCACCCAACCTCTAACAATACAGAAGACAGAAAGGTTTTGTGTTATCATTCATATTTTCTGAGAAAAGGCCAAAAAAATCAGGTGTAAACTTTTAGGCACAACTGTAAATGCAAGGTGATAACAAAAAGTAATATGTAAACAATGTTACACAACATGGATACTATAGATTAAGGTTAGATAAGAAGACAACAAAAAAAATTCTTATCTCAATCAAAGTTAAAGCATAAACTGAGGAAGAACTTTTTCCAGTGCTGATATCCAGTCCAAATATTTTATGTTTGTAAAGTTTTAAGTGCTCCCCTTCATTATTACAACACTATAAAAATCTGGCGCACAGATTTAGGTATCTTGAAACACACCCTGCCCGTCCCACAGCTGCAGATCACACATTAAAACCCCGGAGTGTCTTTAACCGTCTCTAACTCCTGCTGTTTTTTATTGTGTTTCTGTGTCTTTTATTTTGTTTTATCACGCCATAAAGCACTTTGAATTGCCTCAGTGTATGAAATGTGCCATTCCAAAAACAAACTGCCTTGGCTCGCTTCAGAAAGCGAGAGAAACAAACACAGAGATGTGGGGGGCTAAATAGACATGCTATTTTATCAACAAGTGGAGGACAAAACAGGATGGATAACAGTTTAACATACCTGCACCCTGGAAAAATGTCCAAAGTGAGGTGTTTTATGTGTTACGCCTACATTTTTCAGTCTTTCAGGAGACTTTGTCTTACACAAGGGTTTGAACTTATGAACAAATGTTGTAATGGAGAGTCTTTGTGTGGCTTTGAGCTCCACGTTTGTCCAAAAGCAGTATTTGCTCTGGCCTTTAATACCCGGTGCTTCAGGCAACAATCATAAAACACACTGCAGATATAATAACCTGCCCTGACGTATGACTGGCCGCCACATCGAAGCCGTGTCACTGAGTCTATTTTCCACCCGACTTTACTGCACAATATATCCCATGGGCCCCAAATTCAATAAGCGGGATTACAGCGAGAGCATATGGTCGATTTTTTTCCCTCTTTACTAGGAAGAGCTGTTTTTATAGGTTTGTTACAGCGAGCAGTCAGATCTATGCAGGAATTGTGATGAATGCAGAAAACAGGAGACATTTAATTAAAACCACCCGAGCAGATTCTTCTTATCTAGCAAATATACAAGGCTCATTCAATATTTGTGTGTTTGTCTGTGGTGACAAAAAAAGCTATGTTCACAGTGTGAGGCTGTATGTGTGTGTGCATGTGTGTGTGTAATGTTCTATGGAGGAGGGTTTTTATAATTGTTGTGATCGTCTCATTAATTGTGCAGCTATTTGGTGTGACATGAAACGGCAAACAATTTATTCTGTGTCCTTCTTTCTTTCTGCTTCATCCTCTGAAGTGCAAGTTTTGGTTCCAGTTTTTCATTTCCAATCATGACAGGAGTAAACTTTAATCAATCATCTCGTAATCTTTCACTAAACTAGAAAACAGTCATTTATTTATTTTATTAGGTTTGAAATTGCGATCTGTCCAATTTCTTTTCCATTCAAGCTTTTATTCCTCTCTTGCATGATTTTCTGCATAGACAGCAGTGCCAAAGCAAGTCATCCAATCTTTTTTATTATCTTTGTTTGTATCACATAACAACCAGTGATGCAGCCAAGTATTGACACATTTGTCTTTCAATCATTAAAGACGCCTTTGTCTTTAAACTTGTGGGTGTTGTCTGTGTGTCACTGCTTCCTGAGCTTTATCTAAATATATATATCTAATTCTGGTGACGAAGGAAAGGAAAAGGAAGGAAAATGTTTCAAAGCAACAAAAAGTTGACACTCAAAAACTTTCACTTGACAAACCAGTCAAGGACGGGTAAGAAAAACATTTCTGTTTTAAAACCACCCGCTCTAAAGACACCTCTGACAGGCCAACAATAGAGCTATTATGTTCTGTCAAATCACTGTTTCACAGAAGGAACTCTTCGTGAAAGTCTGCTTCATGCTGCAGAAAAAAGCATCCCAAAAGTTTTCAGTCTAAATTAGATATCGACGTACAGCAGGTGGAATTCAACCACACTTAACAAAAACTTTTTGTTATAACACTTTTTTGTGTTATAATGTAACATGATACTGTGACTTTATCCATGGGCATCTCATATTTTGTGTGTCAGACCAGATCCAAGTCTTGACATGGGAATCAGAAACGAGGGACCTCTGCTGGGCGAGTTTTCTGACCTGGGGTCTGATTCTGATGGATGAATGATTAAGCATTTAACTTCAAGGCACTCAAGATGTAACATAAACAAATACTCCTGCTATGACATGTGAAATCACCAGTAAAGATTGTGTATCTTTGGCTCTTTATGTAGAAAAGTTTAAAGGTATTCAGACAAAACTTGCAGCTATCTCTCTCTAATGGTTTGGTGTGGTGTTTGATCCGTGTCTGTTTGGTATGTAATAAGAAAAGTGCTCTAAGCATATCATACATGCTGATCTTATCCCTTAAAATCAACTTTTAACATTCCAGACCAAGAATTTCATGAAGTTCAATAGTTTAAACAACTTAAGAGACAGATTTAACAATTCTCTTGAAGTTTTCTTTCCTCATGCTGACAGCAAGATGGCTGAGTGGTTGAGGTGTTGAACTTAAGTTCCAATGGGCAACAGCCCTTGTGGGTTCAAAGCCCACTCCTGGAAGGTTTGTAACTCAGATCAGCCCAAGTTGAACTTAGCTTTCAGAGGTCGTGTTAATCTTTCAAACTATAACAGGAGAAAAAACACCAAAGAATGAACTGAGGTTGATCTCTATACTTTCTGAAGTAGAGGAATCTTTCCCCATCTAAAATGAGGTAACGGCCCAGAGTGTCACCTTATTGCTACTTGAAGATTCAGACTCTAAGTTTAGTCAGACCGAGATGAACTAAGCAAGTCTCGGAACGTGCAACCTAATTTCATCCGGTAGAGGAAGTAGATAACCATGATGAACAGGGCTTAAACACAACAAACAAACCCCATGACACATATACGCTTTGCTTTTCAAAAAAGGACTCAGCCCCGCCTATTAAGGCAATGCGAGACTTCTTTGATCAGAAGTCAGATTCTCTTTTCTGCAAGTTTTTTCTGATGAGACTTGATCCCCCCTGTTACTTTAAAGTTGAGCTATGACCTTGGTCAGACAGCTGCCTGCCTGCATATAACAGTACTGACTGGTTCCTAACATACTTCAATGGACAAGTTTGGGTGACAAACCTGTCGAAAATCCCACACATGTCAATCTGCAGGTTGCTGTAGACTCCAAGCTGCTTCTGCTGCACCATGATCAGGTCCACGTTCTGGCTACCAAGAGTAATAAGACGCATGCAGCCCTGGAAGACATTAAAGGGATTTCTGCACTGCCGAGTGCCATCTTCAGCTGGGCAGCCTGGGAAAAGAAATTACAAAGAGTCTATAAAAGAGAGGTGAACATTTTCTACAAGTTTTAATAATGAGCTGACAAGCTCAAGTATGAATGAAATCCAAAAGGAAAAGAAAATATATGAAGTTCAAGCTGGTGTTGGTTATTTCTTTCTGACTGCATGACAATCATTTCATTCAACTCTTTTTAGATCTGTGATCAATTTGAGGTTCACCTGCTTCTGCATGGCTGCTTAAGGCATTACAGAGTTCAATTTTGAGGGAAAATAAAGACGACCTGTCTTTGCCTTACCACCAAAAAAGACGTGACTTTCAATGGTGATGGGGAATAAGGGGCTGGCCTGAGTGCTGCCTCCTTCATCTTTGTCCACAGTGACGCTCAGGCGGCCTCGCCTTGAGTTTAGCTCTACTGAATGCCACTGACCGTCATTCAGAGCAGAACCTGTGAACCAAAAACATCATTAACACACACTGCTGAATTTAGTTCCCAGCCATTTGTTGTTCAGGGCTGCACATTGAGCCGTAAAAACCTGCAGCAGACTTTGAGAGTGAGAGTATTTTGTTCAGTGCCAAAGCCAAGCATGATCACTCATGTAGTAATGACCAAATGAAGTTTCTGATCACAACACAACCTGCTGCACATGTTTGGAGACAGCTGAACTACATTTTGCTCACACTATTCAAGCTGAACATTATCAGTCAAAATAAGAACATTTCTGTTGAAATGTGTAAGGCTGCCTGCTTTGTGAGAAGAAGTGATGCAAAAAGATTGCACAAGCTGTCAGGAGTAGAAGAGTGCAGCTAACACGGTCCTCTTCTTTACTTTCACATCATCTGTTAGTTTGATTGACCTGCAACGAGTGCCAGCTGAGTTGCACAGAGCAATGACAGTGTCACTAGATACTCTGTAGACAGTATATCAACAGTAATAGACCCAGGTTGTTTGAGAGATGAGGCTGAAATAATATAAGATACATGCATAAAAATAAGCAATGTATCAGAAACAGCTTTTTGTAGAAGAGCTGCAGAGACCAAAGTGTGAAGCAGAGTGAGTATTTATGCTGACACTGGGCGTTATTACAAGCTTGGCATCACCACCAGTAATGGTTTGACTTTTATTTGTCATAATATATGTACCAGGATGGCCGAGTGGTTAAGGCGTTGGACTTAAGATCCAATGGGCAAAAGCCCTCGTGGGTTCGAACCCCACTCCTGGTAAATCACAACAAACAACAACAATACTTTAAGTGTGATAAAGAAATTTGAGGAACACCTTGCCATTGTTAAAATACAATTCTGACATGTCAACAGATTACAGCATTGTGTCAGAGAGGTGATGGCATTTCAGGGACATCTGTGAAGCATTTCTTGGCAAGAATTTGCCATTGACATGAATGCATTTACACACCTTCTTTATTTACTCTTAAATGGTTTGTTCGTGCTACTGTAGAAACACTGCAGTTCAAGATGGCAGCCTCTGTAGAGGAAGACCTATTTTATTTCAATACTCGGGTGATTGAACACTGGTTCAGACTTGAAGTTATAGTATTTCCATTTCTATCCAGTCTGTTCTTTTAAATGCTGCGAAAAATGTCACATTGTGTATTTAATTATTTCAAGCGTAAACATCTAAGTATGAAAACCAACCTGCACTGAGCTCTAACAGGGGTCTGCCAGCTTTATGGATCTGCAGCCGAAGTCTGGCCTCACTCAGGTACAACCAGACCACGCCCCCTTCCTGGGTAAGGTCAAAGGTGAGCAGAAGCCCTGCCTTGTTCCACGTCCTGAACTGGAACCCTATAGACACTCCCCCTGAGGATGACGCTGTCGCCGTCGGCAGCTGCAGGAAGCTCTGGGGGCCGGGGAATGTCACCGCAACGGAGACTGGCTCAGCACAAGAAAAGGTCACATTGCCCTGAGAGAGAAACCGGGAGATAGAGGAGGGACAGAAAAAGATATCTGATTACTTGAGAGATAAAACAACATAAACATGAATATTAATCAGCTGCAGAGGGTGTGCCGATGTGACCTCATGTCACAACGATCCCATCAGCGAGTCTCCTTAAGGAGGACATGACTCTGGACTTCCATAACGATAAGAGCAGAGCTTAGAGTAAGATTAGGAAGACAAACTTTAAAAATACCAAAGTCACCTCGCTTGGAGGTACAGACGATAAGAAATAAAGGAGAGCAAACAGTAAGCCTATTCCTAGAATATCTCCACATCTCTGTTACACTCCATTGTTTTGAGTGGTGGTAATGGCACCAGGTCCATTGCAAAGGCTGCAGCTGTAATAAATTACAGTGCCTGCTCTCTGCAGGGAATATCAGTCTGCTATCTTTATAATGCTCAGGAAACACAGATGACATCTAAAAGCCCTTTGCGGTGCAGTTAAAGTGATGCACTATAACTCATGTTAGAGAGGACTGTGCAAGTGCACAACACACACGACAACGTTACCTTAAAAACCCCTCAAAAGTCACAGCACGACAAGCCAACACTTCTTCATTCACATCCCTATTGGCTTCGTATTAATGGTCCTTTGCAGAGCACCATTTAGTCTCTGTGTTAAATAGGATCATAACTTTGTGGCTAGTACCTCAAGAGCCACATCATAAAATTGCCTCTATTAGATCTTCAGCCATGCATGTGAAATCTCTGAACCTCTTTACAAAGAATTCATGTTCTTTTCTGCTGCCTGGGTCTGTACTGTAATGAGAGAACATTTATTAGTCCCTGCAGAAACGCTTCACAGACTCTCCCTGATGAGCTTGCTCTGCTCATCCAGAATGCAGAAACATCTGAAGGTCTTAATAGCCAAGATGAGAGGGCATTAGTTAGGGTCTAACCAGCGTCAACACTCCTTTGTTTAGGCTTCATTTAATAGCAGCAGCAGCACCATCAGCCAGCACCTACAGTGTGCTTGAATGATGAAGCCAATATTTCACCTCTGTAATTGAATCCCGGAGGAGAAAAGTGAATCTAAAACACATACAGGGGAACTGCTTTTACACAAGTGGGATCGATAAAAAACAAGTTGAGAAGAGGAAATCAAGTACCTTAAGACAGAATGAAACATAACCCCAGAAAGTAGCACAACAAAACATGCATCCTCTGTAGTTTTGAATGCACTGTGTTGCATAATTTGTCAGCATTGAAGAAAGAAGCTCATGAAAACAGAATATTTCATCAGAGTATGACCAAAAAAACAGAAGCAGTTTAGCAGCTTGTGTCCTTTCTTTGAAGCTCTAGATAAAAGGCCACCAGCGCACTTACAGAGGAACCGAAGAAGCTCAAAGCTGCTGTTGTCCTCATGGCACAGACAAGCAGATGTTGCATCATTTTTAAGACCAAAGAACAGGCTTCTGATCTGCACGAAGACCGAATATTGCTGACAAATCTGGTTTTCAAAGCAGTATGAAGTATTACCACAGAAGGCTTCCATGTTTAATGTGTTTTACTGTCATGTTTCCTGTTCTTTTTTGCTGAGCACTCCATGTACTACTTTCAAGTTTTGGTTGCACTTTTGAAAATATTCTCTGAAGTTTGTAGGAGATAACAGTTTTTCCTTTTTTTTTCTTTAAATCATATATACAAACTCAATTCCAAAATAAAACTAAGAAGTTGTTTTGAATGTTGTATATGAAAAACAGAAAGCATTTTTTAAAAATTTCATAAAGCCACGGTTTCTTCACAAAGGCATTCACATAGACAACAAAACCTTAGCCTTAAAGTGTTTTCATTAGCATATTTCAAAGTTTTGACATTTATTCTTGTTTGTAATGTTATGTTATGTTTATTATTATCTTTATCATTATTATTGTATTTATTTTATTCAAATGTCTTTAACTCTGGCAGTCATGATATTAGACTCATAAAATAAATGAAATGTTAATAAGATATAACTTTGCCAATTATGCTATTAGGCCAATTATATAATATGTCTAAAGTGCAACATTTCAACCTCTTAAAAATGTCGGGACAGTATGTTCTACCATATTGGTTGCTTACATTTGACCAAGTGCACTTCATTTTTAGCTTTCAGGGGATTTGAAATACCATTTTTCAATGTGAGATATTTTATGTGATTGTTGAAGCATCAGTTGTGAACAAAAACATCCAAGCAATTGCAGAGATGGTCATATTTCACCTACTGTAAGAGTAACTTGGTGGTCTCTGTTTTGGAGTAGCTCTATCAGGTTCAGGCCATTGTACTGCAGATTTTCCAGGCAGCCGTGGAAGTTCTTCTTAGAGGTGATTGATTTCTGAGCTCCAGGGCTCTCGACTGCTCCTACACCCAGCTGTTGTGGGACCAAAACACACATTAACTTTCAATAATTAAATAAAATACAGCAAGTGTACTTCTTTGAGGTCTTTTGTGACTGAGTAAATCCCCACCTGCTTTATGTCCCAGTGGCTGAACTCTGAAGAAAGTTTAACTTTCTCTATGTGTTTGTCCACAGTGAGGTTGAGATGAGAGCCGCGCCGCTCAAACACCAAGTGGTGCCAGTGCTGGTCGTCTAACAAGCTGCCCAAGGAAGCAAGGCGCCGGGGTTCAGAGGGGGGAGTCCTTCCTGGAGGAAAAGAGGTGAAAAAAACAAGTGTGAGATTCTCTTTTACTTTTCTGGAGTAAAAAACAACGAGGGATATCCCATTCAGCATTTTCTGCCTCCCAAACCTGATTTTTTTGTATTGAATATCAGCTGTTACTAATAAATGTATACATGTGCAGCTTTTGAGCTATTTTTTACATTCTGGTTGATATATTTCCACTGGAGCCAGACCCATATGGGATTTTTGGGGCCTATGCTGATACCGATATTGGGGACAAAACAAAACAAAGCCGATATCTGATACATTGGCCAATATCCCATATATCTGCTGATACATAAAATAAGAACATTGATATACACAGGATACATACTGTACATGAACTTAAATTGTTATAATACCCAAAATGTGATTTTGGGTATGACACAGCATTGTTGAAATGCTGTATTATAGTCTTTCATTAGAAAAGGGTGGACATGTATTGACAGGAGCATTTATCTCTGTTTATTTCACGAAAAAGCATCTCACACGACATAGAACACCATACTGTGGTCTTATATTAGGTAATGGTGGACATGTGAATTAACAGTACCATTTATCACTGGCAGAGTGCAGCATGTACTCTGACAGACACACAGGGGCAGCGACGACACAATCTCCAAACACACAAAAAAAAAGTTTATACATCAGTTACATAATGGCCAATGCTGATTAATCGGTGACTCGCTATAATTGGCCCGATTAATCAGCCCCACCGATTTATCAGTCGGGCTCAAATTTCCACACTTCTGAAACTGAAGCCATGGATTTGCTAATGCTAAGCTGACAGACTGTCCCATGTTTTTTTGTTTTTGCTTTTTTCATACGGTGCTGTAAAGCCAATGTTATTGCTGTAACATGTCTGATTGTGCACGTGTCCTAGAAAAAAGTTCAGTTTTACTGCTGTTCCACATAAATATACCACCTTATTTTATTATTCATCATCAACTACACAAGGTTGGGCAAACTCAGAGCCCTTGGCCATATTGGCCTATTAGCATTCAGCAGCAAATTATGCTGAACAATGGCTAACATGAATGATCGGTTGTGAACATAGGCCAAAATGCTGATTACCAATACATTGAAAAATGCTAAAATTGGCCCAATGCAAAGCTAGAAGTAGGGATTAACACATTCCTATTTGACGCAAATCTTTGGTAATTTTTTCCTTTTTATGAACATTTGAAATTGCTCGGTAGATCCCACAGAGAGGACGACACAGAGGTCATCTCTGTTCATTGCATTAGAGATTTTAAAAGATTTATATGAGAACTGAAACCAAAGACATGATCATCACCAGAAGTGTAGAGGAAACACAGTGAGACATTGTTAATGATGGATGAGCTCCAGACGGTCCAATTTAGTTCATGTACTTCTGTATCACTTTAAGTGCTGTGAAAAGAAACTGGGAGAGTCTGCTGAGTGAGAGAGAGCTAAATACAGTCAGCCTTTAAAACACGTTGCTTATTTGAGGGAGAGCTTCTGGGAGAAATGCGTGGACAGTTTAGATTAGAGTGGACAAACGCTTATTGGATACTCAATGAAAAGTTTAGTTTCTATAAAAAGAAAGCACATCTTCTTTCAAGGAGAGGGAAAGTTCAGACTCAAAAAAGAGAAGGCCGGCTTATCAACACATTCCTGCTGTTGATTTATTTGATTACAGTCCAGGCGAGTTGAAAGAGACAGTAAAATCAATGTGAGAAGAATGATGGCTTTACTTACAAACTACATGTTGCAGAGGTTGGATCGGGGAGCAACAGGACATTTATGATGATTTGATTACCAGCAAAACGACTGACAAAAGAGAGTGTGAATCGATACAAGAGGTCCAAGGGCAAACCAGCAGAGAATGAAATGATATGAACAAATAAACTTCTTATTTCCTTTATTTCTGTGTTTAAGCTTTACCTCTCTCTGGGCTGTAGGTAACAGCAGAACTGAAGAAATGGTTTATGTATGGCATATAATCTTTCAGTGCAAGAATTGATTATACATAATGTTTTTAGGTAAGGCGGGCAGAAGTTTCATTTTTCAGACCACATTAGAAAATACTGGTTTGTACTCCAGCAGTGTGTACGCTCACTGTCAATGAGTCCTTGAGCAAGACTGTGATATGAATTGTGATTGGGGTGGGTCACTACAAATCAATAGGTTACTTCCTGAGGGGATCATGAATGTGCAGTGAAAATATTAACAAGCTCTAGGTCAGCAGATTTGAAAAATTTAAACATCAGGGTGATGGTGGTACAGAGGACAGGTCGAGGGGTCTGAGAAATCGAAACATTTTTTATCTACGGAGTGTGCACGTGCGCATGAAAGTCTAATGTAGTATTATATATATACAGTGATCATCACTAGAGTGCTGCAGCTGTAGAAGAGTAAAAGAAATCTTAGCTGTGCAAGAAATGCTGCTACAGCTGCCAAAGGAGCGCAGGATGCTTAGCAGAGTCTTCAAGAAATTAAGCAAACTTCTAATGACTCCAGCTTTTTCTGTCAGAGTCAAGGAGGGTCAAACTGAATGTGCTGGCTCTTTTTTGCAGCTCTTTTACAGTTTCACAGTTCTTTTACTGTCTGCTTTTTCAGCTTTTCACTGTGACTCTAAATCTGATATCACAGAGGGATTCTTATCAGAGACTGTTTCCTCTGTAATCAGCTCCAAACACGGTTTTTAAACAGCAAACACTATACGGGAAATCAACAATCCTTGTTCTCTGATGGTGTAGATTATCAAAACTAATAGACCCATCTCTCTGTGAGATTCTTATCTTAAAAGAAATGACTGACTGTTCCAACAGGCTTGTTAAAGAGATGTCTGCATTTCAAACTGCCTGCCGTTAACAATGGAGGCTCTTTGTCCCTGAATGTTTATAGAGGACGACACTGTCTGGACCATTCTGCTGTTAAACACCGGTCTAGTTCTGCTCAACTCTAAGTCAAGTAAAGGATAAAAAGCCAGCTGCACTTTGAGTGTCTAAGTATATTGTAGGTATCATAGCATGCAGCTTAAACACCTTTTGAAGGTTTTCTAGAAAGAGTTGTTTTATGGACATGGAGTTTGGGTATTGCGCCCGGCATCCAAGAGACAACTTCTTCATTTGTGAGGCCTGAATTTGAATACTTATGACTGATTTCTACAGTCGTGGGAACTGTTTTGTAAGTGTAAAGGTGAGTTGAATAATTTACCCAAAACTGACAGGATGGCGAAGTGGTTGAGGTGTTGGGTTCAAGATCCAATGGGTAACAGCTCTCGTGGGTTCAAACCCCATTCCCGGTAGTTTCATATTGAACTTACAAATTTATAATTGCACATACGATGCAAAGGCCACAGACGAACTGTGCAATGTGTTGAAAAATCATATTGCACTGAATCCATTCCAAGAAGAGGAGGATCGTTACACTGTGCAATTGTTGAGATTTTGCAAAAGATGATACTGGATTCTATCTGTGCAAACCAAATCTATTTATACATATTTGGCCTTTCTTTTTGACAGGAAAGTTTGAGAGAAAGAGGACTAACTCTGCCTGAAGAGGGAAATAGGAGACACTAAATATTGTCAGGAACAGTGATGTATTTTATGACCAGGGCAAAAATGAATGCAGCATGGGAGCTCCTACTCTGACAACTGAGCAAAATCACCAGAAAAAGCTTTTTATTTTGGATTGCGCACATGGCTTCAAAATATTGGATCATGAAACAACAGAAAATACCCAAGGCTGGATGTCAAATCACAAATAAATATACTTGAAAGGAATGTAGGTGAGCAGTCAAGTTCATTTTTACTCAAAAGTAATTAGACAATCCTTCATCTGCCACCAGGATGGCCGAGTGGTTAAGGCGTTGGACTTAAGATCCAATGGGCAAAGGCCCTCGTGGGTTCGAACCCCACTCCTGGTATCCTGGTAACAAATGCATCTCTATAAGTGAAGTCTGAAATCATTTGTCATTATGTAAAAATCTTAGGAGAAAGGAACTGAGTCAAGTCAGGCATCATAAGTTACAGACTCTGAAATACAGTAAATCTTATCAGATAGAAGCATTTCTCTAGAGAGGAGTTTTTAATGAGGGGACTTTTGGCCTCTCACTTTACAGGACAGTTTGAAGGAAACAGGAATAAAGTAGCCAGAATGAGGGATGGCATGTACCAGGTACTGTCAGGACCAGAGATGCACCTACTCTGACAACTGAGCTAAAATAGCTTCCTGGATATTTATTGTAGATTGTAGCTGTAAAATATTGCAGAACAGGGGGGAAAAAACTCTAACTTGATGCTAATTTATATGCTGGAAATACAGATGAGTGGTATTGAGCTACTACTCCTGTCCTCATTCTTGCTTGTGTTGTACGACGCTTTGGACAAAAGTGTCAGCTAAACGAAATTGTACAACTGTAAAATTGTTGAGCTGGTATTGTTTTGATTAATTAACAAGATAGTCTCCTAAATGTCACCAGAATGACCGAGTGGTTAAAGCGTTGGTCTCCCCTTGTAAACTGAATGAATGCATGAGCAACAGAGAAGTCTTAACTGTAAATTAAAATAACTGATCATGAGTATGTAGCAGAAGGTGGTGCTTTGACGTGAGCTGTCTGATAAACCACTGTGTTTTTTTCATCCGTTTGTGATGAATAGATTTTTGAAACTTTGGTTCTGTAGAATAATTTGTTTATGTTTCCATGAACTTATGAAGATTTGGACCTAAAGGGGGGCTGGCTTGAACTTTTTGGTTGGACTCCATTGTTTCCTTCAAAGTTGCAGACCTTGTTCTGTGACAACATGAAAAAATGTCAAACTATAAGTGCTTTCTTTCTTCTGTTTTTTCAAAAAAGCATTGTTGATCTTGTTCATGGCTGTTACTCAGAGTTGTGTCATGAAGTGTAATGCATCTACCCCGGGGGTTAAAACCTGGACGTGAGAATGCAACAAAGCAAAGGGGCCCATGCATGAGCTCAGAGTCAAAGCACAAAGCTTATGACCCAAATTACACAATCTGTAACCTAAAAATCCAATATAGAGAGACAGAGGGAGAAAGAGTGGAAGAGTGAACTGGAAGGAGGGCAGAGGCAGTAATAAAGAGACGAAGAATGATGAAGTGCAGTGGACTGAAAGCGAAAGAACAAGAACAAGGGCTTAGAACCACAAGAGCATGCCAAAATGTCAAGAGAGGAACAAAACAACGTGGTGAGATGGATGAAGAGAGCACTTTTTAAAAGAAGCAAATGGCCTCTTCTGCTGTAGGAAGCAGTGATCTGTGAAAGCAAACAACTGTAATTAGGACAGAAAAATGGGGAAAGGCAGAAAGTAGAGGTGAGAAGAAGAGAAAGAGAAGAAAAGGAATAAAGAAGATGGTAATCTGTTTTCTGTGTACGTCTATTGCAATGGGGGAGCTCTCCTTACTTTCTTCTATCATTTCAGTGGGGGACCTTTACATCCTTTCACAGGCTGAATATTGGATCAAAAGTACTGACCCAGAACTGTTGGAGGTCCTTCTTTTGCTTGTACTTAGGGCTGGACAATTTTGCAAAATATGCAAAAAAATAATATAGTTATGATCATGTTTCCCTTGACTGCAATTGTGATTTATTGTTCCATTATTTCATAGTTCCCTATCTTACATGTTGTGAGTACCAATTGCTATAAAACAAACAAAAAAGACACAAAAGAAAATCTGTTTGCATTTACAGGTACAATAACAAAAATAGTAAATCATAAAAAAAGTTCAACATTTTTGGTCTCTCATTTTTGAGATAGTGAAGCCCAGATATCATGTAGACTCGTTATACTTAGAGTGAATTATGCCAATCATATATTTCCTGAAATATTGATGATTATGGCTTAATTAATTGAAACCCAGAATTCAGTGTCTCAGAAAATTAAAATATCATATAAGATCAATAAAAAATTAAAATTAAAGCCGCAAGCGGCGATACACGGGCCCTCGCTCACGTGCGCTCCTCCGAGCTTGCGCTCGGAGAACCGCACGAGAGCGACTCCCCGCTCCTCGCCGCTTGCGGCTTTAATTTTAAAAAGCGTCGACCTGTGTGCATGTCTGAACATGCTGCAATCGTTCTCAGTCAGCCACATGGGAGCGAGGGCCGTTCTTTGCTGCATGTGGCTCTACTTTTAAATACATTTACTTCTGTGTCGAATTTTAACATTTTCTTGCTTTTATAGTGAAGATTTTTGTGGCTGTGGAATGACCTTGATCCATGTGAAATAAAGAAAAATGGCTCCTTAAAGGTTGCAGACCCCTGCTCATGTGTTTCAGGGTTCAGCTGAAATAGAATAATGACGACATGCAGAGAGCTGCATGGCCACAGCACATTCCTCTGTCTGCTCTCATGTTTCTTCAAGAAGCCTCCCTGTGCACTGAAAATAGGTCACACAGCAAAAATGGTCATTTGGCTCCATCTGGTGGCCAAACTCACACAGACTACCCAAAGATTCAGTTTGGCCAGTAGATGGAGCTAAAACCCATTTTTGTTGGAGCAAAATGATNCCCTAGTGGCCACGCCCATCAATATTATAACAATCCTTTAATAACTTTTGATCATCAGTGGGTCTAGTATGCACCTGTCCAATTTGGAGATAATCAGAAAAAAACTGTAGGACAAGTTCGAAAAAGTTCGTACCGTGCTAGCGCAAAAATTCTAACTTTGACGTAAAATTTCAGAACTTTAGATTATTGTTTTGCCTTAACATTTTACATTTTTATAAAGGTCTTGGGGTGATAAACGTGCCCAAAAAATTTCATACAAATCGGAGCATGTAAATTTTTCTTTTTTTTTGGCGCCCTCTGGTGGCCACGCCCCTGAAGATTATAACAATCTTTTAATAACTTTTAATCGTCACTGTGTGTAGTATACACATTAGAAATTTGAAGCTGATCCGACAAAAATCCTAGGACAAGTTCGTTCAAATACGTACCCTAAAAATCGTCAAATTCCGACTTTTGGGACAAATTTCCGAACTTGCTGTGCGAAATTCAGAGTTTGCCCAAGAGAATTTTTTGAAGGTCGAGGCATGATTGAGGTAGCCAAAAAATTTCAGACTTGTAAGTGAAAGTAGGCGGCGGGGCTACCGTTTTAAGCTAATGCTAAATGCTAGCAAGATTGTAGCATTTTTTGAGTGGCAAAATAATAAATTTTTCGCAGTGGTCAGGGGGGGTAGGACATAGTGTGGCGCTCTTTTTTTCAAGGGAAAGGGGCGAAAATTGGGGTTAAAGCGGCGGAAAAAATGTATAATCCTTAAGGTTCCAAGAGGGCCTTCGCCCGCCTGTCGGTCGCTCGGGCCCTAATGATGTTTTAAACAGAAATGTCAGGCCTCTGAGAAGGTTTTGCTACTTCCTGGCCATTTTCAAAGCTTTCTCTCAATTTTTGCCCTTTTTTGCTCATTTTGTCTCCTTTTTGCCACCTTTCATTTAATTCTATGGCTATTTCTTGCCATTTTTGTCACTTTTCACCACTTAAATTGTTTCTCTTTTAAAGGTAGTTTTCAACAACTTGGTTTTTTGGTCGAGCAGGTTTGAGTTCAGGGTTGTAGAGCATAAAACATCTGTAAAAATTGGTAGCTGGTATTTTATTGCACTGCCTGCTACTGGAATATTGCAGCAGGCAATATTGTGATTTATATAAGTGGTGATTAATTTCCCAGCCTACTTGTGAATGGTATTAAACTTAAACATGGCATTATTGTATTGCTTTTCACTTAACTTTTTATTCAATGACAAAATCTGTACGATAGGAGACAAACTTCTTTTTGACCTTCATGCGTTGCCCATCTGTCCTTATAGGGTTTCAGTCTCTTTTGGGAAGTCAGAGATAGCTTGGCAACAGGCTGCGAAAAAATATGGATGAAAGAAAAGATGGATGATTGAAGATAAGGATATAGGGATGAGAGAATATCTGAAAAAGACACATGGCAGAGAGGTGGGCAGAAGGGGAGATGAAAAGATAGCCGGGAAAAGGGAGAAAGAAGTGTGCTCTGACAGATGAAAGCGCAGAAAGAGAGAGAGAAGGAGACAAATAGAGGAGAAGATGGTCGGGATGTACGAAGGGAGGGATGTTTTCCGATGGATTAAGGAGGAGTTTCAGCAGCCAGATGGGTTTTTGAGGAGAGGTGGGCCATATGGTGATGATTCAGCACAGTAGCCAAACAACCTCTGGTTTAACCCTGTTTACACACACTTACACACACAAACGCATAAATATACAAACACACACTCCTCTGTATAGACTGTGAGCCATGCATCAAGCCATACAGAGTCCGGCTCTTAACACATGCTACAGTGAGCGGGAGACATCCATCATGGCTGTAAGCAGACAGCAGAGCGTGAGATAAGATTTAAACCAATCAGGCGGCAGCGTGCATGTCGTCTGTTTCTATCAACCACAACCAATCTAAAGTTTTCTCAGGGGGGTTTCCTTTGTCCTTCAACTAAAACAAATTTGCTGCACCTGTACAACTTTAAAGTACTTATAAATACAACAGCTGAAGGGAAAACGTCTCCTCTCTTTTAGATGACACAAATGGGATTGGTTTTTTTGGGGGGGTAAATACAGGCT
>RPOG01000882.1:54967-216857 GCA_008086565.1 Thalassoma bifasciatum | reverse complement strand
GAATCAGAAGAAGACGAAGAAGCAACAACAACAAAAAATAATTAATAAAAAAAAAAAATTAAAAAAAATCTTTGCAATTAATGCAAAACAAAAAAAAAAACAACTTTAAATCACTTGATTACCTTCTCTTACATTTTCAAAAAGGAGTGGAAGGAAGAAAAACTTATTAATTTCCACCCCTTCTCCAGTTTTAATTAATAGCGGTCCACCTGGCCAACTTTTATCTATATCTCTCTCTATGGTAAATAACCATATACGTCTCCAAATACATACATGCATTTACACATACATACACACACATCTTCGAGTTAATTTGACCCGATTCTAGAAGTTATTTTGGTCATAACTTTGGTTTTCTGTCATAGAATTGTTTGAAAATTACATGAATAGTTCCATACTTGTACAATTAGTAAGGACTATTTTTGTAAAATTATGTTTTTTATATATTTATAGTAGCCTCCTGCCATTAAAATAACTGGAATGATTTCAAAACAATAGCCTTCCTACACTTTGAAAAATACCTTTCTGTGATAATACAGCAACATTTGTACCAACATGTGTGTAACATCGTCACTAAAATGGAGAAACAAAAGTGTTTGGAGAAAATTTTTCACATTGTACTTTATAGACATCAGAAAAGACAGTGCAGAGTAAATCTAACAACAACAGGAGGGTTAAACTGTTTTACTTTTTTGATGTGATAATGTATCAATAATATGGTAATACACACAAAACATGCATGCCACATGTTAATACCTAAATATTTTTGATATCCTGAACATAAATACAGCACATACACACAAAATAAGTACATGAAGATCCACAAAGTGTAGATTATCTTTCCTTTTCTGCCCCATAAACAGAAGGTTGTATGACATATTAGTCTCATGTGAACTAAAATAACCCACAGGCTCGCTTCAAAGTTATGTAAAACACAAAGAAAGTTTGTTAACACTCAACTTTTAGTGAATTATGTACCTTTAAGCTTAACACTGTTGTGTTTAATCTTATCCTGTATGTTTTTTTTCCCAGTTCCCAAACCTTTGGTGGAGCTGCACGTGAAGCTTCTCCGAAAACTGGGGAGGTCTGTGACGACCGACCGCTGGGAGAAATATCTGGCAAAGGTGAGGGCTCTCTGTTCAGGTGCATCTAGGTTGTGAAATCATGGAGAAAGTTTGTTATTTTGATCTGGAAATGAAAATGTAATATGCATGGACATTTTAACTAGCAACACAAACATGTTATCTCCAAGAAAAAAACCAACAACTTATAAATCCATACACATGTATACGGGTCAATGACGTCCCTTTTTTGTGTCTGAGTGCAATATTTCCTTCCATCATGAATTGAGTATTTCATCACATGTATTTCTTTATTCTATGAAACCTGTGTTATTTGAACACATCTTTAAACTATTAAAATATAACATGTTTTTTTGTGTTTTGGTTCCTCAAACCCCCAAAATGTCAGGTGGTGCAACCGTCCTGACAAGTATCCACAGTAATTAAACTCTAAAAATTGAATGTCAGTTATTGTAAATGGAAATTAAAAATACAGTGGCATTATTTTATGCTTGAACCTTTTTAAATAAAACATTCTTTGCAAATAAAAAGAATTTTAAAGCTGTTGAGAAATGTCAAAAACTTTTGTCCCGTAATTTTCACCTTGTCAAATGTCAGGGTGGTGCAACCGTAACATTAGACTTTTATTTTAAAGTGAAGAGAATAAAACAGGAAACAGGAAACTGCATCAGCCAGAGGAGCCCAAATGACATTTGTGACCAAGTGGAAAAGTTTGTAGATTTCTCTGAAATACTGATAAAAAAGGTTTTTTCACTTCATTGGTGACTGGAACAATTTCCATGTCAGGTGGTACAACCAATGTAATAATGTGAAATGTTATTTTAACATCAAATTATTTATCTTATTCACAAATAAAAGAAATGAAACACAAAATGAAAATGTATGAGTCACTACAGACACTTGAGAGATACTTGCCAATAATTTCACACAGAAAAAATAACAGGAACATATAAATATATTTTCATATATTTGGTTGCACCACCTGACATTTTTGGGTGCTCAAATTAAAAATACTAAAAAATAATGAACCTAAAAACTTTGAAATGTTGGTCAACTACTGAAATCTGTTAGAAAACATAATTCTTCACTCAGAAATATGTTTTTATCCATTTTCAAAGAACTTTTTAAAAATACGTTTTTAGATCCTCTTTTTGTCATTGACCCAGATACATCCTTTACGGATATGTATACACAATTGTCCAATGTACAAATACTCAATCCAATTTACTAATTTCCTGCTGGTTACTGTGTTTAAAGGTTTGTCAGGAGCTGAACAACACCTGGGCCTGGGAGCTGGAGCAGAAAGGTTACCAGGAAATGTCCATGGAGTGCAAGTCCAGCATCCTCAAAGTACGAGAAAAAGTTGTTTCACTTTGAGGAACATCTGCAGGAAACTCCACATCTGTATTAACCCTTTATGCTCCTCTTTTGCTCCTCAGTATCTCTGCGAGTGTCAGTTTGATGAAAACCTAAAGTTCAAGATGCTGATCCACGAGGAGGACCCGGAGAAGATGCGCCTGCAGCCGATTGGTCGAGACCGTCAGGGCCTTATGTACTGGCTCCAGCTGGACCACGAGCAGAACATCCGCCTGTACACGGAGGAGCAGGACGACCTGGACGGATCCACCTGGAGGTGCATCGTCAGGACGCGCAACGACCTCGCAGACGCTCTGGAGCTGCTGAAGGGTCAGATCGAGCCGAACCAGAGTCAGGATCAGGATCAGGATCAGGATCAGGCTGGAACCAGAAGCACCAGCCCCACAGATAAAGAAGCAGGTTTGTGATTGTGATTTATTTAGGGATTATTTTCAGGTTCCCTCTCTTATGCGTTCTTAACCCTTTTAACGACCTCTTCGACCAAATGTTTTGGCACATTTTGAGTCACTATATTTCAATAAGACGAGTCTCTAACTTAACGCAAACTGATTTAACCATCTCTATCGCTCGTTAGAAGTAAACAAAGCTGAAGAAATCCACCAGGTGGCGCTACGGCTGTTAATGATAACCAACTAGGAAGTCTCAACTTGAAAATCATATTTTTTTGTAGGAAATATAAAAGGCAGAGATAGTTCTTTTTAACATGGCATCAGTGAATTAGGCCTTACTAAACAGAAATATGTAACTTAATAATAGAAAACAAGTAAAATTCCATGTTTAATGATTTTTTTAAAACGCGCAACTATTTTGTTGATTTTCTGTTTGTGGTGAGTGCAGCGAAACTCAGTTGATGTAACAAAAATTGACTATTTGCCTCAAAATCAACCCATTTAACCCAGTTTTAGATTATTTATTACTGTAGAAATGATGAATCATCATTTAAACATAATGCATAAAAATGGATAATATTTTATTTTATCAGTTTCTGAGTCATAGTACATAAAAGCACGAGTAATCATTTGGAAAACTTAATTATCAACATTTTTCTCATCCTTTTTTCTTTGTGGGCAATAAGCAACAATCACTCAGGAATAAAAAAACTTTTAAAAAGAAGAGCTGTTTTGAGTCATATGGCATATTTGATATCACTTGCTGTATTGAAAGAGTTTTTGTATATTCTTTTTTTGAATAAGAAAAACACAAACATGAGGGAGAAAAGAAGAATTTTGATTTTTAAAAAATCTAGAAACACTATTTGCATAAACACATAAAGGTAAATATCATAAAAAGTTAAATTGTTTTGGTCACTTATTTCGGAAAGGTAAACCCAGATCTTATATAGACTTATTATATATAGAGTATAATGAATACAGAAGAGTTTCAGAGTGTGTGTGTGTGTTTTTGTTTGTTATCAGGTGATGAAGCTGCTGAAAGCATGAACCCAGAGTCTTGTAAGGAAACAGAGGAACAAACGGACACTAAAGACGATAAAACCGCTGTGACAGAAGAGAAACCCCTCATCCAAGGTAAAACTCAACGTCTCAATACAAGAAATAAACTCTTGATTTGAGAAAGAGAAGACGAGAAACAAGTCAAATGATCTGCATGTGTCGTGAGAAATTTAGACTTGATAAGATTCCTTGAAATAAGAAAATATAAGCGCTCGTTCAAAGCTCTGTAAAAGTCAAACCTTATTATTAACAACGAGTGAGGAGGGGACACGGTGGACATGAGACCCTTCTGTATGTGGTTATATTCTTTATTTCTGTCTTTATTTGCCTCGTCCATGAGAAGTGCATAAATATCCCTCCTTTTGTCTTCAGATTTAATCTGCACTGTCTCTTCTGACTGCTTATAACTTTCCAGCAATTATTTTCCTCAATTTTTGTGAAGACTTCTTTTTTATTACTAAAACTAAGACAGAAGTAGGGGCGAGTAAAAATATCTCGATGCATCGCAATATTACGCAATTCAATACGGATTCAGCAGACTCTCTGAATCGATTCCCCTCCTGGCCAGTGGGGGCGCTGTGTATATCTCTGAACACAGCAGCGTATGGCAGATAGATAATGATGTGGAGTAAGAGACAGTAACTTAAGATTTAGTCGTTTATTTTGTCTCAATTGCACCAAGGTGCTGTAAAATTGAAGCTACCAAAAAGGAAACATAATAGATTAGCGTAAACAAGCAGCCAAAATGATGTAAACAGACAAACTTAACTCAGAGAGTTTGCTCTTAAGTTGCTGGCTTCAGTTCGCAAAAAGGCTGTTAGCTCGATGCTAGTATGAATTGAAAATTCCATTGATGGACTAACAAAGTTAGCATTGCAATTATTTTTATTTTACATGAGCAGATTATTGATTTCAGACTCACAAAAAAAAAACACTTTGCACATCATCACTACAGGAATGTGTTTTCTAACTCCAAGGAATGATAATAAAGTTAAAGAAAACATTTATAAGCTGCTTCTTGCTGCCCCTGGCTCCACTCTACGGAAGCCCTAGATGGCCAAAACACCAACACTACAAAAAGTGAAATCTAAGCAAGTCATTATGTCTTATTTTTAGTCAAATGTGTCTGACTATTCTTGATTTGAGCCACATTTACTAGACAAGGTCATAAAAATGTCTCATTTCGAGTTTTTTAAAGACAAAAATGAGGTGTAAATTGCTTGTAACAAGTAAAAAAAAATCTGCCAATGGGATAAGATAAAAGATTCTTGTTTTTAGACATCTTTCTAATTTCAAGAAACTTCCCGGGCGAATTCGTCTTATCCCATTGGCAGATTTTTTTGACTCCTTACAAGCAATTTACACCTCATTTTTGTCTTAAAAAAACTTGAAATAAGACATTTTTATGACCTGGTCTGGTGAATGTGGCTCAAATTAAGAACAATAAGACAATTTTTACTACAAATAAGACAGAATGACTTGCTTAGATTTCCGTTTTTGCCGTGAAAATACAAAGCCATTTAAAAACTAAACAGAATAAAAATTTAAATGTCAACAGGAACTTTTATTATGGGTGTGTTTCTACTTCTTACTGAATCAATAATGAATTGAGTAGTTTGACTCCTGAGCTCTGTCCTGGTTTTCAGGAGTTAAAGTGTGTGTGTGTGTGTGTATGTGTGTGTGTGTGTGTGTGTGTGTGTGTGTGTGTGTGTGTGTGTGTTTTTCAGAGATAAAGCAGGAGCCGACACACTCTCTGAAGCAGGAAAACACTGAAGCGAAAGACGACAAAACCGATCACAAACCTCCCGTGTTCGATAACCGCGTCAGCACCATCACCACCGTCATCAAATCAGAGTCCAGGGACGCCGAGGCGCCGAGAAACGCAGAGGCGCCGAGAAACGCCGAGGCGCCGAGGAACGCTGAGGCGCCGAGAAACGCAGAGGCCCCGAGGAACGCCGTGTCCGTGGTCATAACGCCTGGTGCACCGCTCTCAAAACAGGAAGTGAAGAAAGAGGAGGAGGCGGAGCGAGCGGTGGTGAGGAGCAGCCAGCAGGCGAAGATCCCTCTGAAGAAGAGGGAGCTGAAGCTCGCCGAGAGTTTCCATAGCAACCACCTGAACAACAGCAACAGCAGCAGCATCATCGTGTGTAACCCCTCAGTGATTCAGACCAAAGACGCTCACAGCAGAGACGCTCCGGCGCCGCCCGCAGGTCAACACGTGACCTCTGAACCCAGGCAGGAACTGACCAACGGGAGAACGTCCGTGCTCCTGCCGCACAAAGAAGGGCAGAATGGCGTCATAGGGGTCGTAGGTCAAGTCGTAGGTCACGTTGGCGTGATTCGCAGCCCGTCAGAGCTCCACCGGGCGCCGTGTGGCGAGCAACAGGAGCAGAACGGGCCGAACATGAGGGAGGAGGAGAGGGAGGCGGGCCGGCAGTCGGTGCTGAGGAAGGGACCAGTGGAGGGGGAGGCGGCGCCGGCGGTGGCGTTTACCTGTCCTCCTCCTCAGACCAAGCCCCCGCCACCGCCACTACCACCACCGCCACCGCCACCGCTGTTGTCGTCGGTTAAAGTGGATCAACTGGAGGGAAAAGTGTGTTCAGTTCGTATTTCCTCACTTCCTGTGAGCACAGAGGCGCTCAGGAGACAGGCAGAGAAACTGACGGAGGACGCCAAAACTACGGCGCAGCAGAAAGACGGCGGCGTGGACGAGACGGACAGAGCGGCGAGGAGAGCGCCGCATCGCCCCGCAGAAGAAGATGAAGAAGAAGAAGAAGAAGGAGGCACAGCTGAGAAGGAGAAGAGTAAAAACACTTCAGGAAAAGTGGAGACAGAGACGGAGAGTTCGGCTCTGAAAGTCGAGGAGAAAGAGGAAGCTGTGAACGGCGGCGAGGAGGAGGAGGAGGAGGCGGCGTGCAGGGCGAAGGATTCCAAACCTCCATCAGAGCAGAAAGCGGGTCCACGAGAGGAGGCGTCGTCCGAGCTGCAGAAAGAAGGAATCAGGTTAAAGATCAAGATCCCGCCTCATCGCAGGAACAAAGTGAAAGGAAAAGGAGCGAAGGAGGAGAAGGAGAAGGAGGCGCAGGAGGAGGAGGAGGAGGAGGAGGGGAGGAGGTCGCTGAGGAGGTCAGCGCGCATCTGCAGGTGAGAGAACGACGCACCTGTTCGCTCAGGTCCAGGCGCGTCTCAAGGTCATGATGTCATCACACCTGGTTTCTGTGGAGAAAATCAAAACTGAACATTTACAGAAACTTTATCGAATGAGCGTCAGAAAAATAACGATTACATTTAGATTTTACAACATGATGCTGTTAAAAAAAAAAAAAAAAAAAGTTTAGTCAATGTCTCAGCTTTTTACGGAGCCCCCTAAGGGTCACGGCGAGTTTTTTTTGGGGGGGAGACTATTGCGTTCCCTCGCGAAACCTTTTTGTCTTCAGATCCTCCTCATTCATGTTGTCACTTTCACTCAGGTGCAGAGAATGGATCATTAACCCCTTATTCTACCTCTATTGCACCATGAATTCAGACTTTTCCACATATTAACTCCTAATTATTACTTATTGACTACAAATTAATGAATATATGTTCCCTAATCTAAAGTGTTACCGTAATTTTCTCTAATCCAGTTGTTGCTTTGTGCTGGGAAACCTGCATTGGCTGCAACACAGAGGTAACTGGAGCTGAGACGTTCAAAGACCGTCTGTAAATTGCAACATGGAAACAAACACGAAAAGGTATTGCGAGGGAACGCAAAAGTCTCCTCCCCAAAAAAAAAGAAAACTCACCGTGACCCTTAGGGGGCTCCGTACTTTTTATAACATTAAAGAATAATTTTGGCAGCTAAACCATCATTTTCTCTGACAAGGAATCTAATTGTATTAAAGTGAATAAGCTCAATCAAAAAACAAAATTGTTTAACACATCAATTTTGGTGGAAAGTACTTAAGTACAAATTCTTTGTTCCTTTACTGAAGTAGATTTTTCAGGTATCTGTACCCAACTTAAGTCTCCATATTTTTGACAACTTCTTGCTTTCACTCCCTACATTTGAACACAAATATCTGAACTTTTTACTCCTTACTACTTTTTTCACTTTTACTTAGGTAAAGTAGATGAATTTGTACTTTTACTTTTCTCAGCTTTTTTTACACAAGTATTTGTACTTCTACTTAAGTACAGAGAGTATGTACTTTTTCCACCTCTGGCCGCATGAAAGAAATTAAATTTACGAGAATAATCTCATAATTTGAGGAGAATAAAGTCATATATTTACATTAGAAATCACATCCCATTTAATCAAATGTTTTATACAATGTAAAATGAGAGCCAAATGGAAAAACGGTAAATTCATGAGAATAAAGTCAGATTTAAAAAGTTGTCGATATACAGGAATAATCTCATAGATTAATAAAAATTAGTATTATTATTTAGGATAATGAAGTTTTAAAGTGATGTAAGACATTTTATAGATTAATGAGAAAGAAGCTGTACATTTACGAGAATTATCTCACAAACTAACAAGAATATTTCTTTGGATTCATGAGAATAAACTTGTAGATTGATGAAAATAATCTCATAGATTTATTAGAATATCACCGTAAATTGATGAAAATAATATTATGGATTTTATTTTTCTGTTGGAAATATAAAAGGCAGAGATAGTTCTTTTTAACATGGCATCAGTGAATTAGGCCTTACTAAACAGAAATATGTAACTTAATAATAGAAAACAAGTAAAATTCCATGTTTAATGATTTTTTTAAAACACGCGCAACTAATTTGTTGATTTTTCTGTTTGTGGTGAGTGCAGCGAAACTCAGTTGATGTAACAAAAATTGACTATTTGCCATAAAATCAACCCATTTAACCCAGTTTTAGATTATTTATTACTGTAGAAATGACGAAAAAAAGTTGTGAATATACATTTATATTTTCATAGATTAACAAGAATAACCCTGTAGATTTATGAGAAAAGAAAGTGTCGATATACAGGAATAATCTCATAGATTAATAAAAATTAGTATTATTATTTAGGATAATGAAGTTTTAAAGTGATGTAAGAAATTTTATAGATTAATGAGAAAGAAGTTGTACATTTACGAGAATTATCTCACAAATTAACAAGAATATTTCTTTGGATTCATGAGAATAAACTTGTAGATTGATGAAAATAATCTCATAGATTTACCGGAATTAAGTCATAGATTCAGAGTATAAAGTTATAGATTTATGGGAATAAACTCATTAAATGTTTTTTTTCCAGTGTATATGCATCAACCACACGGGTCGCCTGTTTGTTTTTCCAATATATATATATATTTTTTTTTTTTTTGTACTTTATGACTTAACTTTTGTCTTCAAAGCTTCTTTAAGCTGTTCCTTGAAGATACAGGTGATTCTGAACAGCCACTTCTTTGATATAATGATAATTAAAGTTTGTTTTAGCATGTTTACATCATTTAAATGAATTTGTGAAGCTAATCTTTTAAATTCATTTCTTTTTTTTGGTAAATCTTCAACTTTATAACTGGGAGCTTTGGATTCCTTGGTCCTGAAAATGGAAGTTTGGTTGAAGAAAATAAAAGCTGTAAATAATCTAGAAGCTGAGATGTTGATGGTTTTTCACAGCAGCTGTTTTACCCAAAATCAAAGCTTGGACTGAGCAGTTTTCAAAAATGTGAAGTTTTCATCCTCTCCACAAAAATCCTCCTGCAGTAAAACTCCAAACTCTCCTGCTGCGACTGTGTCATTAAATTCAGACCTTTTACCTTTTTTCTTGAAGATCATCTGCTTTGCCAAACTGCAGGCCGAGCTCCAAGGCGGCTGAGAGTCCCAGAAAGAAACCGCAGAAAAAAAAGGCAAAGCCCAGCAGAGCCAAGGAGGAAGAGGAAGAGGGGGAGGAAGAGGAGGAGGAGGAAGACGAGGAAGACGAGAGAAAATCTGCTAAAACGGAGAGAAAAACACAACCTGTTGCTCCGATCAGGAAACAGCGGGTAAATAATCTGTGAGAGTGAAAAACACAAACTCAACGCTCTGTTTCTTCTTCTCTGACTCTCGTCTCTGTCACGTCTCAGGGTAAACGGAGGCATCGCCGCGCCCGGTGGTCCAACATCCGTCTGAAGAAACGCAAACTGAACGAGGGAGGAGAGGAGGAGGAGGACGGGGGGAGGAGACGAGGGGAGGAGGAGAGCGAAGGAGGGAGCGACTCGGGGGAGTCGTGTAAATCAGAGAAAGTTCCCGTGGAAGACGCCTGCAGTCAGTGCGGTCTGCCAAACCACCCCGAACTGGTGAGAAACACAAGAGCGGGGTGTTCAAAATCTCTTTTTAAGTTCATGAAAAAGAAAAATGCAGAAAACTGACGAATAACAGGAGCTGAAACTGTTATAATTCATGTTGAAAAAGTCAAAAAGAAAACTCTGAGGAACTTTAACCTCTCAGTTCCCACCCAATTCTCGCCTATGCTTTGTTTTTAAAGCTTATAACTGTAGAACTAAAGGTCAAAATTCATCAGTGACGCCTCATTTAAAGATTAAAGTCTCTAGTTTCAGAAAATGTCATGTTTTTATATGTGGCTAAAGTCCACATCAGGATAAAAGCAGCTGAAACACTTATTTTTTCCCTATTCATTTTTTATAACCAATTTTTGAGACTCAATAACTTCAAGATGCTTCATGTCAGACATAAAACATCCACCACATCACTTCTACACCTTTTCATCTACATCTGGGTGAAATTTGAGGTTTTTAGGTGAAACTTTGTAGGAGTTAGAGAGTTTTTAGTATCAGGTGACCAAACACATTTGCCAACAGTCTAGTCTGACAATTTCGCGTGAACAAAACCAGCTTCGTCAGTGCTCAGTGTCTTCTTTGTAGTCAATTTTATTCGTTCTCTGAAAAGGTTCGACAAAAATCATGAAATTAGGTTAAAAAAATTACATCAGGATGTGACGTAATGACCCCAAACAGGTAGGACGTCCCAGTTGTTGTGAGTGATTCTTTCTCTAATTACGTTTTGTTGGTGAAGAAAACTGTGAAACAAACTTAGAGACAGAAACGTGAAGAATCTAAACTTTCTAACTCGGTAAAACATTCTGATGTTTGACAAAGATGTTACTGTTTATACTTTGATGACATCAGAGGAATATCAAACGTGCGCCAGTGGGAACTAAAGGGATACGTTTCTAAAAGTGATGTAGAAATGATGTGATCGTCTTGAGTGTGTGTTCCCTCTCTAAATGTGTGTGTGTGTGTGTGTCCTCAGATCCTGCTGTGCGACTCGTGTGACAGTGGATACCACACGGCGTGTCTGCGTCCGCCGCTCATGTTGATTCCAGACGGAGAGTGGTTCTGTCCTCCATGTCAGCACGTAAGCTTCACTTTAAAAACATCACACACCTCACAAACACGCTTCAGTTTATTCACTTTTCTTTTTTTTTTGGCTTTTCTGCCTTTAATTTGATAACAACCACTAACTATGAGTGAGAGAAAAGTTTTTGTGTTATCATTCATATTCTCTGAGAAATGGACAAGAAATCATAAATTCTGCGGGGGGATGTGAACTTATGAGCACAACTGTACTTACATGAACACAGTATTTATAACAATGATAATAATAATAAATGTGCATCAGTACAATGTAATTTGCAAAACAACCACTACGTTTTTCCTCTTTATCCTCTTCTTTCTTCTCAAGAATCTCAGCTTTAGTGTCAGAAAAGTGTGTGTGACGGGTTTTATCTGTTTGGTTTCTTCAGAAGCAGCTGTGTGAAAAACTGGAGGAGCAGCTGCAGAATCTGGACAGCGCTCTGAAGAAAAGAGAGCGAGCCGAGAGGAGGTAAAAACACACACACACACATCAGCGTTTAACAAGGTGTGTGTGACTGTGGATTTAATCTGTGTTTTCTCTACCTGTGTGTGTGTGTGTGATCAGACGAGAGCGTCTGGTTTACGTGGGGATCAGCGTGGAGAACATCATTCCTGTGAGTAAAACATGAAGAAAAATTTCTAAAGATCATTTTTTCCTCAAACGTCTTCACCATAAATCTTGAGTTTATCAGACTCAAACTGTCTCTGCGGTTAAATCCACATTAAGAGAAATGTTTTGACTCTTCAGGGAGACGAAGAGGAGGAAGAGGAGAAGTCGACGAAGAAGAAAGATCCCAAAAAGAGCAAAAACCTGGGGAGGAGATCGACCAGAACCAGGAAGCACATCAGCTACAGGTGAGAAGAAAAACGAATAATTTAAAGGGACAGTGAGGACTTTTTAGGTGACACTGAAAAGTCTGATCTACAACTTAAAATGAGATTATCAGCACTAAAAATGGTTATTTCTAAATGCTAATGTTTCCCTCCCTTACGTCTGACTGGATTGATTTACAGGAAGTCAAAGTCTCCATGACAACACGACGCCATTTAGCGAAGTTTATGAGAAAGAGGAGAGATCTTTTTTTTTTCTCTGCTGAAAACGGTTCTGTGATTTATTTAGTTGAAATGGTGAAAACAGAAGCTGGACTGTGTGACAGAAAAGGGACAGAGGAGACAAAGAAAGATAAACAAGAGAGTGATAGAGCACAGGCTAAAGGCTAAAACACAAGCTAAAGGCTAGAACAAGAGCTAACGGGCTAAAAAATGAGCTAAAGGTTTTAACAACAGCTAGAGGCTAAAACATGAGCTGTAGATAAAACATAAGCTCAAGGAAGAAAAAAGCGCTAAGTTAGAACATGAGCTAAAAGATAAACAAGAGCTAAAGGCTAAAACAGGAGCTGGAGGCTAGAACAAGAGCTAAAGGGCTAAAAGAAAAGCTAGAGGCTAAAGCAAGAGCTTAAGGCTAAAGAACAAGCTAAAGGCTTGAAAATGAGCTTAAGGTTTTAACAACGGCTAGAGGCTAAGACATGAGCTAAAACATGAGCTTTAAATTAAACACAAGCTAAAGGATGAAAAAGGCGCTAAGTTAGAACATGAGCTTAAAGATAAACAAAAGCTAAAGGCTAGAACAAGAGCTAAAGGCTAAAAGAAAAGTTAGAGGCTAAATCAAGAGCTTAAGGCTAAAGAACAAGCTAGAGGCTAAAACATGAGCTGTAGATAAAACATAAGCTCAAGGAAGAAAAAAGCGCTAAGTTAGAACATGAGCTAAAAGATAAACAGGGGCTAAAGGCTAAAACAGGAGCTAAAGGCTAAAACAGGAGCTAAAGGCTAAAACAGGAGCTAAAGGCTAAAACAGGGGCTAAATGGTAAAAAATGGAGCTAAGTAAAAACAAAAGTTAAGGCTAAAACATGAAAAACAACATTAAGAATAATTTGGTTTGTTTTCAGTTTTTAGAGAAAACTTTTTGCATTTACCTTTGATTACTGAAATGGTCAAGTTGTACATATTTTTCCTACATCATCTTTTAAATGTGGCACCTTTAAGATTTTACTTTCTGTTTTGTTTCTGCTGCAGGTTTGATGACTTTGATGATGCGATCGATGAAGCGATTGAAGAGGACGTCGGCGACATTTGCAGCGGTGAGAGGACGAGTGGATTTAAAGGAACTTCAGAAACGAAAACCTGAAAATCAAAATGATCCGAGTGAAGGTTTAACTTTGGTTTTTGATGCAGGAACAGGACGAGGGAGGAGCATCGGCGCCATCCTGTCAGGAGACGGGAAAGAGAGCCAGCGACCAATCAGAGGACAGACTGTGGCCGCCAGGAACAGGAAGAGACGCCGTCTGAACGACCTGGAGAGCGACAGCACGGCGGTGGAGAGCGAAGACGAGTTCATGATCAGCAACAGGTCTCACACACACGTACACACACACACACACACACACACACACACACACACACACACACACACACACACACACACACACACACACACACACACACACACACACACACACACACACACACACACACACACACACACACACACACACACACACAGAGAAACAAACACAAACACAGAGAAACACCTCTCTCACAGAACGATATGGGGCCAGTATTGTAGCAAAAGTAAAATGTGTTTCTAGATCCACAAATGAGTAACTAGACCTGTAAAAGTGAAACTAGATCCCCATTTTTTATAACTAGATCCACAAATGTGTAGCTAGATCTCTAAAATTGTAACTAGATCCCTAAATGTGTAACTGGATCTGAAAATGTGTAACGAAATCCACAAATTTTGTAACTAGATCCACAAATTTTAAACTAGATCTATAAATGTGTTACTAGATCTGAAAATTTGTAACTTGATCTGTAAATTTTAACTAGATCCACAAATGTGTAACTACATCCTCATTTATTATAACTAGATCCACAAATGTGTAACTAGATCGTTAACATTTTAAATAGGTCCAGAAATTTGGAACTAGATCCACAAATGTGTAACTGGATCTCAAAATGTGTAACTGGATCTCAAAATGTGTAACTAGATCATTAACTGTGTAAATAGATCCAGAAATTTGGAACTAGATCCACAAATGTGTAACTACATCCCCTATTTTTTAAACTAGATCCACAAATTGATTAGTCACACATTTGTGGATATAGTTACAAATTTACAGATCTAGTTACACATTTAATGATCTAGTTACACATATGTTGATCTAGTTACACATTTGTTGATCCAGTTACACATTTGTTGATCTAGTTACACATTTGTGGATCTAGTTACACAATTTGAGATCCAGTCACACATTTACTGATCTAGTCACTCATTTGTTGATCTAGTTACACATTTAATGATCTAGTTACACATTTGTGGATCTAGTTCCAAATTTCTGGATCTATTTACACAGTTAATGATCTAATTTCACCTTCTTAAACACTATTGCTACAATCCTGGCCCTATAGAAAGATTCGCTCACTTCTCTCTCTCTCTCTCTCTCTCTCGCCTTCAGCTCTGAGGAAGAGGAGTTCGGTGCCTCGGGGGCCGAAGAAGAAGAGGAAGACGAGGACATGGGGAGCGACGCAGGAAGCTTGAACAGCGGGAATCGACCCCGACGGGGGGCGAGAGGCGTTCCCAAACACCGGCTGATCAGGAGCCAACGCCGCGGCCGGAAACGACTGAGACGACGGCGGAGACGCTCGTCTGAGGAAGAGGAGGAGGACAGTGATGAAGACATGAGTGAGTGGAAGCAGCGACCCTAAAATCAAACTTTTATCTGGAATTATCAGTGAATGTAGCTCATTTAAAGTCTCATAAGACAATGTTTAAGACACAAAGACTCAGATTAGAGTTCCCACGCATCCTTAACAAGTCTTAAAAAGTGTTTTAAGTCATTAAAATGTTATTTTCTGGTCTAAATAAATTACTCAAAGGTCTTGAATTTATCAGGGCAGGATATGTTAATTTTTTTTTTTTGCAGGACCTTTCAAGAGGAAGATGTAAAGTAGATACTGTCTTACAAGCTGCTGATATTAATTATCTGCATCCTAGTGAACCAGTCTGTGACTGTGGGTCACTGTTTGCACTTTTACATACAGATGTTAACCAGAGAGGATCACTTTATGCTCAATAAACAGACAAAAAGTAAACTAGAATGACTCACTGAGTAACACACATGCTTTGATTTGGTTATAAAACAGCAGAATCTTCCAACCATTGATTAGATTTATTGTGTCTTTGGTCTTAAATTTCATTCAAGGTAGAATTAAAAAGGTCTTAAAAAGTTGTAAATTTGACTGTTTCAGTTTTTGCTGTGTTGTTATCAAATATTGAATATTTCACACTTCAGAAACTGTTTGGAGGAAATGAATGAAAAAAAGTTTCTAATGTCGTAAAAATCTTCAAGTTTCCAGACTCTGTTTCCGTCGATTTAAAGAAAAACAAATTTTTTTCGAAGCCCTGTAAGATTCTCCGTCTCTCTCCTCAGACTCTGATCAGTTCAGCGACATGACCGACAGCAACGACGACAAAAAGAGGCGGGGTCTGAGGCGGGGCCAACGCCAGCAGGTCAACTACCGCGAGACGTCTGAGTCATCGGATAATTCCAGGACCTCGACCTCCAGAGCGAAGGTCAAACCGCGACGCAAACAGCGCAAAGAGAATCTCTCCAGCGACTACAGCGATGGTCAGTGAGCGCAAGACTGACGCTCTTAAACATGTTTATCACTGTTTGATCTGAAAAAGGTTTTAAGTAGAGTTTCAGAATGAAAAAAGAATGAATTAATTCTTCATCGGCCGATCAAAAGTGCAAGAGCACAGCTTAAAAAAACCTGAACTTAATAACTCCTCTTCTTCTTCTTTCTCTCAGCGTCACCTTCTTCCAGAGACTCCGAAGAGGAGGACGACTATGAAGACGAAGACGAAGACGACCGGAGGAGGAGAGCGAGCGGCAGGAGGAGAGAAGAAGAAGGTCTGCGGAGAAACAGGAGTCGAGGAAAGCAGAGGAGGAGGTACGAAGACGAGGAGGAGAGCAGAGAGCGAGGGCGGCGCCTGAAGAGGAAACTGTCAGAGAAGGAGGACACAGACCGGAGGAGGAGGTTAAAAAGAAACGAGGAAGAGGAGGATCCGGAGAAGATGGGCCGAGGGAAGAGGAGAGAGATTCTGTCGCAGAAGAGACGCAAGCGGCTCGCTCAGATGCTGAAGAAACGGCGGCCTTCGACGGACGAGGAGGACGAGGACGAGGAGGAATCGGAGGAGGAGTCGGAGTCATCGTCGGAGGAAGATCGACCGATTCGCAAGAGACTGAACCGCATCGACTCTGACGACGACGAAGAGGAGGAGGATGATGAAGAGGAGGAGGAGGAGGAAGAGGAGGAGGGGCGACAGAAGATGAAAAGGAGGGAAAACAAAACGGACAGTGACGCTCAGGAAAAGGGGAGGGGCCACAGCCTGTCCCCGCCTAACGAACATCGGACCTCCAGAGGCCCGGCCAAGCCTGGGGCTGGAGTTGCTGCTGCGCCCAGGGACAGTGCAGCGTCAGGCAGGCAGGGCCGACACAACGGGCCCCTGCACCCGGAGGAAGAGGAGGAGGAGGAGGAGGAGGAGGAGGAGGAGGGTCACACAGACTCGTTAGACTCAGTCCAGAACAGTCCTCAGTCGTGATGGCGTGTGTGTGTGTGTGAGTAACGCTGTTTTTCTTTCCCATCAGGCCGCTCTTCCTCCCCTGTCTTGCTCCTCTTCCTCGCTGTCGTGTCGTGGTCGAGTTTCTCCACCGTCGCTAACACAAACTCATGACTGATCTCAGCTTTTGGCGGCACGGACCAAAAGCGTCATCACCGCCGCACCAGGACTGTCGACACTTCATGTTTCTGCGGACGCGCGGCGCCTTCGTTCGCCTTCGTCCGTCTGATGGGTCCACGTGTCCGGAGGTTTTCACACTCGTCCCGTTTCAGGCCTGATGGAGCGGGAACAGGAGTCTGTATGTAGTGAAACTCATAATAAAGCACTTCGTCTTTTCATAGCACTTAAAAACCCGCCACTGAGGAGAGGGGGCGGGGCCAAACTGGGCGCCATGGCTCACACGATCCTGATTTTAGAGTCAGAAATAAAACTACAATTTAATAAATGAGACTTTTTTTCTCTTTAAGAAGAGCTCACAGCTTCTCTCTAATGGGGAAATTTGATTTTTTTTTTTAAATATAAGACGAGAAAAACACGGGTTCAAGACTATTTTTCACCAATTTGGGCTTTTTATCAACAAAACAAGTCGTGTGCTGAATCATAATTATTAATATTTCAGGTTTTTGCTGCTAATCTGAACAGACAGCAGAGATGGGATGTGAAATCCTGTTTATGTGAAGTAATCATCCTTTTTTTAAGCCATTTAACCAAGAAAATGAAACTAAACATCTTTAAAATATGATATAAATGTAATTAATGAGAGGAAACTGACACCAAACTGCAGAGAAACAAATGCTGTATTTGGTTTTTAAAGAGGGGGTAAGCTGTGTTTAGCATCTGTCATTCAGAAAAGTCCAGATAGAAACATTTTTATAACATGGAGTCAACTTCTAGTACTATTCTGTTGTATAAGTATCACATTACAGGCCTCAAAATAGTGTGTATTTCCCCCTTTAACATCAGTGACAGCTTGAAGTCTTTTGTGCTGGTTGTGGATGAGGGTCTTTATTTTCTCAGATGGTAAAACTGACCATTCTTCTTGGCAAAAAGCCTCCAGTTCCTGTAAATTCTTGCTCTGNCCATCCTGTCAGGAGACGGGAAAGAGAGCCAGCGACCAATCAGAGGACAGACTGTGGCCGCCAGGAACAGGAAGAGACGCCGTCTGAACGACCTGGAGAGCGACAGCACGGCGGTGGAGAGCGAAGACGAGTTCATGATCAGCAACAGGTCTCACACACACACACACACACACACACACACACACACACACACACACACACACACACACACACACACACACACACACACACACACTAACACACACACACACACACACACAGAAACACCTCTCTGACAGAACGAGATGGGGCCAGTATTGTAGCAAAACTATTTACAAATGTGTAACTAGATCAACAAATGTGTAGCTCGATCTGTAAATTTGTAACTAGATCGGTAAATGTGGAACTAGATAGTTAAATGCGTAACTACATCCAGAAATTTGTAACTAGTTGCATAAATGTGTAACTACAGCCCCATTTTTTAAAAATAGATCCACAAATGTGTAACTACATCCAAAATTTGTAACTAGATCCGTAAATGTGTAACTGGACCTGAAAATGTGTAACTAGATCCACAAATTAGTGACTAGATCCACAAATGTGAAACGAGATCCACAAATTTAAAACTAGATCCACAAATGTGTAACTAGATCAACAAATGTGTAACCTGGATCCACAAATGTGTAACTAGATCAACAAATGTGTAACTAGATCAACAAATGTGTAACTAGATCCATAAATGTGTAACTAGATCCACAAATTTGTTACTAGATCTACAAATGTGAAACCAGATCTGTAAATGTGTAACTACATCCCCTTTTTTTGTAACTAGATCCACAAATGTGTATCTAGATCGGTAACTGTGTAACTTGACCCACAAATTTGTAACCAGATCCACAAATGTGTAAGTAGATGCACAAATGTGTAACTAGATCCGTAAATGTGTAACTAGATCAGTAAATGTGCAACTTGACCTGATAATGTGTAACTAAATCCACAAATTTGTAACTTGATCTGTAATTAGGTAACTAGATCCACAAAATGTGTCACTAGATCATTAAATGTGTAGCTAGATCCTGAAATTTGTAACTAGATCCACAGATTTGTAACTAGATTGTTGAATGTGTAACTTTCATAAATAGGTAACTAGATCGTTAAATGTGTAACTAGATCGTTATATGTGTAACTAGATTAACAAATGTGCAACTAAATCCACAAATGTGTAACTACATGGTTAAATGTGTAACTAGATTCACAAATTGATTAGTCACACATTTTTGGATGTAGTTACAAATTTACGGATCTAGTTACACATTTGTTGATCTAGTTTCACATTTGTGGATGTAGTTACACATTTGTAAATACTTCAGCTTCAGTCCTGGCCCTATAGAAAGATTCGCTCACTCTCTCTCTCTCTCTCTCTCTCTCTCGCCTACAGCTCTGAGGAAGAGGAGTTCGGTGCCTCGGGGGCTGAAGAAGAAGAGGAAGACGAGGACATGGGGAGCGACGCGGGAAGCTTGAACAGCGGGAATCGACCCCGACGGGGGGCGAGAGGCGTTCCCAAACACCGGCTGATCAGGAGCCAACGCCGCGGCCGGAAACGACTGAGACGACGGCGGAGACGCTCGTCTGAGGAAGAGGAGGAGGACAGTGATGAAGACATGAGTGAGTGGAAGCAGCGACCCTAAAATCAGACTTTTACCTGGAATTATCAGTGAATGTAGCTCATTTAAAGTCTTAAGAGATAATGTTTAAGACACAAAGACTCAGATTAGATTTCCCACGCATCCTTAACAAGTCTCAAAAGGTGTTTTAAGTCATTAAAATGTTATTTTCTGGTCTGAATAAATTACTCAAAGGTCTTGAATTTGTTAGTGCAGGATTTGTTGATTTTGTGGGACCTTTCAAGAAGAAGATGTAAAGTAGATACTGTCTTACAAGCTGCTGATATAAATTATCTGCATCCTAGTTAACCAGTCTGTGACTGTGGGTCACTTTTTTGCACTTTTACATACAGATGTTAACCAGAGAGGATCACTTTATGCTCAATAAACAGACAAAAAGTAAACTAGAATGACTCATTGAGTTACACACATGCTTTAATTTGGTTGTAAAACAGCAGAATCTTCCAACCATCGATTACATTTATTGTGTTTATGGTCTTAAATTTCATTCAAGGTAGAATTAAAAAGGTCTTAAAAAGTCTTAAATTTGACTGAAACCTGCAGGTACCCAGATTAGATTTCAGTTTTTGCTGTGTTTCTAATGTGTTTCTAAAGTTTCTAATGTCGTAAAAATCTTCAAGTTTCCGAATCATGTTTCCACTGATTTAAAGAAAAACCAATTTTTTTCAAAGCCCTGTAAGATTCTCCGTTTCTCTCCTCAGACTCTGATCAGTTCAGCGACATGACCGACAGCAACGACGACAAAAAGAGGCGGGGTCTGAGGCGGGGCCAACGCCAGCAGGTCAACTACCGCGAGACGTCTGAGTCATCGGATAATTCCAGGACCTCGACCTCCAGAGCGAAGGTCAAACCGCGACGCAAACAGCGCAAAGAGAATCTCTCCAGCGACTACAGCGATGGTCAGTGAGCGGAAAGACTGACGCTCTGAAACATGTTTATCACTGTTTTAGCTTAAAAAGGTTTTAAGTAGAGTTTCAGAATGAAAAAAGTATGAATTAATTCTTCATCGGCCGATCAAAAGTGCAAGAGCACAGCTTAAAAAAACCTGAAAAACTTTCAAATAGAAACAAAAGAGTAGAAAAAATGACTCAGTAATGAGTGTTTCCAGGAGGTTCGTGTGAACGTTGCTCCAAGTGGTGAAGCCTTGCAAAACTATGTAAGTGCAGAAAAATGGTAAAAATGACGAGAAACAGCAAAAAATGGTAAAAAAAAATGGGAGAAATACTCAAAAAATAGCAAAAAATGGTCCAACGGTGGTGAAAAAAGAATGAAAAGTGACTAAAATGGCCAAAAACCAACAAGAATGGGCAAGAACATTCTGGAAAAATGTGGAAAATAGTCAGAAGGCAGCAACAAAGTGGAAAAAAGTGACGGTAAAAAGTGGAAAAATAGCCAAAGGCAACAAAAGATGGAAAAAAAAGTTGGGAATAGAAAAGTTTGAAGGTAGAAAAAAAGGTCTAAAGTGGAAAGTGACTAAAATGGGCACAAAGGAAATTTCATGGGTTGCTGTCGTGCCATAATAAATGTCATTTTTATCAATAGGATTTCCAACACATAGAACTGGGGACCTGGAAAAAATCCCACCAAATAATTGTAATTAGATAATTTTTGCAGCCCTGCTCTCTGTGAAAGTCCAAATGTAGTGGAAGGAGACGAGGCCTTTGAAGAGGTTTTTGTTCGACCACGTTCAAAGAGAGAAAGATTTTTAGTCTTTACCATCAGGAGGTCACGACTTTAGGAGCCCAGTTAGAAAAAAAACAAAAGAAAGAAAACTTGGCTTAGTTGGAATTTTTTATTTTGGTGCATATCAAGTCAAAATTTTAGGATAAAAAAGGTGAAACTGTGAGATAGAAAGTTGAAATTTTGACATAATGAAGTCAAAATTATGAGAAAAAAGTCAAGATTTTATAACAAAACCTTGAAACATTGCAGATTTTTGCAATTAATAGTTGAAGAGATTAAAACCCCAATTTCTGAGCTAAAATTGTTGAAATTTCAAAGTAAAAAAATCAAAAACATGTGAAAAATATCCAAATTTTGAGATAAGAATTTGAAATTTTGACATAAAGGTTGTTTTTTTTTTATCAACTTAGGACTAACAATTGACCAAAAAAAATCAGCAAAGATATGACGGTGTGAATTCCTGACAGAAAATCACCTTCAACCCACATTTTTCTGCAGATTTTCTCTTTTAAAGGTTGTGCTCTTAAACTTTTTTTGGTCTTACTCTCATTTCTTCTTTTTGCATTTTGAAACTCGGCGTAACTTTTTAAGATCCAACAGAGCAAAATGTAAAAAGTGCAGTTTTCCAGCTGATGTTCAGAGAGCAGAAACATCTTAAACAGTGTGATAAAAACTTCATAACTCTTCTTCTTCTTCTTTCTCTCAGCGTCGCCTTCTTCCAGAGACTCCGAAGAAGAGGACGACTATGAAGACGAAGACGAAGACGACCGGAGGAGGAGAGCGAGCGGCAGGAGGAGAGAAGAAGAAGGTCTGCGGAGAAACAGGAGTCGAGGAAAGCAGAGGAGGAGGTACGAAGACGAGGAGGAGAGCAGAGAGCGAGGGCGGCGCCTGAAGAGGAAACTGTCAGAGAAGGAGGACACAGACCGGAGGAGGAGGTTAAAAAGAAACGAGGAAGAGGAGGATCCGGAGAAGATGGGCCGAGGGAAGAGGAGAGAGATTCTGTCGCAGAAGAGACGCAAGCGGCTCGCTCAGATGCTGAAGAAACGGCGGCCTTCGACGGACGAGGAGGACGAGGACGAGGACGAGTCGGAGGAGGAGTCGGAGTCATCGTCGGAGGAAGATCGACCGATTCGCAAGAGACTGAACCGCATCGACTCTGACGACGACGAAGAGGAGGAGGATGATGAAGAGGAGGAGGAGGAGGAAGAGGAGGAGGGGCGACAGAAGATGAAAAGGAGGGAAAACAAAACGGACAGTGACGCTCAGGAAAAGGGGAGGGGCCACAGCCTGTCCCCGCCTAACGAACATCGGACCTCCAGAGGCCCGGCCAAGCCTGGGGCTGGAGTTGCTGCTGCGCCCAGGGACAGTGCAGCGTCAGGCAGGCAGGGCCGACACAACGGGCCCCTGCACCCGGAGGAAGAGGAGGAGGAGGAAGAGGAGGAGGAGGAGGAGGGTCACACAGACTCGTTAGACTCAGTCCAGAACAGTCCTCAGTCGTGATGGCGTGTGTGTGTGTGAGTAACGCTGTTTTTCTTTCCCATCAGGCCGCTCTTCCTCCCCTGTCTTGCTCCTCTTCCTCGCTGTCGTGTCGTGGTCGAGTTTCTCCACCGTCGCTAACACAAACTCATGACTGATCTCAGCTTTTGGCGGCACGGACCAAAAGCGTCACCACCGCCGCACCAGGACTGTCGACACTTCATGTTTCTGCGGACGCGCGGCGCCTTCGTTCGCCTTCGTCCGTCTGATGGGTCCACGTGTCCGGAGGTTTTCACACTCGTCCCGTTTCAGGCCTGATGGAGCGGGAACAGGAGTCTGTATGTAGTGAAACTCATAATAAAGCACTTCGTCTTTTCATAGCACTTAAAAACCCGCCACTGAGGAGAGGGGGCGGGGCCAAACTGAGCGCCATGGCTCACACGATCCTGATTTTAGAGCCAGAAATAAAACTACGATTTAATAAATGAGACTTTTTTCATTAAGAAGAGCTCACAGCTTCTCTCTAATGGGGAAATTTGATTTTTTTTTACACACAAGACAAGAAAAACACGTCTTCAAAACTATTTTTCACCAATTTGGGCTTTTTATCAACAAAACAAGTCGTGTACTGAATCATAATTATCAATATTTCAGGTTTTTGCTGCTAATCTGATCAGACAGCAGAGATGGGATGTTAAATCCTGTTTATGTGAAGTAATCATCCTTTTTTCAAGCCATTCAACCAAGAAAATGAAACTAAACATCTTTAAAATAAGATATAAATGTAACTTATGAGAGGAAACTGACACCAAACTGCAGAGAAACAAATGCTGTGTTTGGTTTTTAAAGAGGGGGTAAGCTGTGTTTAGCATGTGTCATTCAGAAAAGTCCAGATACAAACATTTTTATAACATGGAGTCAACTTCTAGTACTATTCTGTTATATAAGTATCACATTACAGGCCTCAAAATAGCGTGTATTTCCCCCTTTAACATCGATGACTCGAACTTCAGAAAACACGAGCAACACCTACTCCCAGAAATAAAAGAGTCTACCATTTTGACTGGTAAGAAGAACCGTTTTTCGGAGGTCAAGGACATTTAAGAACGAGACAGAACGTACTTGACGTCCAAACTCTAGAGGGGTCTCACCGAGTTACTATAACTCCAGTCCAGACTGAGATGGCCACTCCAGAACCTCCCGTGAGAGAAGATTAGGGATTCAAGATCAAGATTTTATTTACATACAAAGAGATGTAAGACCCAAAATAAACAAATTGCCCCAAAATAACGAAGACTCCTTAAAATGTAAAAAATACTCGTTATCAAAAAGACAACGCCATGTTTAGCTCCACATGTTTATTTCTCTGGCAACTTACAAACGGAAGTGGAGCAGGTAAAGGTCGACTCTGATTGGCTGTTATCACACACACAATTCTGCCATGTTTGATCGATTCAATATTCTCACAGCTGATCATCGCAATTGATGTGAAATTTATCACGATCACGACTCTCGATCAATTACAGTACCCCCCTCTTTAAACATTTAATAACATTATCCACGATTTATATGGGTCAATGACGTGACGTCGCAATATTTCCTTCCATCATGAATTGAGTATTTCATCACATGTATTTCTTTATTCTATGAAACCTGTGTTATTTGAACACTAGAAATTTGATAATTTTATATTGTACAAAAAAACACAAAACCAAGGAGTTTGGGGGTTTTACAGTCCACCACGTTGGCAGGACTGTTCATAGGTGTCATTAATTTGAGATTTTTAACAATGTCAGTTATTGTAAATGGAAATTAAAAACACAGTGGCATTATTTTATGCTTGAAGCTTTTTAAATAAAACATTCTTTGCAAAGAAAAAGAATTTTAAAGCTGTTGAGAAATGTAAAAAACTTTTGTCCCGTAATTTTCACCTTGTCAAATGTCAGGGTGGTGCAACCGTAACATTAGACTTTTATTTTAAATTGAAGAGAATAAAACAGGAAACTCCTTTGACGTAGTCGGTCTCCTCGGGTTTACTGTAAACACTGGTTCACCTTTTCAAACATCTAAAGACTGAAATACTGATAAAAAAGGTTTTTTCACTTCATTGGTGACTGGAACAATTTCCATGTCAGGTGGAACAACCAATGTAATAATGTGAAATGTTATTTTAACATCAAATTATTTATCTTATTCACAAATAACAGAAATGAAACACACAAAATGAAAATGTATGAGTCACTACAGACACTTGAGAGATACTTGCCAATAATTTCACACAGAAAAAATAACAGGAACATATAAATATATTTTCATATATTTGGTTGCACCACCTGACATTTTTGGGTGCTCAAATTAAAAATACTAAAAAATAATGAACCTAAAAACTTTGAAATGTTNATAAAATTCGCGAGGAGCCCGTCACGACGTCACGAAGAGCCGAGTCCTGCTCGCGGTCAGCCCGTCGGTGTCGAACACATTTTAAAGGTTTTTAACTCTTTGTGTCCCTGAATTAAAGGGACTCCAGGTGTTTTTAAGAAGGAACAAAGCTTTATTTTTTGATTGACCAATCAAACAACGATGTTAATGTGTTTTCTCTACCAGCCACGTCAGCTTCCTCAATAACACGTCTGTATATATATATATTTCTGTTTTAGCCGTAAGAGGTGAAATACGGTCACGTCAACAAATCAGTTTGAAAAATTTAACATCAATGACAGCTTGAAGTCTTTTGTGCTCGTTATGGATTTTTTATTTTCTCAGATGGTAAAACTGACCATTCTTCTTGGCAAAAAGCCTCCAGTTCCTGTAAATTCTTGCTCTGTCTTGCATGAACTGCAGGTTTGAGATCTCCCCAGAGTGGCTCAATGATATTGAGGTCAGGAGACTTGAGATGGCCACTCCAGAACCTCCCGTGAGTGAAGATTAAGGATTGTTATGAGTTGGAGCACAGTAGCCTCGGGCTGGGAGAGACGGCAAAAAAAAAAAACACATAATCAGATCTTGATTATTGAAAATTAAAGGAATCAGAGACGAGTTCAAGATTTTATTTACATAAAAAGAAATGTAAAACCCAAAATAGTTTGTTTGAAAAATCCCAAACTCAAAGGTTTTCTTATGAATCACAGCTTAATAAACAACTTCAGAATAATCACGGTGAATTATTCGCTCAGTTACAGTAAAGCCTCCTCTCTTTGGCCCTCATTTATCAACCTTACGTGGCATTTGTCGCCAATTTTGGTGTAAAAAGAGGATTACGGCAACATTAATGAGATTTAAAAGTGAGTCCTGAGTTGTAAAAAGTTGGGAACCACTGATTTAGACAAAAATATTATGACATATTCAGTGACATAAATGCTCAAAATGAAACGTGTTTCTTTCTGCTAAGGTTTCATTAAGAGTCTAAATAGTACGATTTTTGTTTTCTGCAGGTTAAATCGGGGTCAAAAAGGTTGAGAATCACGGATTTTACCACTAAATGAGCCGATTGGTGGTAATTTCATGTAAACAAATGTCTTTTGATTTTAAATAATCTGCTTTTTCACGCACAGATTTATATGATGATAATGTTAGGGGTGAATCAGAAATGATCTCTGTAAATTCTGTAATTAATGCAGCCAGTGTTTTTATTTTGTTTTTAGGTTTGATTAATGAGGGCCTTTGAGTTTGGATGTAGGAATTTAATTAAAGATTCTCCAAAGTCTCCTCACATTTTTAATCTTCATCCTCACAGAAAGAAAAGCAGTCAGCTCAGGTCGACGACAACATTGGAAGTGTGAAAAAAAAACAAACGAATCAGCCTTCAAACCAAGTTACAAACTCACTTTACTGTTTCTTTTTTTATATATATTTTACTGAAGCTTTCGTTGCCTTTTTTTATTTCTATCTCAGTGTTTTCTTTCTGGAACGACGACGATAAAACAGCAGAAGTTTTGGTTTTTTTTAAAGCGGAGGTAAAATGATGAAAGTGAATCTGTACATAGAGAGAAACTGTCAGAGAAGTAGGACGTTTATTTTTTCTACTTTCATTCCTTTTTAAAGTCGAAACGCTCGTCGTGAGTCTGTACAAACTGTAAATGATGAACCACACACTGAGATGTTTTTTTTTTCTTTTCTGTAGCCTCGTAATTAGAAGATTCTCACAGAAACATAGAAACAAAACTAGAAAGTCTGAAAACAGAATAACGGTCAGACGGATAAATGTGGGTTTGTGGCATTAACTGGATTTCACCAACTGCTCTTTCAGGTACTTTCCGTCAATCGATCAGGTTTCATAAAAAACTCCTTCATTAGATCAGAAAGTCTCATCAGCTGGAAAATCCCTTCAGACACATTTTCTTCATGAAACCAATGATTCATCTTGAATCTCTGAACTTTAACGGTGTCTCTGCTCTCGTGGACTCAGTTTATCAACCAGGTTTTTAATCCTCACAGTTACTCACCTTAATATCTCAGCATCATCAGCTCCACGTGTTTCAAAGAGGATTCATGAGTTTGTGGCAGCAGCCTGAAACTAAAGCTGATGATCTGATCTGATTTATCTTTGCAGATTCTTTCTAAAAGTTTCCAACAGGCTCCACTGGATGTGAGTGTGGCTCCTCTCATTTCTCTGTTGTACCGTTACTGTAGTATCGCTGTAACATAAATGTTTTCTAAGTTATTAAAACCAACATCCCAGGCATCTCCTCAAAAACACCCGTGTCTGTGTCTCTTCTTTAAAAAAAAACAGAATAAAGAGACTTCACCTCTGTCGTCTCTCAGGTTTTGTTCTGACTGAGTGTGTGGGTTTGGAAAGTTTTGGTTTTGAAACTTCAGATTAAGAAACTCAGACCTTTTAACAGGCTGAGCCAAGTCTACAGCGCCACCTGGTGGATAACAGAGGCTCCTGCACGTGTAAGTGAAAGTTAGAGTAATATTTTCACAATTTATATCAAAATAATTTAAATTCAAAAGTGTAAAATCCAATTTTATTTAAAAAAATTTACTCACAGCAGTTCTATCAGCATGAATAACTTTGTCTCCATTAATCAAATTTTGAAACCAGGAAAATTTTAAGAGCATGAACGCAACGCATCTCTTTTAGCTTTTAGCCTATGTATTAGCCTTTAGATGGTGTTTTAGCTTTTAACTTGTGTTTCAGCCTTTAAATGGTGTTTAAGCCTGTATCTCATGTTTTGAGCCATAAGCTTATGTTTTAGCCTTTAACTAGTTTTTTAGCCTTTAGCACATGTTTTAGCCTTTAGCTGGTGCCTTAGCCTTTATCTAGTGTTTCAGCCTTTAACTTGTGTTTTAGCCTTTAGCTCGTGGTTTAGCCTTTTTCTAGTGTTTTAGCCTTTAGATGGTGTTTTAGCCTTTAGCTTGTGTTTTAGCCTTTATCTCATGTTTTAGCCTTTAGCTGGTGTTTTAGCCTTTAGCTCATGTTTTAGCCTTTAGCTGATGTTTTAGCTCTGAGCCTATGTTTTAGCCTTTGTCTAGTGTTTTAGCCTTTATCTTGTGTTTTAGCCTGTATCTCATGTTTTAGCCTTTAGCTCATGTTTTAGCCTTTACATGGTGTTTTAGCCTTTACATGGTGTTTTAGCCTTTACATGGTGTTTTAGCCTTTAGCTCGTGTTTTAGCCTTTAATTGGTGTTTAGCTTTTAGCTCATATTTTAGCCTTAATCTAGTGTTTTAGGTATTATCTTGTGTTTGAGCCTTTAGCTTTTGTTTTTGTCTTTATCGAGTGTTTAAGCCTTTAGCTGGTGTTTTAGCCTTTAGCTCATGTTTTAGCCTTTATCTCATGTTTTAGCCTTTATCTGGTGTTTTAGCCTTTACTGGTGTAAGCGATTAGCTGGTGGCTAGGATTAGCATTTAGAAATAACCTCTCTCAGTGCTGTTACTATCATTCTAATTTATGAATTATGATCGGGCATAAATCTTGATATCAGACTTTTTAGATCCCTTAGAGAGTCCTTACTTTATCAAAAAATTAACAGCCTAAGAGTTAATGTATTCTGAGTCTGAGTCACTGAGTTAATTTCCTGAATTAATTTAACAAAAGAAATAATCACAAAACAAAGAAAAACTGTTATATTGTCGATGTTATCGTAAAAATATTATTTAGTTTCTCTTGTTGTAGCAGAGCTATAACATGTTTTTAGTACCTGTTGTATCATATAATTGGAGGATCCTGATTGGCTGAGAGGGGGCGGGGCGGAGCTCCAACTGCGCACACTTGTTGCGCAGTGGACGCGATGGACTAACGGTGATGTAAGTTTAATGGATGTAAATATGTTTTCTTTACTACTTTGGCGTCATGTGGTGAGTTTATCCGAATGTTTACTCCTTTATTATGATGAAAGCTACTTTTTCACATGATGTCAACTTTCTTTAGAGATTAAATCACAGGTTTTATTCTCAGTTTAGTGTCAGACAGAATTTGGGCTCAGTTAGGCCGAGAAGCTTCCGCCGCAAAGGTCCAGATAAAGTAGTGCAAACTCAATTATGACACTTTTTACTCTGTGTTTATATTATTTTCACACAAGCAATTCAAATTTATTCAAGATTTATATGTTGAAGATGAACTAGAGAAGTATTTATCATCCATCATTATTTCTCTTGAGTGACCTGTGGCACCTTAGTATGTTAACAAAATATATTAAATTAAATAAAGACACAATGAATGGTCAATATTTTAAGAAAAATAGCGACATAACTTGGAAAAGTTTTCACTTACAGGACGGTTAGATAAACACTAACCTGTGCAGCTGCTGTTACCTTAATTATCCAATAGATGGCGCTGTTAAATCCTAAAATCAGATCCAGATCCCTCAGAATCATTCTATAAATTTGCAAAGGAAAACTGAAAATAAACAGGAGTGCAGTATAAAGTGCAGAAATTATTGTAAACGTAGTAATATTGTTATTAGAAATGTAAGGTGAAAAGAGGTGTTAACATTTATCTCGTGTATGAATAGTTATGAATACAGTAAATTACTCACACTATGTCATGTTATGTAATATCAAAAATAAAATACACTACAATGAAACTAAATTAAAAAAAAAAAACAGTACCAAAAAACTAACAACAAAGCATTGAATGCAAAATATGATTGGATAAGTGTAGTTTTTACGAACAAGAAAAAGTATGTTTAAATGGAGTTTACTTTTACAAAAGATTTGTATTAAAAGTGAAAGGCGGTTGTAATGAATACATAACTTAAAGCGAGTTAAATCATGAACATTTGTAGGTTTTAATCGCGTTAATCCAACGTTACTATGAGCAGATTGATGTTTGTCTCTTTTTCATCAATGCGCATGCTCGGGACGAGAGCGGCACTAAATGCGGAAGTAGACGCGGGAAACTAACGATGATTATTTTCTTATATTTAACGCGATTTAATGTTAGTTTTTTTCTCGATTTGCGTTTATTTGTGACATTCTATTTTATTATGGCTTGTAGAATCTTTGAAACGTTTCATTCGTGTAGATTTAAAGCTGTTTTAGGTCTGTTTGAATGGTGTGACGTCATTGTGACGCTCGGTTGAAGAATCAAACTGAGACGTTTTTTCGGTTTAACAGCGATAATAGTTCACAGATTTTTAAACAAGCGACATATTCTGATTGAAGCTGAATTACTGTCTTTATTTCTGTTCTTAGTTTATACATTTTTAGAATGTGATCACCGTAAGTGAAGCTGGTTTTCAGCAGAATCACTTCCGCCACTGTGAGTATAGCAACTCATACTTACCTGGCAGGGGAGATACCATGATCAAGAAGGTGGTTCACCCAGGGCGAGGCTCAGCCATTGCACTCCGGTTGTGCTGACCCCTGCGAATTCCCCAAATGTGGGAATCTCGACTGCATAATTTCTGGTAGTGGGGGACTGCGTTCGCGCTCTCCCCTGATCAATTGTTCAAAGATAAATAAGTATAAACTCTACTATAGGTCAAAGAGGTGACGTCCCTTTTTTGTGTCTGAGTGCAATATTTCCTTCCATCATGAATTGAGTATTTCATCACATGTATTTCTTTATTCTATGAAACCTGTGTTATTTGAACACATCTTTAAACTATTAAAATATAACATGTTTTTTTGTGTTTTGGTTCCTCAAACCCCCAAAATGTCAGGTGGTGCAACCGTCCTGACAAGTATCCACAGTAATTAAACTCTAAAAATTGAATGTCAGTTATTGTAAATGGAAATTAAAAATACAGTGGCATTATTTTATGCTTGAAACTTTTTANAATGTATGAGTCACTACAGACACTTGAGAGATACTTGCCAATAATTTCACACAGAAAAAATAACAGGAACATATAAATATATTTTCATATATTTGGTTGCACCACCTGACATTTTTGGGTGCTCAAATTAAAAATACTAAAAAATAATGAACCTAAAAACTTTGAAATGTTGGTCAACTACTGAAATCTGTTAGAAAACATAATTCTTCTCTCAGAAATATGTTTTTATCCATTTTCAAAGAACTTTTTAAAAATACGTTTTTAGACCCTCTTTTTGTCATTGACCCATAAACTACTTTCCATTGCAGTATATAGTAAACACTGATACTGTATGTGAATGTAGTTTATAGTCTGACAGTTCTGTTTGCTCTGTTTTGTAGTTTGTTACACTGGTTTCCAGTTTGAGGAATGGGAGAGTAAAGCTGATGGATTTTTTTATCTTGACTTTTCCATAATTTATTATTATCAAGTTACATTAAGAAAACTTAATAAATATTGAATCATATTCTCCAGAAAAAAACCTCTAAATTGAAGGAAAATGTTTACCAGTCTTGAATTAAACTTGCTTTTCTCCTTTTTTGCTACATTCTGACTATTTTTGTAAGTTTTCTCCTAATTTTCTTGCCAATTTTTGTTTCTGTTTGTCCATTTCAGTCACTTTTTACTCCTTTTTTGCCACTTTTCGTCATTTTTTTACTACCTGCAGACTACTTTATACATTTCATGGCATCTTTTTTGCTATTTTTATGTTGCCTTTGGCCATTTTAGTCACTTTGCTACCTTCTGACTATATTCCAAGTGTTCTCCCAATTTTTCTTTTCCAATTTTGTCCATTTCAGTCACTTTTTACTCCTTTTTTGCCACTTTTTGACATTTTCAGACTTCTTTTTAAATTTCATATTAACTTTTCTTTTACTATTTTTATGTTGCCTTTGGCCATTTTAGTCACTTTGCTACCTTCTGACTATATTCCAAGTGTTCTCCCAATTTTTCTTTTCCAATTTTGTCCATTTCAGTCACTTTTTACTCCTTTTTTGCCACTTTTTGACATTTTCAGACTTCTTTTTAAATTTCATATTAACTTTTCTTTTACTATTTTTATGTTGCCTTTAGCCATTAAAGTCACTTTGGACAATTTTTTGCTTCCTTCTAAGTATTTTCCAAGTTTTTTTCCCCCAATTTATGGTCATTTTTGCTACCTTAGAATATATATTTTTAAAATTTTATTGCGACTCTTTGCTACTTTGCACCATTTTAATTGTTTTTTTGTGCAAATGTAGTTTTTAACAGTTTGTCTTTTTGATTGAGCAGGGTTGAATAACAGAAGGGAATAAAACATCTACTGCAAAAACTGTAATATTTTTACACATTTCAGGTTATAGAAATATTGCATATGTGTGTGTGTGTGTGTGTAACAGGGTAAAAAAAGTGAGCATCACCCAGAAACAGTGATTCAGCAGATTTAATGATGACTCATGTTTGTTTGCTGAGCATGATGTCACAAGTTCAACAAATTAGCAATCATTCAAATCACTCAACGTCACATTTCATAAAACTGTGTTTAGTTTGTACAGTGAAGGTTTTTATCAAATTCATAAAGATCAGTTAGAAACTCTGAAAAGTTGAAAAAAGCATTTCTGCTCACACCGAAACAAAAACACAAAACCATCGACAGGCAGAGACTCCAGGAGGTGAGACAGGCAGTACTGAACTTTTTATTCTCAAAGTGTTTACCACAGACGAACAGGGAAGTGTGTGTGTGCGTGTGTGTGTGTGTGTGTGTGTGTGTGTGTGGAGGGTCCCAGCAGGTAGATCACCAAGGCAACACTTTACGTCACAGTGTTTGATTTCCAATGCCTCCGTAAAGTTTGTTCGGACTGAAATTGCACGAAGAGAAAGTTGAAGCGGGACCCGGTTTGTGCTCTTTAATTGTGCTAAAATTTATACGACACCAAATCCAGGGAAGCTGGGACGTTGTGTGAAGTATAAATAAAAACAGAAAACAATGATTTGAAAATCCTCTTCAACCTATATTCAATTGAATACACTAAAAAGACAAGATATTTATTGCTCAAACTGATAAACTTCATTGGTTTTCTCCAAATATTCACAAATTTTCATTCCTAAAAATCTTGGACAGGTTGAACAAAAGTCTGAAAAAACATCTGTTTGGATCATTCCACAGGTGAACAGGTTGATTGGAAACAGGTGAGTGTCATGATTGCACTGCAAAAAACAGAAATCACAGCAAGTCATTCTGTCTTATTTGTAGTAAAAATTGTCTTATTGTTCTTAATTTGAGCCACATTCACCAGACCAGGTCATAAAAATGTCTTATTTCAAGTTTTTTTTAAGACAAAATGAGGTGTAAATTGCTTGTAACAAGTCAAAAAAATCTGCCAATGGGATAAGACGAATTAGTCGTAAAGTGTCTTGAAATTAGAAAGATGCCTTAAAACAAGAATCTTTTATTTTATCCCGTTGGCGATTATTTTTTTACTTGTCGCAAGCAATTGATGCCTCATTTTTGTCTTTAAAAAACTTGAAATGAGACATTTTTATGACCTTGTCTAGTAAATGTGGCTCAAATCAAGAACAGTAAGATAAATTTTACTAAAAATAAGACATAATGACTTGCTTAGATTTCAGTTTTTGCAGTGTGGGTATAAAAGAAGCATCCCCAAGGTTCACCACTTTGTCAACAACTGCGTGAGCAAATAGTCCAACAGTTTAAGAACAATGTTTCTCAACTTTGTCCAACTGCAGGAATTGATGGATTTCATCATCTACAGACCATAATATCATCAAAAGATTCAGAGAATCTGGAGAAATCTCTGCACGTAAGCAGCAAGGCCCAAAACCAACATTGAATGGCCGTGACCTTTGACCCCTCAGGCGGCGCTGCATTAAAAACCCACATCATTGTGTAAAGGATATTAGCACGTGGGCTCAGGAACACTTCAGAAAACCATTGTCAGTTAACACAGTTCATCACTACATCTACAAGTGACAGTTCAAACTCTACCATGCAAAGACAAAGTCAGACATCAACAACACACAAACGCCGCAGAACTCTTTTTAACTTTGACGTCTTAGTCTCATAGTAATCTAATAAATTTGACTTTTTATCACTTAAATTGAGCATCTGTTTCTAAAAAATTTGACTTTTGATCTTAAAGTTTTACTTTAATCTCATAATTTTGACTTTTAACCACTTAAATTTGACTTTTAATCTCTAAATTTGAGTTTCCATCTCATAAAATGACTTTGTCACATAATTTTGAGTTTCAATCACATTATTTTGACTTTTAATCTCATAACTTGAGTTTTTATCACTTAAATTTGACTTTTAATCTCATTAATTTGACTTCTATATCTTAAGAATTTGACTTTCCATCTGAAAGTTCAAATTTTTATCACATTTATTTGACTCTTTCATCTCAAAAGTTTGAGTTCTTGGGGCGCAGATGGCCTGGTGGATATGACTGCGCACCATGAGGTTCGTCCGAAAAGTCCAAAAAATATCTTTAAAGAAAAAAGTTTGACTTCTTTATCCAATATATTTAATTTTCTATCTGCTATATATGACATTTTACCTCAAAATATGACATCTTAGCTCATAATTTTGACATATCGTCCACAAAATTATGACTCAATATGAGCAACAACAACAAAAACAATCTAAAAAAATCCAAAGTCAGACATCAACAACACACACAAACGCCGCAGAACTCTTTTTGGAAATCATGGACGTGGTGTCCCCTGAGCCAAAGAGGAAAAGGACAATCAGGATTGTTCTCAGGTCAAAGTTCAAAAGCAGCATCTGTGATGGTATGGGGGTGTGTTAGTGCCCCATGGCATCAACCCATTGACAGGGTCATAGACACTTCCGTCGTAATTACGACTTTCCATGTTTGTCCAAAACCTCGTTGTAGACGACGGTAGGTTCTGTGAAACAGAAAAAGAGGGACGTCCCTGATTATTTCAGCAAGACGATGAAACCAAGACACATTCTGCTCCTGTTACAACAGCGTGGCTCTGTAGTAGAAGAGTGCAGCGACGCTTATTGAGTGTTGTTAAAGTAAAGGTGATGAAACACAGAAGATGAATGAACCTGTCCAAGCTTTTTAGGAATGTGAACGAGTGATTATTTGCAAAAAAAAAAAAAAGTGAATCAGTTTGAACAATAAGTGTCTTTTCTTTGTAGTTAATTCAGTTGAATATGGATTAAAAAGTGTTTGCAAATCATTGTTTTCTGTTTTTATTTAGGTTTTACACAACGTCCTAACTTTACTGGAGTTGTTTTTGTGCTTGTGCCTCTTTAAAAACTCTAAAAATCTTCTAGAAGAGGTTTAAAAAAGCGTTTTCTCTATAATCAGTTTGGGACTTTGGCTGCATCAGGTCGTCAGTATTTACAGCGGGGGGGGGGGTGACCTGATGACGGAGCTGCTGGTCGTCAGAGGAAATGTAAACGTACGTGTTTTTCGTTGTTGGTGGTCGTTGGCAGTGTTCGGCTGCTCGGTCACTGCCTGCTGGAATCTTCTTTTTGTTTATGACATTATTATTATTATTATTACAAACACCTGAAAACAACATCTTTGTGCTTCTGGCTCAACATGCGAACACAACAGACCTGATCTGCTCCGAACGCCTCAAACTGGTTTCACTCCGCTTTTTGGCGTGGAAGCAGGTCTGGACCACTGAGGACCGCGTCCACGTCCAGGACCCGGGTCTGAAGGTTCTGCTCTCAGTGATCCAGACCTGGTTCCTGATGGAGGCTGTGAAAGAAGAAGAACCAGCGTCAGACTCACAGGATTAGATCAGGTCTGGACTACAAAGTGTCTGGATCTGGGAATCGTTTCCACGGCGGCCGCGAGCGAAGCTTCGGTTACTCCGACACTTTCACCCGGAAGATGACGCGACCCAGAAACTTGTCCCGCTCGTCGTTGTTGCGCAGATCCGAACCTTCGACTTTACACTCCACGGTTTGCTCCACGTTAAAATCTTCTTTCGTCAACAGCAGCTGCACGGCGACGACCGGCTGCACGTAGTCGGGCTGTGGAGACAAAACGTCAGCGTCACACTCAGCACGCCACGAAAAACTCAACCATTAAAACCAGGGGTGAAAGTAGAGTTAAATTCCTGCTGGTACCAAACCTTCATCTATAGAAGCCCATTTCCAACAGTTTAAAAAAAATAAAATAAAATTGGCTTTTTTCTTCTTCGATTTTTTTTTCCCTATTAGGTCTAAATTTTGTGACAAAAGTCAAACTTATTAAGTCAAAATTTGAGATAAAATATCAGATTCTTGAGATAAAAAGAGGAAATGATTAGGGAAAAAAGTCAAAATTTGAATTGAGAAAGTTGAAAATTTGTGATAGGACATTTTTTTAAGATAAAGTCAGAAATTGAATAAAACGCTGAAATTTTGTGATAAAATATCAGAATTGTGAGATGAAAATTTGAGTTTATGAGGAAAACAAACCTAGATTTTCAGATTAAATAGTCAAAAATTTGAGACAACATATCAAAGTTGGAGGTAAAAAATCAAAATTATTGGTTTAAAAAGTCAAATTTTCCAGATAAAATATCAGATTCTTGAGATAAAAAGAGGAAATCATTAGGGAAAAAAGTCAAAATTTCAATTGAAAAAGTTAAAAATTTGTGATAGGACTTTTTTTTTTTTTAGATGAAGTCAGAAATTGAATTAAAAGCTGAAATTTTGAGATAAAATATCAGAATTGTGAGATGAAAAATTGAATTTATGGGGAAAACAAACCTAGATTCAGATTAAATAGTCAAAAATTTGAGATTACATATCAAAATGTGAGGTAAAAAGTCAAAAATTATTAGTTAAGAAGTCAAATTTTCTAGATGAGAAAATTGAAAATTTGTGATAGGACCATTTTTTTTTGGATAAAGTCAGACATTGAAATAAAAAGCTGAAATTTTTAGATAAAATATCAGAATTTTTGAGATAAAAATTTGTATTCATGTGGGGAAAAAATCCAGATTTTCAGATAAAAGGTCAAAAATTTGAGATTAGATATCAAAATTTGAGGTAAAAAGTCAAAATTATTAGTTAAAAAGTCAAAATTTCCAGATAAAATATCAGATTCTTGAGATAAAAAGTTAAACTCATAGGGAAAAAAGTCAAAATTTCAATTGAGAAAGTTGAAAATTTGTGATAGGACCATTTTTTTTAGACCAAGTCAGAAATTGAAATAAAAAGCTGAAATTTTGAGATAAAATATCAGAATTGTGAGATGAACATTTGAATTAATGAGGAAGAAAACCTAGATTTTCAGATTAAAAAGTCAAAATTATTAGTTAAAAAGTCAAATTTTCCTGATAAAATATCAGATTCTTGAGATAAAAAGTCGAAATCATTAGGGAAAAAGTCAAAATTTCAGTTGAGAAAGTTGAAAATTTGAGATAGTTTTTTTTATTTTTTTAGATAAAGTCAGAAATTGAATAAAAAGGGTGTATTGATATTTCAGTCATTAATTCACTACATCAATCAGAGGTGAAGTTACAGGAATAAAAAGAATTAGAAAAGTCGAGTCAGAAGTTAAGAAAACACATAGAAAAATAAATATATAAATGAAATTAAGCATAGGACGGGAAAAGTAGTTGTTATTTTCAGTGCGCAAACACAAAACAACGTAAACACTCACGTGAGCTTTTTTCCCATAATACGGGAAAAACATTTTATCCAGACGACCTTCAGACGGGAAATACTGCATCTGTAAGGGAGTGTCTCTCTATCAGAGAGAGAGAGTGAGAGAGAGGGGGAATTATATTATATAACACCAGGCAAAAATTTAAGAAAAAAGTCAAAACTTTAAGGACAAAGTCAAAATTTTCAGAAAAATAAATCAAAATTATGGGAAAAAGTCAGATTTGTTGGATAATTGATTTAAAATGTGAATATATAAAAGCAAAGTGATCCAAAAAAGTTATGATTCTGAGAAAAAAAATGAAAAATTATGCAATTATAAGTTGAAAATTACAAATTTTGGGGAAAAAAATAATAATTCTGAGCTAAAGTCATAAGTTTTGGAACAAAAAGTTGAAATGTTATGATAAAAAAGTTAAGAATTTTGAGTTTAAAATCAAAAAAAATTTGAGATGAAAAAGTCAGAAACACAAGATTCTGAAGTTAAATCAAGAGGAAAAAGTCAAAAGTTTGACTTTTAACACAAAATTTGACAAAACAGTCAAGTTTCTAAGTGGTGTAAATATTTATTATAGATTTTAAAAGAGTGTTACCTTGGCCGTACAGTTGATGTAAGGATCACCTCGTGGTTTCAGTCCAATGACCTGCAGAAAAACAGACATTTGTTCTTATTAATCCATCATTTCTTTCCTGTTTCTTTCTCATTTCTTCATCTCATTAATGTGATTTAGGGTGAATTCCAATTCCTGTCTTAACCCTCAATCTCTAAATGCTCCCGTGAAGTGTAAGTTCTGTCCTGATTCTCAGAAAGTTAAGGTTGAGGGGTAAGTTTGAGGCTGTTTCTCCCTCAATACTGAGATTTTCCGACACCACCCTTGGGACTAAGGGACACCCAGAATGCATTGCACATTTCAGCAGATAAACATGGCGTCAAAGAAGGCGAGCTACAAATATATTTTCTTTTTTAATGGAGATATAAATATTACGAAAACCATTGTATTATCTTAGTTTAGACCCATTTTATGGATTATTTACCTCGTTGTTGCATAAAATTTGTTTTTATTTTAAGATCTTTTGGTGTGTTGTTCCTATCGTTTAAGTTAGTAAACGTTACAAAATGATCATTTTTCTCCGTGGTAATGTAATTGTTTTATCAAGATAACAGCCTATATAACATGCTTGTGCCGATAATGGTATAAGATGACCGGGCTAATGTCATCTCCTGTAGCTGCAGAGTTATGTAACGATAGTTATAGCGGGTGTTTACCTTTCAATAAACTATGGTTTGCTGTGACAGCTGAATATGTCCGTGGTTGTGTTATTTATACAGATTATTTTTTTTGATAACGCTAACCGAAGGAATAACTGACAGACAGTCCACAACAATTTCAAAAATATGGACCTGATGAACCCGTGGATGATCGCTGCGTTTGTGGCTTTATGATTAAACAGGCAGAGTTAACAGTGCAAATATTAAAAAAATAATGAAATAATGTTGTGTTTCATTTCAGGGACTACAGAGACAACACGGGCCATGATTCATTTCACTTTGGCATAACGCTGCCCCCTACAGTCTGAAGATGTATCTGCATTTAAGGGGTGTCCCATTTCTAAGTCACAAAATAGACCTAAACACTTGGTTTTGAGGGCGACTAAGGTTGAGGGTTAAGGAAGGAATTGGAATTGGGCCTTAGTCACTGAGTCATCCCCTCATGTGTTCATTCTTTTATCCTCTCTCTCTGTTTCATTCACAGCTGGATAAACTTGGTGTTTCTGCTCTGAAGCTCTGAGGAGTTTTTGTTAAATAAAGCGTCTAAATCCTGGACCTGGTTTTTTCCCCGTTTTTTTCTCACTGACCCGGTTCATCTTGACGATGATGCAGGGTTTCCCCTCGGCGAATCCGAAGGTGGCGTCGGGCAGACCGGAGCACTGACGCAGCAGACTGCGTTTGAACTGACAGACTTTCTTCACGGGCTCGGCGTCCTGCTCCGTGTACTCGCCGACCAGACACAGGTCGTTCTGCTCCTGGATGCTGTCGTTGTAACCTGCAGAGTTAGAAAAACACCAACACCATTATTTCAAAATGTCTTAGACCAAAACTTACTGTATATTATTTGCAACTGCTGCCCAAAATGGTGAGTTTATTGCTGATTTTTTCATATTTGGATGTTTTTTGTGATGGTTAATCCAGCAGTACGTGAAAGCGGCTTCATTAAAAAGAAACATTTAATGCAAGAACCAACATAATAGTTGCTGTTATCCATAAAAATATGTATATTTTTATCCAAAAATTTACTGTTTTACAACAAAGCAGAGACAAACTAAAGCACATGATTATATTCTAATTATTAAATGAGTTTTTTACTTTCATTGATGAATTAAAAAATGAGTTTTAGTGGTCGTGTGTTATTCTTGATTTATTTTAACAGACCGACTTATTTTGTTTTTATGTTATTTCTTTATTGTTAGTGATTATCATTTAGTGTTTTCTTTCCTTTCTGTTTTTTCATGCTTTTAGTTTGCCATATTCAGAATAAATGAATAAATTAATTCAAAACTATACATTTAATGGTAAAATATACGGAAGAGGATTAGGGCCACTGAGAAAAAAAAAATCTAAAAAAAAAAAAATCAGAATTCTGAGAAAAAAAGTCAGAATTCTGAGAAAAAAGTCAGAATTAAAGTCAGAATTCTGACTTTTTTCTCAGAATTCTGACTTTTTTTGGGGGGAATTTTTAAATTTAAAAAAAAAAAAGTCAGAATTCTGAGATTAAAGTCAGAATTCTGAGAAAAAAGTCAGAATTCTGACTTTTTTTTTTTTGGAATTTTTTTTTTTTTCTCAGTGGCCCTAATCCTCTTCCGTAAAAATATAATAGTTAGTGTAATCCAGAAATTTTCAAATGTACTGTTATACAACAAAGCAGAAAGAATCTAAAGCTCATGGTTATTTTCTTATTGTAAAAATTAGTTTTTTTTACTTTCATTGATGAATTAAAAAATTAGTTTTAGTGGTTGTGTGTAATTTTTGATTTATTTTAACAAACTGGGGGCTTTATGACCTGTACCTATACTGGTTTAACAAACCACGGGCTTTTATTCTGAAGGGCTCACTCTGTGTGTGTGTGTGTGTGTGTGTGTGTGTGTGTGTGTGTACTCACGCTGCAGCAGCTGGTGCAGTTGTTGCGTGTACCCGTTGTAGTTCGCCGGGTCGCTGCGGTTAAAGGTGATTTCAGCGGCGTGAGGACGAATCACCAAACCTGTTCTCCCCCAAAAAAACCCAAAAACAATAATAAAACTAAAAACAGAAAACAATCAACCACAAAAAGGTTTAGTCGTCGTCATGGCAACAACAATCCTCCCTTTTTTTTTCCCTGATGTCATCACCTCATCATTAACTGGAGCGTGTCACACCTGGACAACAATAAATCTAAACACCTCAAAATATAAGTTACACTTTGACAAAGATTATGGGGTATAATTTGTATTTTTGCATTTTTTTTCTTTTCATTTAAGTATTTTGTGGTTGTGGTGACCTTTTCTGCCTGTGAAAAAAAAGGAAAACTTGGCTTTGTTGAAAACTTTTACAAACCAAGTTGAAATTTTGAGATAAAATATCAAATGTTTGAGGTACAAGTTCATGTTTGTTAGATGATGAAGTCAAAATTTTGAAGTGATAGAGACAAAGATATGGGGAAAAGACATGTCAAAATTTTCAGAAAAAAAGTTAATTCACAGAAAACAGTTACACTTTGGGATAAAAAAAAGTCGAAATAATTTTGTATCAAGGAATAACAAGATAATTCACTACCATGTACAAATGAGATAATTAAGTATCAAGGAATAACAAGATAATTCACTGCCACGTAACAATGAAATAATTATCAAGGAATAACAAGATAATTCACTACCATGTAATAACGAGATAATTATCAAGGAATAACAAGATAATTCACTGCCATGTAATAAAAAAATAATTATCAAGGAATAACAAGATAATTCACTGCTTTGTAATAACAAAATAATTATCAAGGAATAACAAGATAATTCACTGCCACGTAACAATGAAATAATTATCAAGGAATAACAAGATAATTCACTGCCATGTAATAACGAGATACTTATCAAGGAATAACAAGATAATTCGCTGCCATGTCATAACGAAATAATTATCAAGGAATAACAAGATAATTCACTGCCATGTAATAACGAGATAATTATCAAGGAATAACAAGATCATTCACTCCCATGTAATAAAAAAATAATTATCAAGGAATAACAAGATAATTCACTGCCATGTAATAACGAAATAATTACCAAGGAATAACAAGATAATTCACTGCCATGTAATAACGAGATAATTTAGTATCAAGGAATAACAAGATAATTCACTGCCATGTAATAACGAAATAATTATCAAGGAATAACTAGATAATTCACTGCCATGTAATAACAAAATAATTATCAAGGAATAACAAGATAATGCACTGCCATGTAATAACGAGATAATTTAGTATCAAGGAATAACAAGATAATTCACTGCCATGTAATAACGAAATAATTATCAAGGAATAACTAGATAATTCACTGCCATGTAATAACAAAATAATTATCAAGGAATAACAAGATAATTCACTGCCATGTAATAACAAAATAATCATCAAGGAATAACAAGATAATGCACTGCCATGTAATAACAAAATAATCATCAAGGAATAACAAGATAATTCACTGCCATGTAATAACAAAATAATCATCAAGGAATAACAAGATAATTCACTGCCATGTAATAACAAAATAATTATCAAGGAATAACTAGATAATTCACTGCCATGTAATAACAAAATAATTATCAAGGAATAACAAGATAATTCACTGCCATGTAATAACAAAATAATCATCAAGGAATAACAAGATAATTCACTGCCATGTTATAACAAAATAATTTAGTATCAAGGAATAACATGATAATTCACTGCCATGTAATAATGAAATAACATAGGTTACTACATCTGAGAAAAAGTCAAAAGTTTGGGAGAATAAGTCCAAATTTTAGGCTACATTTAAATAATAGAAATATCAAAATTTAAGGAAAAAAAAAGTCATGTCTGAAAAAAGTTAAATTTTGAGGGGGAGTCTGGGAATTTAGGGGGAAAAATTCAGAAAAAATTACATTTTTTTTTTCAGAAACAAAGTCAGTTATGAGAAAAAAAAGTAAATAATCAGAAAAGCAAATCAGATTTGTCAGATTGTTAAGTGTAATTTCAAATTGATAAAAGAAAAGTTATCAAACAAAGTCAAATTAATGAAAAAAAAAATCAAAATTTAAGTTAAAAACTTGTAATTTTGACCTTTATCTCAAAATTTCCGTTTTAGAAGTAAAAAGTCTCAATGAGGCCAGTTTTTCTTGTCAATTTTTTTGGGCTTTTGTACATTTTGTATGTTTTCATTATAGAAAATGTTTCCTTCAAACAGTAAAGGGGTGTTTTAAATAAATGTTTGGGTCATGAAGCCATTTGCCGTCTTTTGGGATATATATGTATATATATATTTTTTTTTTTGGAGGACCTTACGGGGGGGGGGGGGGGGGGGGGGGGGGGGGGGGGGGGGGGGGGGGGGGGGGGGGGGGGGTCCAGTGAAACAGGTGGAGTGAGTGAACTGACCTGGACTGGAAACTCTGTCCTGACGAGTGGGAACGTTGTCGTCCAGAGTCTGTAACATCACCCACATGGTCAAACAAAACATTCCTGCCAGGAAACCGTAGAAGACGAGGTAGAAGAGGAGGATGAGGCCTGACGAGAGGAAGAAAAGATTTCATGGAATAAAAGCATCTTTTTTTTCTGTAGAACTCTAAATGAAACGTCCTCTGAATTTACTGTATTAGCAGTAAATCTGATTACTGTATATAACTGTAATTTGTAATGATATTACCAGTTTACACCACAAAGCGTAGATAACCATGGGGCATAGACAGCGACAGTCACCCGTGTGATTCATCCATGTACAGTGGTGTCTCACGTCCACTGTGTGCCCTCCTCACTCATGGTTACATCGCACATTGACTCCAAATCGATCAAAAACATCGATATATCGAACAAACTTTAACATTAAGTTTCAGTTTCTCCTCTGTGTGCTCCTCTTGATTTATTTTGATAAACTGTCTTATTTTGTTTTGATGTAATTTCATTATTGTAAGTTATTATCATTTACTGCATTGCTTCCTTTCTTGCTTTTATTTTGCCATGTTTGGAATAAATGAATAAATCAAATCAAAACGATACATTAAATGGTAAATATAATAATTGGCGTTATCCATAAATTTTCAGATTTACTGTTTTACAACCAAGCAGAAAAAAACTAAAGCTCATGATGATTTTCTTATTGAAAAAAATGTTTTTTTTTTAACTTTCATTCATGAATAAAAACATTAGTTTTAGTGGTTGTGTGATAATATTGATCTATTTTCACAAACTGTCTCATTACTGTCTTATTTCTTTTGTTATTTCTTTATTATTGATGATAATTTATTTTATTTCTCACTGTTTTCTTTCCTCTCTGTTTTGTTCTTGCTTTCAGTTTGCAATATTTGAAATAAATAAGTATAATAAAATAAATAAAAAAATATCAAAACGATGCATTTAATGGTTAAATAAATTTTCAAATACATTTTTTTACAACCAAGCAGAAAAAAAAACGAAAGCTCATGATTATTTTCTGATCATAAAATGAGTTTTTTTCTTTTTATTGTTTTATTTCTCACTGTTTCCTGTCCTCTCTGTTTTTTTCCTTGCTATTAGTTGGCAATATTTGAAACAAATACGTATAATATAATAAATTATAAATCGATAAAAATATCAAAATGATGCATTAAATGGTGAAATAAATTTTCAAATTATCTTTTTACAACTGAGCAGAAAAATCTAAAGCTCATGATGATTTTCTGATTATAAAATGAGTTTTTTACTTTCATTCATGAATAAAAACATTAGTTATTTTTGATTTTATTTTGAAAAGCTGATTTTTTTAAAATGTAAAAAGTATCGATATCAGTGTTGATATCATCGATAATGGCCTTTAGATTTATTTGGTATCAGTATAAAACACCAGAACAGCTGGTTCTGGTTCTGATGGTTCGGGTCTGGTTGCTGTGGAGCTGAAGAAACCTGCAGAGGTCTCATCAGAACCGGACCGAGCTGGACCCGGACCGTGAAGCCTCCCACACACACACAGAAAAACACACACACACACACATATATAGGCAGGTTGTGGTTCTGGTTGTGGTTCTGGTTGTGGTTCTGGTTCTTACCCCAGCTGGTGGCGGTCCGGCCCATGAACTCCCCGGTCCTCGGGTTGTAGATGAAATCCCAGGTCTCCTCCTTCTCCACCTTCGGTTCCTCCTTTTTTCTCTCTGGTTTTTCATCATTTCTTTCTTCTACCTTTTTCTCCTCTTTGGGCTCCTCATTTTTCTCTTCCTCCTTCACCTCCTCCTTTTTCTCCTCCTCCTTTTTCTCCTCCTCCTTTTTGAGGAGAAAATAGAGGAGGCGACGACGACGACGACGACGACGGCCGAGGCCCAAGCCGAGGCCGAGGCCCAAGCCGAGGCCCAAGCCCGACCTGCACCTGTACGACTAGGCCTGACTTCACTAGGCCCGATTAGTCGTGACTCGGCCCGACTCGGCTATGCAGTCTATCGCCTCGCCTCTAGACAGACTCCGACGTGTGACACACTCACACACACACACACACACACACATAAAGACACACACATGCCTACACACAAGGACCACTGCAGAACCAGGCGCATGCGCACTGAAGCCCCCCGGGGTTGAGGGGGTCTGCGTGATAATGGTGAGCTGCTGTGAAATAATGTTAGAATCACTCAGAATAAAACCACCTTAAATAAATCTGACACAAATATTCACATCATCTTTCACTGAAATGAAAAAAAAATCACAGAAAAACACAATTTCTTANTCCGGGTTCGGCTCCGGGTTCGGGCTGGACGTGGACATGCTGATCCGGACTGAAGTGATCCGGGCTAATCAGCACTGAGCCGGGCTGAGCCGATACGTCAGATAGCGGAGCGGAGATCTGTCTGAGGCTGCACACACACACTCACACACACACACACACACACACATAAAGACACACACATGCCTACACACAAGGACCACTGCAGAACCAGGCGCATGCGCACTGAAGCCCCCCGGGGTTGAGGGGGTCTGCGTGATAATGGTGAGCTGCTGTGAAATAATGTTAGAATCACTCAGAATAAAACCACCTTAAATAAATCTGACACAAATATTCACATCATCTTTCACTGAAATGAAAAAAAAATCACAGAAAAACACAATTTCTTAATTTCCTCCTTTAATTGATCATCTTTCATAAACACTCTCCCTGATATTTCTCTCCCTCTGTCTCTGATTTGTAGAAAAATCTACAGAAAAACCACATTTCATGTTTGTGAGGTTTGAAATATAAGAGAAAATAAAAGAATCTTATTCACACTTTAAGAGGCGCTCACTCAAAAATCATTTCATATCAAATAAAAGACATTATATAATCACACCAGAGTGGAGCGGTCACATGACCACAGCGGAAACACTTGATTGGAGGAAAGCAGGACAACCTTGTGTTGATGTCACACACACACACACAAAATAAAAAAACACACACACACACACAAGGAGGAAGAGAGGCACGTGAGAGGAGTAAAGAGAAGAGTCAAGGACATGATATAAAATTATATAAGTAGGAAGCAGACGAGTTTAATGAGACGCTGAGGTGAGAAGACGAGAAAATGAAAGGGGGACAGAGGGTCTGGGGTCAGGATCAGACTCTCTATGGGGTCTGACAAGGGTCCACACAATAAAACCCAAAAAGCCTCAGAGCTTTTTAAGTCCTGAGCTGATCCAGGTCCCAGTATCCTCATAAAATAACAGGTGAGACAATAGGAGACTTTAAGGAGGGAGGGTCTGAGGAAACAGGGTCTGAGGACAGATGGTCTAAGGACAGAGGGGTCTGATCACTGGTGGTCTGAGGGCAGGGGCCTGGGACAGAGAGTCTTTAAACAGAGGGTCTGAGTGAACAGGAGTCTGAGAACAGTAGGTGCAAAAACAGGAAGTCTGAGGAAAGAGGGTCAGAAAACAGAGGGTCTATAGACAAGAGGTCTGTATAAAGGGTGTAAGTCCAGATGATCTGAAGAAAAGGGGGTCTGAGGACATGGAACCTGAGGACTAAGGGTCTAAGGACTAAGGGCCTAAGGACAGAGGGCTGAGGACAACGGGTCTAAGGACAGAGGGTCAGAGGACTAAGGGTCTAAGGACTAAAGGTCTAAGGACAACGGGTCTAAGGACAGAGGGCTGAGGACAACGGGTCTAAGGACAAAGGGTCTGAGGACTAAGGGTCTAAGGACAGAGGGTCCGAGGACAGAGGGTCTAAGGACAAAGGGTCTAAGGACAGAGGGTCCGAGGACAGAGGGTCTGAGGACAGAGGGTCTAAGGACAAAGGGTCTAAGGATAGAGGGTCTAAGGACAGAGGGTCTAAGGACAGAGGGTCTGAGGACACATGGTCTAAGGACAGAGGGTCTGAGGACAAAGGGTCTGAGTAAAGGGTATAAGTCCAGAGGGTTTGAGGACTAAGGGTCTGAGGACAGAGGGTCTAAGGACAGAGGGTCTAAGGACAAAGGGTCTGAGGACAAAGGGTCTGAGGACACATGGTCTAAGGACAGAGGGTCTGAGGACAAAGGGTCTGAGTAAAGGGTATAAGTCCAGAGGGTTTGAGGACTAAGGGTCTGAGGACAGAGGGTCTAAGGACAGAGGGTCTAAGGACAGAGGGTCTGAGGACTAAGGGTCTGAGTAAAGGGTATAAGTCCAGAGGGTTTGAGGACTAAGGGTCTGAGGACAGAGGGTCTAAGGACAGAGGGTCTGAGGACAGAGGGTCTAAGGACAGAGGGTCTAAGGACAAAGGGTCTGAGGACAGAGGGTCTGAGGACAGAGGGTCCAAAGTCAGGGAGTTTGTAATGAGATAGAATGAAGACAAGATCTAAGAACAAAGGGTCCAGAACAGAGGTTCTAAATAGAGGTGGTTGGAGAACATATACTCTGAGAACAGGGGGTCTTGGAAAAATGGGTCTAAGGACAGAATATCTACTGGCAATGGCTCTAAGGGCAGAGGGTCTAATAACTGAGGATCTAAGTACATAGGGTCCTCGGACAGAGGGACTACAGACAATGTGTCAAAGGACAGAGGATCTAAGTACTAAGGATCTAAGGACAGAGGATCCAAGGCCAGAAGACCCGAGCGCAGAAGATCTAAAGACAGAGGATCTAAAGACATAGGGTGTAAGGACAGAGGATCTAGGAACATAAGGGTCTAAGGTCAGAGGGTCTAAGGTCAGAGGATCTAAGAACAGAGATCTAAGGACATAGGATCTAGAAACACAAGATCTAAAGACAGAGGATCTAAAGACATAAGGTGTTAGGACAGAGGATCTAGGAACATAAGGGTCTAAGGACAGAGTAGTTAGGAACATAGGGTGTAAGAATAGAGATCTTAGGGCATAGGATCTCGACACACAAGATCTAAGGACAGAAGATCTTAGGACTAAGGATCGAAGGACAGAAAATCTGAGGACACAGGGTCTAAGAACAGAAGATCTTAGGACAAACATACATAGAGTCTAAGGACTCAAGATCTGAGCGCAAAGAGTCTAAGGACCGACTTAAGAGAGAGGATTTAATGACTGAAGATCGAAGGATATATGATCTAAAGAAATAGGGTCTAAGGACAGACGGACAGTGGATCTAAGACAGAGGATTTAAGGACAAGAGATGTTAGTTTAGAGGTTCTTAGAACAGAAGATCTAGGATACAGGGTTTAGAGAAAGTATACCTACTGACAATGGCTCTAAGAGCAAAGGGTCGAAGGACAGAGATCTTAGGACATAGGATCCAAAGACATAGGGTCCAAGATCAGAAGATCTAAAGACAAATATACAATGGATCCAAGGACAGACAGACAATGGGTCTTAGCACAGAGGATCTAAGGACACAGGGTTTAAGTCAAGTATACCTACTTACAACAGCTCTAAGGGCAGGGGGTCTTAGAACAGAGGATTTTGGGAACATAGGATCTTAGGACAGACAGACATAGGATCTATGGACAGTGGATCTAAGGACAGACCCTATCCCCTATTTTTTCTCTTTATATCTTTCACCTTCTTTCCCATCCATCTCTCCCTCTCCCCCCTCCCTCCCTCCCTCTCTCCAGGCAGCAGGGGAGGAGTCAGCAGGGTGAGGATGCTGTCAGGTTGCCGTGGTTTCAGCTTCTTTTGTGGTGACTGTGGTTTGGGATGTGTGTGAGTGTGTGTGTGCGTGTGTGTGTATGGCTGAAGGGTGTATGAGTGTGAGAAATGAGTGCAATCATGTTTGTGTGTGTGTGTGAGCCCGGTCTCCTCCAACTTTAAGGAAACATAAAAGAGAGGACAGAGGGAAGGAGAGAGGGAGGGAGGGAGGATCGGGAGGAAGGAGGTGTGCCGGGGCGGCTGTGTGGATTAACGCCGCGGCGGCAGCCTGAGCGAGTCATCGTTTCTCTGAGCTGCAGAGAACGACAGGAAGCTTCACCGCTCCATCTTTGTTTGTGCAGGCTGAAGAAGGGAGAGGAGGAAGAGGAGGAAGAGGAGGAAGAGGAGGAGGAGGGCATAGGGAGGAGAGGAGGAAAAGACAGAAGGAGGAAGAAGAGGGGAGAGAGGGGCGAGGAGGGAGAGACACTTGGGGAGAGAAAAGGAAGAAACAGAGAGGAGACGATTAAGGAGACATAGAAGGAGACACAAAAGGAGGCACTGAAGGAGATAAAGGAGGGCAAGAGGAAGGAGACAGTGAAGGAGACAGTGAAGGAGACATGGAGGGAGTCTAAGTCGCTTTACGGATCCTCAGGTAACTTTCCTCTCACTCCTTCATCAAAGCTCAGTCAGGTCGTTAGACATGTTTCACCTGACAACACGCTTTCATTATCTCGCATCATGTGTTTCACATTTGCACCCTGTGTTTCACATGTTCCCATGTGATTGCATGCTTTCATTTCACATCATGTGTAGTGTTTTACATTTGTACCACAAATTCACTGTTTTACCCGTTTCACCTGTCAACATTCTTTCATTACTTTACATCATGTGTCTGTTGCTGCACATTTATACCCTGTGTTTCACATTTTCTCATGTGATAAGATGCTTCCATAATTCCACTTCATGTGTAGTTTCTCACATATAAACCTGATGTGACACATGTTTCCTGTCAGGCATGCTTGATAACATGCTTTTCCTCTATGTCTGTAGTGTTTCACATTTGCACCCTGTGTTTCACATGTTCCCATGTGATTGCATGTTTTCATTTCACATCATGTGTAGTGTTTCACATTTGTACCACAAATTCACTGTTTTACCTGTTTCACCTGACAACATGCTTTCATTACTTTACATCATGTGTCTGTTGTTGCACATTTATACCCTGTGTTTCACATTTTCTCATGTGATAAGATGCTTCCATAATTCAACTTCATGTGTAGTTTTTCACATATAAACCTGATGTGACACATGTTTCCTGTCAGGCATGCTTGATAACGTGCTTTTCCTCTATGTCTGTAGTGTTTCACATTTGCACCCTGTGTTTCACATGTTCCCATGTGATTGCATGCTTTCATTTCACATCATGTGTGTAGTGTTTCACATTTGTACCACAGATTCACTGTTTTACCCGTTTCACCTGTCAACATTCTTTCATTATCTCACATCATGTGTCTGTTGTTGCACATTTATACCCTGTGTTTCACATTTTCTCATGTGATAAGATGCTTCCATAATTCCACTTCATGTGTAGTTTTTCACATATAAACCTGATGTGACACATGTTTCCTGTCAGGCATGCTTGATAACATGCTTTTCCTCTATGTCTGTGGTTCCACATGTATAGTTTGTGTTTCACATGTTCCCATGTGATCATATGTAGCCTTTGTTTCGCATATTTTATCCTATATTATGCTTTCAATATCTAACACTACGCAAGTTTTTATATACCTTTGTGTCTGCTGTAATTATAAACTTCCATTTATTCTTATCATGTATGTGAAGTTCAACATTTATACCCTGTGTTTGACTTTTCCCCTGTTAGACGTGCTTTCATTATTTCACATCACATGTATGTAGTTCCACATTAACTCCCTGTGTTTCACATGTTTTATGTGTTAACAAGCTGTCTTTATCTGACACTATATATGTTTTTTCACATACCAAACCTTTTTTTTCACATGTTCTCAGTGTTGGACATGTTTATTCACATTAAAGGCCTTCATTATTTCACATCGCATGAATATAGTTCCATCTTTGTATACCCTGTGTTTCACATTTTCCCATGATTACATGCTTCCATAATTTCAGATCATGTGTATAAAGGTCCACATTTATACCTTGTGTTTCGCATGTTCTGTGTTATACATGCTAAATATGACAAAATGCTCTGATTATTTCTCATCAAATGTCTGTAATCCCACATTTACACCCTGTGTTTCACATGTTTCTTGTGATTAAATGCTTCATTTTCTAATCATGTGTATGAAATTCCACATCTATACGTTGTGTTTCACATGTTCCTATGTTATTACATGCTTTCATCAATTCAAATCATGTTCCTGGGGGTTCACATTTATACCTTGTGTTTCACATGTTTAACATGATAAAATGCTTTCATTATCCAACACCAAAGTTATGTTCTTTCACATTTATACCTTGTGTTTCATGTTAAATGTGCTTTCATTATCTAGCACCAAATATATGTTTTTTCACATTTATGCCTTGTGTTTCACATGTTCCTCTGTTTTAGACTTGCGTAATGAGATAAAAGGCTTATATTACTGAACATCAAGTCTGTAGCTCCACATTTATACCTTGTGTTTCACGTGTTCAATGTTAGATTTCTTTCATCACATTACAGGCCTTCATTTTTTCATATCACATGACGGTAGTTTCACATATATAGCCTGTGTTTCACATGTTTCAGGTGCAGTACTTAAATGGCTTTGATAATTCTTTGATAATTAGTCGTCATGTGAGCAGTTTTATAAAACACGTCAGCAGGTTTTTATAGCCTTTAGTTAACAGCTTCTGTGTTTTTGGTCAGACACAGTTTGGATGTTGTTCAGTGAATCCGACAGAAGCTCATCAGACTTTTCTTTAGGGAGCAGAGGCAAAGATGTTGAATTGGAGACAATTTGTCGAGAGGTTTTTTTTTTATGTTTCATGTGATCCTCACAAAATCCTGCCTCATCACACTCTTCCTCTTTTCATCTCCTCACCCGTGAACAGGAAGCATTACATCATGGTCCTCTGAGAGATGCTGCTGTTGCTAGGTTACCTCCAGCTGACTCCCCGTTCCATTTTTAGACCGATGCTCCGAGAGGTGGGGGAGGGGACGAGTGGAGCGAAGGAAAGAGAGAGAAAGACGGGGAGAAGACTGGAAGACAGAGGAGGGGGTGACCCTCAACATATAGAGAGAGAGAGGGAGAGAGAGGGGGAGAAATAACCTTTATCAAACAGAGAGGGAGAGAATTTTAAATGTAGAGGAGCAGTTTCTATAATAATGTGGAATAACTCTCTGAACTCCCTGAAGTTTGTTGAACTCTGACTCTGTGTTCCTCTCAGGTCTTTGAGGAGTCATGTCGTCTAAGGAGGAGTCCTCTTCTTTCAGGAGATTTTTTCAGTACGTGGAGGACAGCGGCCTGCGGACATACGACGGTCTGGTGATCCAAAATGCTTCAGATATCGCCAGAGAGAGCGATCGCATCCGCAACCAGACCAACTGGACCTACCTGCAGGAAAAACACCAGAAGAAGAGACGGCAGGAAGAAGCCATTAAAAGGTGAGAAAGACAGAAAAAGCCTAAAAAAAATCATGAAAGCTTAGAGTTAGGGTACGTTTGAGAGGGTTTGCATATTCAAATGAAAACACCACAAAGGTAAGATATTTGTTGCTCAAACTGATAATCTTTATTGTTTTTCTCCTAAATTTCACACATTTGAGTTTGATGCCTGCAACACGTTCCTAACCTTCACCACTTTGTCAACAACTGCGTGAGCAAATAGTCCAACAGTTTAAACTGAACCCCGACTGTAAGGACTAACAGGCATGAATATGCTTAAATGTTTGTCTCAAACTAGAATTTGTTGTTAAAAGACAACGAATTGGTTTTTCTTTAAAAAAAAATACAGTTTAAAACACAGTTTCTATCCTTCGGACGCAGCCATTGTTTTACTGCAGCAATGCATTCTGGGTTGATGACGTAGATTGGTTGCTTGGTGCCGAGCGTCTGGATTTGGCCGTTTCCTCACTACTAGTCGCCGTAAGTCACGAGGTTTGAGGAGGGAAAAAAACATAATAATGCCACATGTGGCTGCTTTTGGGTGCACTTTTCAGTCCAAAGGAAACAAGGAGACTGATGTTAGTCTGCACAGCTTCCCAAAAGACAAGAAAAGAAGGAAGTTGTGGGAAATCTCTTGTGGGCGTAAACAACTTCCCATGGAGCCGCGGCTATGTTCTGGCCACTTCTCCCCAGAAGCATTTGCTGCATTTAGCCGGCCCATGCTGATGAAAGAGCTGACAGGTGTGGGTCATTATAAACGGAGACTAAAGCCAAATGCTGTGCCGACTATTTTCCAACACAAACCCACAAAACTTCCTCTGGAAACCACTGAAGTCCGCTCCAGGACTTATATGATCCTGTATGAGATCCAGCCCGGTGCAACCATATGACCTCACTACCCAGACGTTATTGCGGCGTAAACAACAATGGCGGCCTACAGGTGAAACTATTTTTTCAAATTTTATACAAACTAAGATATTTAGAGAGATTTTATTATGGTTCTTATGTAGCTGGTAAAAACACTGATCATCTAGGGAAATGACGTTCTGGTAGCCAGGGTTCCTTTTGAGAACAATGTTTCTCAACTTTGTCCAACTGCAGGAATTGATGGATTTCATCATCTACAGACCATAATATCATCAAAAGATTCAGAGAATCTGGAGAAATCTCTGCACGTTTCGTCGTTCCGGGTTTTGGTTGTAACGTACCGGCACTGGAAACTGGGGAGTCCGCCGCGACGTAATTTTTGGGTGTAGTAACACATTTCCTAATTAGCACGTGGGCTCAGGAACACTTCAGAAAACCATTGTCAGTTAACACAGTTCATCACTACATCTACAAGTGACAGTTCAAACTCTACCATGCAAAGACAAAGTTAGACATCAACAACACACATAAACGCCACTGCCAGCTTCTCTGGGCCCAGAATGAGTGAATATTTGTAAAAAAAAAAAAAAAAAGTTTAAGAATTTGAACAATAAATATCTTTTCTTTCTAGTGTTTCCAGTTGAGTACAGGTTGAACAGGATTTCAGAGGAATATTCTTAAAACAAGGAGGTTAAATCCAGGAATCGAGGAAGATGGAGGTCACTCTTATTCATGTGGAAGGTGATGTTTTATGATTAAGAATAACTGCTGTAATGTTTCTAAACTGGTCTGTTCAGGATTGGTGAAGATGTTGCCATGGCGTCAGAGGGAGCGTACACCGGGAAACATTTCAGGATGGGTTTCATGACGATGCCGGCGCCGCAGGATCGACTTCCCGCTCCCAGCCAAGGCTTTTCTGTCCGATCCCAGTCCCTTCACTCGGTCGGGGGAGGAGAAGAGGACTCACAGCTGAACCCAAAACTACCCCCACCCAAACCCAAGAGAGACCCCAACACCAAACTGAGCAACAGCTCCGAGGCCATGAACGGGTCCGGACTGGCGAGTAAGAGGGACCTGCAAGAGACCAAAGAGTTCCTGGAGCAGGCTGAAGGTAAGAGGCAAAGCACACTGGGTAAAGAAAGGTCAAAGTGTCTTTACGTCCATCCACTGAGATAAAGAGGCTCTGATAGGCCGCGGTGTGTCCCTCAGGTGTTCAGTGACTCTTGTTTATTACCTTTCCTCTCACTGTTCTCCTTTAGTCTACTAGTCCAGAGTAGGCGTGTCCTGATTGGATATTGATATCGGATATCGGTCTGATATCTGCAAAAAGAGAGTACCAGATTATATGGACCTCCATTCCAGCACCTTTATCCAAACTGAATAATATATTCAACTGATAAACTTAATTGTTTTTTGCGAATATTCACTCATTTTGAATTCGATGCTGCAACACGTTCTTAAAAAGCTGGGACAGGTTCATGTTTCCTCTGTGTTTCATCACCTTTCCTTTAACAACACTCATTAAGTGTTTGTGAACTGAGGACACTATTTGCAGGTCAGTCTCGTAGCTGCACTCTTCATGATGCCTCGGTGCGACAACATTGTCCTCGTCTTACACAGAACCAAAGTAACAGAACGACTTTATTAGTCCCTGCAGGGACTTTTTCTGTTTCACAGAACCTACCGTCGTCTACAACGAGGTTTTGGACAAACATGGAAAGTCGTAATTACGACGGAAGTGTCTATGACCGACAGTTACCCATGATGCCATGGGCGGCGGCGTTTGTGTGTGTTGTTGATGTCTGACTTTGTCTTTGCATGGTAGAGTTTGAACTGTCACTTGTAGATGTAGTGATGAACTGTGTTAACTGACAATGGTTTTCTGAAGTGTTCCTGAGCCCACGTGCTAATATCCTTTACACAATGATGTGGGTTTTTAATGCAGCGCCGCCTGAGGGGTCAAAGGTCACGGCCATTCAATGTTGGTTTTGGGCCTTGCTGCTTACGTGCAGAGATTTCTCCAGATTCTCTGAATCTTTTGATGATATTATGGTCTGTAGATGATGAAATCCATCAATTCCTGCAGTTGGACAAAGTTGAGAAACATTGTTCTTAAACTGTTGGACTATTTGCTCACGCAGTTGTTGACAAAGTGGTGAACCTGGCTCCATCTTTGCTTGTGAAGGACTGAGCCTTTTGGGGATGATGCTCCTTTTATACCTAATCATGACACTCACCTGTTTAAATCAACCTGTTCACCTGTGGAATGATCCAAACAGCTGTTTTTGCAGCTTCAGCAACTTTACCAGACTTTTATTGAACCTGTCCAAGATTTTTAGGAACAAGTTGAAGGCATCAAATTCAAAATGAGTGAATATTTACAAAAAAAACAACAAAGCTTATCAGTTTGAATAATAAAACTTTGTCTTTGTAGTTTATTCAATTGAATATCGGTTTAACAGGATTTATAAAAAGCTTTGTTTTTGCATTTTACACAATGTCTCAACCTTATTTAGGGTTGGCGTTGTATATCCATTCTTTGTATGTTGCTGATGGCCACAGACACTTGGTAGATTATGGTCCAGCAAACACCTAATTTGACTGAAAGATTCTCTTTATTTGGCACAAAAGAGGAGATGTTGACCTGACATTGAGGTAAAACCAGATACCCGTTGGTAAAGTCTTGGACCTCACAAGGTTTTGGTGACAGCCTCATGATGACGTCATGTAGCTTTATGCTTTTCAGGTCTTAGCGTTGTGTTTTTGTGTCTGCAGCACGATGCCACCTCTACGGCGAAGACCTGAAAAAGATGCCTCCACCCAAACCCAAACGCAACCCCAACACTCAGCTCAGCACGTCCTTCGATGAGTCGTACATACGTAACCACGGACACAAGAAGTCGTCCATACGCTGGGACAATTCCCTGTCCCAGGATCAGAATCCTGCGTCCAGAGACATGGACGACGAGGAGCCGGTCTACATCGAGATGGTGGGGAACATCCTGAAGGAGATGAAAGGTCAGGAGGCGTTTGAGGACGAGCAGAGCGAGTCCGTGTACGAGGAGATGAAGTACCCCATGGAGGACTTCCTGCAGGATTCTCACTCCGTCATCATCGACCCTGAAGCGTGGGCGTCTCGAGGCTCCACGTGTGACATCCCTCCACCGTTCCCCAACCTCCTCACCCACCGCCCCCCGCTGCTCGTCTTCCCCCCTGCACCGGCGCAGTGCTCCCCAAACTCTGATGAGTCCCCCCTGACCCCGTTAGACGTCACCCGCCTGCCGATGATGGACAGCGTCCCGTTCAAGTCAGGTGGCGCCGAACAACCGCAGAGCTCCAGCCACCACCGCAAAGACCGAGACCGGGACAAAGAGCACGACTGGGACCAGAATCGAGATCTTTCCACGCACACCATCACATCCTCCGGCCGCTCGTCGGCTCCACCCCTCCCCTCGAATTATTATAAGTCCACAAGCTCTGCTCACGGCGGGCAAGGTTACCCCCGCAGCCAATCGGCGTGCCCGTCACCGGTCAGCATGGGCCGCTCGCTGACTCCCCTGAACCTGAAGAGACCGCCGCCGTACGACGTTCTGATGGCAGGTGGGAGTATGCCGCGCTCCTCCTCTTCCTCCTCCTCCTCCTCCCACAGAGCAGGGGAGGCGAGCGCCAAACTCAGTAACTCCTCCTCCACCCACGGCTCTATGCAGAACGTGTCGCTGAGGTCGCAGACGCCGACGAGCCCGATGGATGATCTCAACGTCCTGTTCACTTCTGGGAGACAGGTGATGAAGAAAGCGGGGAGGAAGAGCAGGGACAGCGCAGGTAAGATCAATAACCAATCTTTATTTAAATCACACACAATCACAACAAACATAAGACGCTTTAATAAACATGAGAGGATCTAGATCTACCTTTACAGCGTCTAGTTAGTAACCATGGTAACCTTAAACTCAAAAGAACGTCCAGCAGAGCAAAGACAGAAGTGTCCTACGTTGTCTCTTAATCTTTCAGAGCAGATGAAGCTGCCTGATTCATTTCCTGAAATCCTGCAGATCCATCTTGCCAAGCTCCATAAACAAACGATTTCACCTGGTCCAATACTGACCGGACCAATCAGAGAGCTGCGGACGTGACGACAATGGTGGCGTGTGTCTTTGTAGATGCAGCCTTATTTGCAATTTTGTCAGTTATTGACTCAATTTCTTCTTTGAAAGAAGAACAGCAAACGTCACTGAGAGTCTTTCTGACAGGAAATTATGTTTTTGTTCTTCTCTTGACCGAATCCGGACGGGAAATATCTCTGTGGCGGATTTATGGACCTGTCTGTCTGGCGTGTCATGTTACACATCTGTTACGTCGTGGCTTGATGTAGAGTGGTCTGTGATGAGTTTGTCGAACGCCTCTGACAACATTTCAGATGGACTAGCGCCATTTGTTGTCGCCATTTCTGTCTCTACTAACCTCTGATCATTCCCGTTTCCTCGTAGGGAGGCTCTCTCTGATTGGCTATTGTCATCCACAGCAAAAATGAGTCGCTTAAACATCCTGATAAATATCAAATGCATTTGAAGATTGTCAAGGGTAGCCCCGAAATTTAAGTGATACGGAAAATTTAAGTTGCGTGAAGCATAGCGTAATGTCAGCGTTTCCACTGAAAACTCCGGCTTGTTGTTTACATGGCAACGGTGGCAACGTTTCAGGAAAATTCTTTGATTTCTGTCTCTGTGAAACGCAACAATACCTTTGTGTTTCATCCTAAAACTGTTGATATATAAATGTCGCAGCTTTTGACATGTCTTAGTATTTCTGAACCAACTGTTTTAATGCTGCTGCACCAGAAAGTTAGAGGATATTTCTTGATATGTTTTCAAACTTGTCTTTTTTCTCTTCTTTTGGGTTTCCTTTGTGTCTCTGTGTTGGTTCTTCCCCTCGTATCGTGTGTAGTTTCGTTTCTTTTCGCCTCCTTTCTCTCTTTTCGTCGCTGTGGGAGTTCGTCCTCAGAGTGGGACTCTTTTAGGAGACGGGAAAAAAAAGAAAAAAGGCGACTAAATTTTATGATGAATGACTCATAAAATACTGCGGCGCTGTTAGAGAGGATTACCATCACTTCATTGTGTCTCCATGGAAACGTTGTTGCCATGGAAACTACTTTCAGTCAGACTCTTAGAAGAAAAATCCGTCGTCTACAAACTGAACATTTTCTTGGCTAACGTCACCTTCACTTTACTCGGCTACTCGGCTTCGCAAAAGTACACACTAGGACAAAAAAATAGACCAGACTGAGACTGGGACTACTAGGACTAGGTCCTGAAATGGGTTTGGGTCTTTGGAATTAGGAGAGAGAGTCAGACTCGATTTCAATTTGTGCTTCATGGTTCTGCAGGAGACTCCAGGTCTCTGCCCAGACAAGGCAGCAAAGACCGAGACGGTCAGTCCAGTCCAGGATCCAGCAGGATGGGAAGGTCGTCAGTCAGCCCCACTATGATGCTGTCAGGAGGAGGAGGAGCAGGAGGAGGTGAGTCGCTCTTCTCCTTCAGGTTCAAACCAATGACTGTATATAGAGTGGACAGCGTGCTTCCGCTTGTCACCGTTCTACGTTTTTGAAGCCAAAAAAACCCGTTTCTCTAGCCGCCATTGTGCAGCCAGAGTCTGCGCAGTAGAGAATTTCCGGTGGAGCCAAGTAAAAAAGAGAAATAAAAATATTTATTTCTTCTTCTTCAGAAGGTTTAGTCTCCTTTTGGCTCTTTCCCGAAGTTTCTTATATCCCCGATAAAAACTACTCACGAACAGCAGCTGTCAACTATCGTAAAACCAAACTTATATTGCGGTTTTTAACGTCCAATAACTNGTCGCTCTTCTCCTTCAGGTTCAAACCAATGACTGTATATAGAGTGGACAGCGTGCTTCCGCTTGTCACCGTTCTACGTTTTTGAAGCCAAAAAAACCCGTTTCTCTAGCCGCCATTGTGCAGCCAGAGTCTGCGCAGTAGAGAATTTCCGGTGGAGCCAAGTAAAAAAGAGAAATAAAAATATTTATTTCTTCTTCTTCAGAAGGTTTAGTCTCCTTTTGGCTCTTTCCCGAAGTTTCTTATATCCCCGATAAAAACTACTCACGAACAGCAGCTGTCAACTATCGTAAAACCAAACTTATATTGCGGTTTTTAACGTCCAATAACTAATGAGAAACTAACTTCTCAGAAAAAAAAACACCTGAACACCATGCAGCCTGATGACATCATCATACCACCTTAGAGTAAAGATGAGAGAAACGTTTCTACGAGGTATCGTAATTTTTTAAAGTTTTCCCGGCTCATATCTGGAATACATGGGGAGGCGAGGCTTATGACCTATACTGCAGCCAGACACCAGGACCGCCCCGAATACTGGATATGACGTCGGTCTGTGGTCCCCCGCCCCGAATACTGGATATGACGTCGGTCTGTGGTCCCCCGCCCCGAATACTGGATATGACGTCGGTCTGTGGTCCCCCGCCCCGATCTGCTGGAGGCTTCAGTTTGAGCCGAACATCGTTACGTCCACTCATTATAATCTATGGTTCAAACACGGTTACAGGAGCTCATCTTCATCCTCCGCTTCTCTTTCTGCAGAATCAAAGCCGGCGTGTAAACTCGGACGCTCTGCCTCCACCTCAGGTGTGCCTTCGCCAGGTGGGACGCCACAACGCCACCTCCACGAGCTTCATCACCCCGCACTCAGCCAGGTACCACACCTGTGAAACAACCGCCAGAGCGCCGTCCTGTCTGTCCACCTGTCTGTCTGTTTATCTGTCTGTTTGTCTGTTTACATGATTCAGACGTGAACGAACCTTCGTGCTGTTTTATCTGTTTATATTCAGACATAAAACTGTTTCCTGTTTGTGAGTGAGAATGTCAAACCTGAAGCTGATGTTAAAATAATCTGTGTATCATTCCTATAGTTAAAGTCCAATTATGAATCAAAAAACAAACCAGTGAAAACAATTAAGTGTCTGCTTTAACCTTTTTGAAATGAAAAATCATTCTGCTTTCAATATCCTGTTTCTTGATACATATCCTGCAGAAAGACAAAAGCTTTATGTGCAATACATTTATGTAAATACAATTTATTAAAATACCTTCATTAATATGTTTAGTTTTATCTCAAAATGTTGACTTTTTCTCTAATACTTTTGACTTTATCTTACAATTTGGAATTGGAAATTTTGGCTTCATAATCTCAAAACTTTTGCTTTTTTTTGGTAAATTATTTTAGGTATTTTCTTTTCTTTCTTTTCTCAGAATTGACTGTATCATACAACTTTGATGAGTTTAAATTTTTCACTGTGTATCTCAAAATTTTCATTTTTTAGTCTCAAATCTGCAACTTTTGAAAAACTCAAAATTTTGTTTTTTTTGTTTTATTTTTTTTTTTAATTGACCTTACCTCAAAATTTTGACCTTATTATCTTACATTTGTGACTTTTTAACTCAAAACTCTGACATTTTATCTCAAATTTGTGATATTTTAACTCAAATTATTTGACTCATGTTAACAAACCAGATATAGAAAAACGAACAATTTTGCATTTATCTGTTTTCATTTCAAAAACTCGAAACCTTTTTTTCTCTGTTTTGTGTTTTGATTCATAATGAACATCAATTGAAGGAATGATACACATATTTAAAATGATCCTGTAGATTTAATAAGTGGAATAACCCTGATTTACTAATACTCACTATTAAATAATCATCCCTCAAATCAAACGACTAAACTAACCCAAACTAACATGAACTAATCATTGACTAAAGTGAAACGTTTCATCTTGGAATCAAACACACGAACCATTAATCAAGCTCCGCCCCTTAAAGATTAACTCCATTAAAAACTTCACCTCTTTAAGGGAAATAAATTCTGTCTAAAGAGAAATTCTTTGATGTCTTTGGTTCCTTTTTTTCCTCCTACAGAAGCTTTTTAAAACTGTAGATTTCAAAGCTGTGACCTGAAAGTGTCAGAAACAGGATGTGAAGGCGTCAATAACAACATTTTCACTAAGACACAGAAAGAGTCTGAAAGAAGATTAAAAACGTATCCATCATTTACTAAAAACTCTGATTTAAATAAAATAACTGGAATTTCCAGCCAAAATCTGGTTTATTAGAAATATCAGATGTTAAATTACAGCCCTGATTCTAGTGGAGTTGGGAACAATGATATGAAAAATCCTGTTGAACCAATTTTCAATTGAATACACTAAAACTCGTTCCTAAAAATCTTGCACAGGTTGAACAAAAGTCTGTTAAAGTTGCTGATGCTGAAAAAACAGCTGTTTGGATCATTCCACAGGTGAACAGGTTGATTTAAACAGGTGAGTGTCATGATTGGGTATAAAAGGAGCATCATCCCCAAAAGGCTCACACTGCAAAAACGTAAATCTAAGCAAGTCATTCTGTCTTATTTGTAGTAAAATTTGTCTTATTGTTCTTAATTTGAGCCACATTCACCAGACCAGGTCATAAAAATGTCTTATTTCAAGTTTTTTTAAGACAAAAATTAGGTGTAAATTGCTTGTAAGAAGTAAAAAAAAATCTGCCAATGGGATAAGACGAATTCACCGGGAAATTTCTTGAAATTAGAAAGATGTCTTAAAACAAGAATATTTTATCTTATCCCATTGGCAGATTATTTTCTTACTTGTTACAAGCAATTGATGCCTCATTTTTGTCTTCAAAAAACTTGAAATGAGACATTTTTATGACCTTGTCTAGTAAATGTGGCTCAAATCAAGAATAGTAAGATAAATTTTACTACAAATAAGACATAATGAATTGCTTAGATCTCAGTTTTTGCAGTGCAGTCCTTCACAAGCAAAGATGGAGCCAGGTTCACCACTTCGTCAACAACTGCGTGAGCAATCAGTCCAACAGTTTAAGAACAATGTTTCTCAACTTTGTCCAACTGCAGGAATTGATGGATTTCATCATCTACAGTCCATAATATCAGGTTTAAGTTAATGTCAAGTTCAAACTCTACCATGCAAAGACAAAGTCAGTTATCAACAACAGACACAAACACTGCTGGAGAGTCCACATTTAAACTCTTTTTGGAAATCATGGACGTGGTGTCCTCCGGGCCAAAGAGGAAAAGGACAATCAGGATTGTTCTCAGCAAAGTTCAAAAGCAGCATCTGTGATGGTATGGGGGTGTGTTAGTGCCCCATGGCATCATGGGTAACTGTCCCAGTGTCTGTGAAGGCAGCATTAATGCTGAAAGGTACAAACAGGTTTTGGAGCAACATCTGCTGCCATCCAAGACACTTTGTCTTTTTCAGGGACGTCCCTGATTATTTCAGCAAGACAATGAAACTAAGACACATTCTGCTCCTGTTACAACAGTGTGGCTCCGTAGTAGAAGAGTGCAGCTACTAGACTGACCTGGTTGATCAACTGAAGTTGTTCATCAACAAGAAGGTGAAAGAATTCCAGCTCCAAAGCTTCAACAATTAGTGTCCTCAGTTCACAAACACTGAACCAGTGTTGTTAAAGGAAAGAGGATGAAACAGAGGAAACATGAACCTGCCCAAGCTTTTTAGGAACGTGTAGAAGCATCAAATTCAAAGTGAGTGAAAATTCACAACAAAACGATTAAGTTTATGAGTTTGAACAATAAATATCTATGTGTTGAATACGGGTTAAACAGGATTTGCAAATCATTGTAATCTGCTTTTATTTAGGTTTTACATAACGTCCTGACTTCATCTGAATTGGGGTTGTAGCTCATGTAAACAGATTTCATCACGTCTGTCTGTGTTTGTCCCGGTCTCTGATGGTCTGAGCTGTTGTGGCCAGTAGCTGGTGTTGGTGGTTGATTGGTGACTGTGTTTCAGATGCTGTGGCTCTCCGGAGACTCCACCATGATGGAGATGATCGAGAAGAAAAGAGTTTTGTGTCGAGAGATCAAAGCTCGTCAGCGTCCTGAGAAGAATCTGTGCAAACAGGACAGCATGCCCATCCTGCCCAGCTGGAGGAGGAAGCAGCCGCCGCCGTACTCGGCCCCGCCCACCGCCACAGCCGGACACACCAGCAAGGTGTTCTGGGACACTGCTATCTGATATACACTTTAACACGACGACACCACGGCGGTGATGACGAGCAGACATCAGGCCACGCCCACCACAGCACTGTGTTCATCTGATGATAACTTTTCTTTGTGGTTGGTTTTGTCATCATGAGTCTGACGGTTTGTGACGACGACCGAGTCAATGTTTCATCAAAGTGTTCACACCTGGTTTAACGTTGCACCTGGTTATTATATCACAGGTCTTTAGAGTGTTCGCTCATACATGTTTGGTTACTCAAAGGACCGCTCACTGTCCTCATTACCATGGCAACAAGCATGTGAGACAACCATAGACTGTATAATGAGTGGACGTAACGACGTTCGGCTAAAACTGAAGCCTCCAGCAGATGCCCCGCCCCCTGGTGTCTGGCTGCAGTATAGGTCATAAGCCCCGCCCCCTGGTGTCTGGCTGCAGTATAGGTCATAAGCCCCGCCTCCCCATGTATTCCAGATATGAGCCGGGAAAACTTTAAAAAATTATGATACCTCGTAGAAACGTTTCTCTCATCCTTACACTAAGGTAGTATGATGATGTCATCTGGCTGCATGGTGTTCAGGTGTTTTTTTTCTGAGAAGTTAGTTTCTCATTAGTTATTGGACGTTATAAAACCGCGATATAAGTTTCGTTTTACGATAGTTGACAGCTGCCGTTCGTGAGTAGTTTTTATCGGGGATATAAGAAACTTCGGGAAAGAGCCAAAAGGAGACTAAACCTTCTGAAGAAGAAGAAATAAATATTTTTATTTCTCTTTTTTACTTGGCTCCACCGGAAATTCTCTACTGCGCAGACTCTGGCTGCACAATGGCGACTAGAGAAACAGGGTTTTTGGCTTCAAAAACGTAGAACGGTGACAGGCGGAGCCACGCTGTCCATTCAATATACAGTCAATGGTGTAAACATGTTTATTTCTGCAGCTTCTCTTAAGCTCCCGGAGCACAGCCTCGAGCAGACACTTAACGGCCGGCAGAGTTTAGCACTTTCGCGTTGTCTAATATTTTCAAACCAGTGGTTGCTGCTTGGTGTGAACGCACTTATACACTCAAAATAGTACGTGTAAGAGCAGAAATACGCCATTAGGGACACAGCCCTCGTCTCGGATCATCAGCCAGGTCATATGATTAAACCAGGTGTGAACAAACTCAGAGTGACAGGATGACATTAATCTCTGTTAGCACTGTTAGCTGTTAACACTCACACACCTATGATGAATGAAATGAAGTGAGTGGATGATAATTGGGGCGTTCAAAACTTAAATGAGTTCCTCTTTCAGTCCAGAAACTGACATTCATGTTTGATTCAACCAAAACACTGACAGGACTTCTTCAAACTCAGACAAAACAAAAACACATGAGAAGAAACACAAATAATGACCAGAACCACACCACGAAATTTAAATCACTTACACTTCTTTAAGTCCTGTTTTGGGGAATTTTTACTTTTATTTTGAAAGGAAAGCTGAAGAGAGAGACAGGAAATGTGAGGAGTAGTGGAAGAGGAAAGACATGCAGCAACCGGCAACCTCTGTGACGAAGGGCCCCAGCCTCTGTACATGGGGCCACCCATAGAGACGTCCTTTACTTTAAATAAACTATATTCTATCTGTCATCAAAGATATATATCTGCGAACTAATCAAATCATCTTTAATTCATCCTAAAAAATAGAACATTTTTGTATTAATTAAATCAGAGGAGCTGCAAATATTTAAAATATTTTTTTATAATAAAAGAACGAACCTTTATATATTGAGTCTGCATGTGTTAAAGGGCCTGAAACCAGATGTTGAGACAATAACAAAGAAATAATCTGAGAAAAGAAGGAGAGAGATTTTATTTAATTTAACTTTACACACACACACACACACACACGCACACTCACAAACTCACGAGCAGGTCTTTTCCCGTCATCCAATCAGAATGCATGGAGGGTGGAAGCACAGGTGTAGCCGAGCTTTCTGTCTTTCTACTCGTTATTTTTTTATGTGACACTGAAAAAGATGAACTTGGTTTTTTTTGGAAGTTATGAAAGAGAATGCTGTTTAAAAAAAATTAAATAAACTTAAAGAAGTCGTCTCAATGTCAACGAAAAAAAAAATCTACAGTGAAATTTTTTTATTGTTCAGCAACTTTGAGAAAGAAACTAAGAAAGAGATGATGTTCTAACACTGTGTGTGTATGTTTGTATGAGTGTGTGTGTGTGTTGAATTTGAAATTAATATATTAAATATTAAAAACAATTGGGAATGTTGATGCTGGTGATGATGGAGTTTCTGCAGTCTGTGTGGTCGTCCTCCTGCCTTGTTCATTTGGGGGACTAAAGAAAGTATTTATATGTAATTAAAGTCTGCAATGAGGACGTTTGTGTGCATTATGATCTATACATTAATGTCTTTGAATGTCAAAGTCACGTGTTTCATTTACACTAATTTTTATGAATGTTTCAGGTCATGGTGTTTTAAAAATGAATGATTGGAATAAAATAATTTTGATCATTTTACATACATACATCATAAAGGTTAAAAAATCCCTTCAATGTTCTCATTTGTTTTTTTTTTTAAGTGTCCATGAGTGATTTTACCAATTTTTTTTTGTCATGCTTACTTTCGCTTTTGTGTGTGTGTAGTACTTCATATTTCATAAATATGCAATTCATAAATATTTAATATTCCAGGGAGGCGAAAAATAATTTAGTCTCCAAAAGGGGGCACGGCTAAAATAAGGTTGGGAATCACTGAATTTTTCACACCACTTGTCTTTCTTTTGGACAACTTTTTACCAGATAAAATGTGACAAGGTGTTGTATTTACCTGTTGACAACAAGCAAACTTTGTAAGCTTGTAGCGTAGTTTAGTAGCTACAAGCTTAGTACATTTAGCTTATCTACTCACAGCTCGGTGCTCTAAGACATGTCTGTAGCGTTAGTGAATCCTGGTTATGTCCTACCAGTGCTCATCTACCAACTCCAACTTCACCAAATAGAGCAAACGTAACCTGGCTCATTTCATTAATAGACTCTCAGGTTTGAACAGACCAGGTTTAGCTCCTGTTTTAGCCTTTAGTCCTTACTCTATCACTCTCCCGTTTGGCTTTCTACTGCTTTTCAGTCCCTTTCCTGTCAGACAGTCCAGCCCTTGTTTCCACTATTACAATCAAACTTCAGCAGTGCCGTTGTTATTGACATTTTGACATGCCCTTAATCAATCTGGTCCATTTAGAGCTGATAATCTTATTTCAAATTGGGGATTATGATCAGGCATGTATGTAGATTTAAGACTTTTTTAGAGACCACTTAGAAAGTCCTCACAGACCCTTTAACTTATCCATCCTTGAAACAGTGGCTGTTTTTCGAATTTGCATACTATACTACCAGTACGTACTGATTTGCCCAAAATGCAGTATGCAGTATGCGAACAAATGTGAAAGTTGCAGTATTCCAAAACTACCCTGATGACCTACTGATCCGGGAAAATTTCTCAGTCTGCATCAGACCAGTCTACCTGGCATACTGTTTCCCACAATGCAAAGCGCCTGGACGCAGGTCTGAATTGAAAATGACGAAACTGGAGAAAGTTTGGGTGAAGCAGTGGAACAATTCAAGTGTAAAACCCCCAAAATATCTTTTAAGTGGGGAACTTACATGGTATCTTATTAACATATTTGAAATCACACCTGCATTATCAGGAACAGTTTTTCCATCATCTCTAAAAATAAAAAGTCAATCCACTCCAGGTTATTTTCAATTAATAACATATGGTATAATATTAAAAATCAAATATGATGAATTTTGCTGCGACATACATCCACATTTAAACACAGACGTCCTCTGCAGTTAAAAGATCAGAGGTCTCCTGGTAAAACTAATGCAGTTTAAAGCATTTTGACCAATTATCATTTGTAATAACTGTAGGGGACGTCTGTGTTTAAATTCTGTTTTGTGCGTTACATTTGCGACTTTTCAAACCCGGAAATTCCAACATTTTCCTTCAAACTTTAGAGGGTTTTTTTCTGGAGAATATTGATTCAATATTTATTAACTTTTCCTAATATAACTTGATAATAATAAATTATGGAAAAGTCAAGATAAAAAAATCCATCAGCTTTACTCTCCCATTCCTCAAACTGGAAACCAGTGTAGCAAACTACAAAACAGACCAAACAGAACTGTCATACTATAAACTACATTCACATACAGTATGCAGTATGCAGTGTGTACTACATACTGCAGTGGACAGTAGTATGTAGTAGGCGGACCTGCCACTACCAATATGGCGGACGGACTACGTTTTGCAGTAGCGAAACACCCCTTCAAAGTAAGAGTGACTCATAAATAACAGTGTCAGTCTGTGTGGTATTTGTGGGTAAAAGATAAAATTCAGGCACAACACCTGGTTACTGATATCACCACACCGTGTGACGATATGGCCGGGCAAGATATATAAGGGAGGATGCGGTGTTTTTTGTTTACAGACTTTAATTGCGAAAAGTCAGCGAACCGGAAAAGAAAGAGTACGTCAAATCGAGACGTTAACGGTAAAATCACCCTGTTCGTTTGTTCGCTGACATGAAATTCAGTATCAGTATCTGCTGTTGTTTGGTTTTTGTCTCATATGAGACTCTGTTTTTGTCGTAACCACCTGGAAAGATGATGTTTTTTTCATTAACTAACCGTCATCATCGTTTGACCCGTTCCCGCCTCTTCCGATACGTAGCCAAGATGGCGATTGTTGACTCTGAGAAGTGTTTCGCTCTCAACTTTCTGACCGTTAAATGTGAAGCTGAAGAATAAAAGTTCACTTCTTATTTCGAAATCTGCTCGGTATTTCTCCTCGGTTTTGCCCTGTATTTTCACCTGTGTCTCTTCGGTAGTTTCCCCCGGTGGTCCTGGTAGTTTTCTCCTCGGTGGTCCTGGTAGTTTCCCCGGCGTTCTCTGGACTTCTCTCCCCGGTGGTCCTGGTAGTTTCCCCGGTGTTCTCTGTAGCGTTCTCCCCGGTGGTCCTGGTAGTTTTCCCGGTGTTCTCTGGACTTCTCTCCCCGGTGGTCCTGGTAGTTTTCCCGGTGTTCTCTGGAGTTCTCTCCCCGGTGGTCCTGGTAGTTTCCCCGGCGTTCTCTGTGGTTTTCTCCCCGGTGATCCGGAGGTTTGTGATGGAGGACTCCGGGCTGTTCCGCCGTCAGACCGAGCTGATCCTGCAGACAGCGGTGGAGTCCACGGTCCCGATCATCTTTCAGGGTCCAGACCGGGACCAGGAGCGGGTGAGCTGAGATAATATGTCTTAAACTAAAGGATCTTTATTTATTTTAGAGGATAAACTGCTGACTACTATCTCTCTCTGACAGACAAATGTAAAAGGGTCAATGACAAAAAGAGGGTCTAAAAACGTATTTTTAAAAAGCTCTTTGAAAATGGATAAAAACATATTTCTGAGAGAAGAATTATGTTTTCTAACAGATTTCAGTAGTTGACCAACATTTCAAAGTTTTTAGGTTCATTATTTTTTAGTATTTTTAATTTGAGCACCCAAAAATGTCAGGTGGAGCAACCAAATATATGAAAATATATTTATATGTTCCTGTTATTTTTTCTGTGTGAAATTATTGGCAAGTATCTCTCAAGTGTCTGTAGTGACTCATACATTTTCATTTTGTGTGTTTCATTTCTTTTATTTGTGAATAAGATAAATAATTTGATGTTAAAATAACATTTCACATTATTACATTGGTTGTACCACCTGACATGGAANATTTAAAAAGGTTCAAGCATAAAATAATGCCACTGTATTTTTAATTTCCATTTACAATAACTGACATTCAATTTTTAGAGTTTAATTACTGTGGATACTTGTCAGGACGGTTGCACCACCTGACATTTTGGGGGTTTGAGGAACCAAAACACAAAAAAACATGTTATATTTTAATAGTTTAAAGATGTGTTCAAATAACACAGGTTTCATAGAATAAAGAAATACATGAGATGAAATACTCAATTCATGATGGAAGGAAATATTGCACTCAGACACAAAAAAAGGGGATGTCACGTCATTGACCCATGTAATGCAAAAAAAACCAAAACATTTCCACCAGTTGAAAATATATAAATAAAAAAACTTCTTTTTTTTTAAAGTTTTTTTAGGTTTTTCTGTTGCCCATAAATATTGGAAAATTTGAAACATAAGAGTCAATTTTTCTGACTCTTCGTCTCAAAATTTGGGCTTTTTCCTCATAATTTTGTAATTTTTCCTTTTTATCTTCTGTATTTATTTTTTTATTATTACTTAAAAATTTTTTTGTATCTTTGCTTGTTTTTTTAAGTTAATTTTGTTGTGTATTTCTGTTTTTATTCTTGTTGTGAAGTGTCCTTGGGTTTTGGGTTTTCAGGCGCTTTCAAATAAAATGTATTATCATTATTATAACATTCACATTTTCACATATATTTTTTTCTAACTATTTGGAATCGGCCTCCATATTAACGCCTCACTACTTACTTAAAGAGCATATTGCAGGTTGAGTACAACTTTAAAGCAAAGCATAGGAAAGTTTCTTAAAATTAACGTTTTGAAGAAATTTCAAAATAAGTGAACCACAGAGTTTCATGGAGAAATTTAAGTACGTTTTCTTGTACTTCCACATAAAAAAAACAGCATTTGGCTGTGACGTCGGTTAGGGGAGCACTTGCTGAAAATGCACAATATATCTGTATTTCTCTTTTGAAAAATTAAATAATGCCTCAAAATCTTAGTTAGAATGTAGCTAAGTGCAGCTTTTCTTTATTATAAACATCATTGGGCTGTAGAAGAAACCTATTGAAGACGGGCTTCCTTTGTCTGTGGTGGTTTGTGGTATCAGGTGTTAAGCTACACTCCTGGCTTTAATATATTCACCTTATATAAATGTGTGTGTGTGTGTGTGTGTGTGTGTGTGTGTGTGTGTGTGTGTGTGTGTGTGTGTGTGTCCTCAGGCTCACCTTGCAGCCGTCCTGCAGGCTGCGAGCAGAGAAGCTCTCCGTCAGATCTGCAGAGTCTTCAGGGAGCTGAGTATGAGTTTGCTGAAGGAGAACAGAAACCTGAGGGACAAAGTGGAACAGCTGGAGTCCAGACTGAGGTCAAAGGTCGAGACAAACACACAGACGCTCTACATGATCAAACAGTCGGGTAACTTTCAAACATCCTACAGAACTTCAACTGAGACCAGATCCAGAGCTTTCACACCAGCAAACTATCTTTCAGTTTTTATAAACAGTATTTCTTACAGTACAGTGATTTACTTCCTGTTTTTCAGATGGCCCCACCCACTCCCTGGACATCAACCAACCAGCAGCCAACCCCACGGCGCTCGCCGCCGCCATCCTGAACTCCACCAAACCCAGACGAGGCAGAGCGGGAAAAACCCCTCAGGTTCCTCTGGTCATTATCAGCCAACCTCTGCCTGGACCAATCACAAGCCAGAACAGCCAGAGAGGCCCCGCCCACTCTGAGGAAAAGCCACATAATACGAACACTGACGCTGATGCTCATGCTGACCTGTCTGATGCTGCGCTAGAAACCAACGAAATATCAACCAATGATCATTCAGCACAAGATGTAACCCAGTCTGTGGTGACATCACTTCCTGTGGCTGATTATCAGCCAATCAGAGAGCCAACAGATTGCGAGGACACGCCGCCAAAAGAAAGGGAACAAACTGACACTGTAAGTATTAAAGGAGGTGTAAGTGATTTAATAATTCATCTGCAGATCTAACAGGAGTCTGGACCAATCAGAAAGTAGTTTTAAAACAGCCAGTGATAATAGTTCATCAGCTACAGCTTGTTAAAGTCATTATTCTCTACAGAGACTTAGAGAAAATAATTATTGATCTCTTCTCTGTTCACCTTTCAGTTTCCAGACACAACAACTCACCAGGAGGAACAAACAACACCTGAGAGACGTCCAGGTGAGACAGGGAAGATTTAAAGAGGATCAAACATCCTCTTTTAAGTGGCAAAATTCTGTTCTGGAGAATTTTATAAAAGTCCCCAAACTATTATGGGTGTTTCTCAGCATGTTCTATAGACTATTTATACTTATAATAAATCAAAGCTGCACTGAGCTACTGACATTATTAACAGTCCGTGTACTGTCCGCAAAGTTGTCAGCTCAACATTTAAACACTGCCTCAAAATCTAAATTAAACTGTTACTAAGATTTTAAGGCGTTATTGGTATTTTTGCACAAGAAAAAAAATAGTTTTTTCTTTTTTTTTAATCTTATAGTGAGGTGTTATTATGGAAGCCCTTTCCTGCCAGTTAAGAGAAAAAAAAAAGCAATCTTGACTTTGTTGTCATTTTATGGCCCGTATTAAGAATAAATTTGAGATAAAAAGTGAAAATTTTTAGAGATGGAATCAAAATTATGAGATAAGTCAAAAATTTGAGAAAAAAAGTAAAAAATTCTGAGATATAAGGTCAAAATTGTTAGTTCATAGAGTTTACGTTAAGAGGACAAATTAGTATTTTGAGAGATCAGCCTTTTTGGGGGGGAATAAAAAGTCAGAGTTAAAAAAAAAGAGTCAAAATTTTGAGTACAAAAAATGAAAATAATGAGAAAAAAAGTCATTTTCTGGAACAGAATGGCAAAATTTGAAATAAAAAGTTTAGGATAAAGTTGCAAAATTTTGTCAAATGTGAGGTAGAGTTAGAATTTTTAGATCATTAGATCAAAATAATAAGAAAAAGTTTTTGGATACAAAGTTGAAATTGCGACGAGGCAGGAAAAAAAACTCAATTTTTGCATAAAAAGTTGAAATTATGACTGTTTACCTCAAAATTTGCAAATTAGCATTTTAAGAGATCAGCCTGTTTTGGGAGGGAATAAAAAGTCAGAATTTTTTTTTAAAAAAGGGTCAAAATTTTGAGTACATAAAATGAAAATAATGAGAAAAAAAGTCATTTTCTGGGACAGAATGGCAAAATTTGAAATAAAAAGTTTAGGATAAAGTTGCAAAATTTTGTCAATTGTGAGGTAGAGTTAGAAATTTTAGATCATTAGATCAAAATAATAAGAAAAAGTTTTTGGATACAAAGTTGAAATTGCGACAAGGCAGGAAAAAAAAAGCTCAATTTTTGCATAAAAAGTTGAAATTTTGACTGTTTACCTCAAAATTTGGCCTTAACGTGGGAATAAAAGATCTGAAAATAGTCACTTTTTTCAGGCTCTGACTTGTTTGTTGTTCCGCAGAGAAAGAGGAGGAGCAGGACGAGGAGGTGAAGAAGGAGGAGGAGAGGAGGAGGCGTCGTGAGCGCTACAAAGAGAAGCGTTATTTCTGCGAGCGCTGCGACAAAGGTTTCCACCAGAAGCACCAGCTGCGGAAACACGTGTCCAGTCACAGCAAACCGTTCCCCTGCGCCTCCTGCGACAAAGGTTTCTTCAAAGCCTCCAGCCTGCAGCGCCACCTGCTGGTGCACCAGCTCAGCGAAGCGCGACAGAACGACCCCGACAACCTGCTGAGCTGCGACCAGTGCGACAGGAAGTTCAGCCGTCTGCGGCAGCTGCGGGCTCACCAGGTGACGCACCAGCTGCAGAAAATGCCGCTCAGGTGCAACGTGTGCGAGCGCAGCTTCACGTCGGCGGGTTCGCTCAGGTACCACCAGGTGTCGCACGCCCAGGTGAAGCCGTTTATGTGCAACTGTGGGAAAAGCTTCACCAGGAAGAAGAGTCTCCAGGAGCATCAGACCATCCACACCGGCGCCAGGCCCTTCTGCTGCGCCACCTGCGGGAAAACCTTCTCCACCACCGGGAACCTGCGCACGCACCTGAGGTCGCACTCGGAGGAGCGGCCGCACAAGTGCAGCGAGTGTGAGAAAGCTTTCAAGAGCAAGATGGGTCTGCTGCAGCACCGCCTGGTCCACTCAGGGGAAAAACCCTTCACCTGCCCCACCTGTGGACTCAGCTTCAGCCTCAAGTACAACTTCCAGAGACACCTGCGCCTCCACAACGGGGAGAAACCATACAGGTATGAACGCATAGGTCTGCAGGATATAAAAACATTGGGCCTCATTCACAAAACGTTCGTACGCACAAATTTGTGCCTAAACCATGTGTACGAACGTTTGACGCACAAACCTGTGATTCATCAAAGTTTTCTTACCTGAATTTCTTCTTACTTTGTGAACAAATGTAGAACCTCCTCAGACCATGAGTACGCACAAATAATGAATGATCAGCTGTTTATATAACTTAAAACACAGATTCTTTTACCCAAAAACATAACATTTTAAAACTACTTTCAGTAAAAGAAAAAAGCCTTAAATAGAATTCATTAATAAAAACTGTGCATTGGCTAAATTTATTAAATAACGATGAAACTGACGCATTTTTGTCTTCATCATGTTTATAATATTGAATCTTATATAAAATACTTAGTTTAGATTAAAAATATAATCATGTGGATATCAGAATGTCACATTATTTTAATTTAATTTTTAATAATTTGCTTCTTCTTATGACTTTGAACATTTTCTGAGTAAATGTCGCACACACAGCTCAGCTGTTCACTCAGATTTATTTACCTGTTTGTAAAAATATCCAGCAGCTGTTTTAATGTGTTATTTATGTCACGGATACACGGTACGATCTCCCTCACAGCACCAGGAGAATCAGCTGATCATTTATCTCCGGTCAGGACGAGCGTCTGCAGACGAGTCTCTGAGACACCGAGAGAACGAGCTGTGAGGTTGACGCTGATGATGAGGACCTAAAGGAAGACTGCTCCTCCTCCTGAACCTCTGAACAGATGTCCTTATATGGATGAATTGGGGCGTGGTTTATGTTAATTTCAGGATGCAGGAACGCGCCTGNTTCTTCTTATGATTTTTAACATTTTCTGAGTAAATGACGCACACACAGCTCAGCTGTTCACTCAGATTTATTTACCTGTTTGTAAAAATATCCAGCAGCTGTTTTAATGTGTTATTTATGTCACGGATACACGGTACGATCTCCCTCACAGCACCAGGAGAATCAGCTGATCATTTATCTCCGGTCAGGACGAGCGTCTGCAGACGAGTCTCTGAGACACCGAGAGAACGAGCTGCGAGGTTGACGCTGATGATGAGGACCTAAAGGAAGACTGCTCCTCCTCCTGAACCTCTGAACAGATGTCCTTATATGGATGAATTGGGGCGTGGTTTATGTTAATTTCAGGATGCAGGAACGCGCCTGTGGATTTAGAATGATTCTGATTCACTAATATAAACACGGTGGAGCGAACAAAAACAGCTGCTGCACACGTGTCATGAATCCGACGGTGATTTTGCGTATTTTCTCATTTCATGCGGGGAGTAAGAACATTTCTACGCATTTATTCGTGAATGAGGCCCAATATCACAATGTTTTCTGACTTTATAACAACACAGGATATAGATCTCAATGTTCTCATTTCTCCTCTGGATCATTTTACACCAAAATTTCTGCACTAATGGGCGCACCTGAATATAAGCTGGACCCACTTAACTTTAAAAGAAAAACAGTTGTTTACATAAAAATGCCAGACTTGTCTATAAACCACAGGTTAGTCAAAATTGTAATTTATGAGGTTAAAACTGTAAGATTATAGGCAAAATTTGGAGATAATAAAAAGGCAAATCTTCCTGGAAAAAGTCTTTTTTTGGAGAGGAAAAAAAAGTTAAAATTAAGATGTAAAAAAAAAGTCAAAACTTTGTTTCCAAAAATCAGGATAACTTGGCACAGGTCCTTTTTGGGATAAAATGGCAAAATTTTGCAATAAGAAGTCAATTTCTGGAATACTGTGGCAAGAATTTATCAATTATTATGGTCAGAAATTTGAGAAAAATATCAGAATTATAGAGAAAAAAAAAAAAAAAGGGGCAAAATAATTAAGTTTCCAGTCAGAATTTTTGGAATAGAAAGTCAAAGTTGGGATGTGTGTCCTTTTGGGAAAAGGTGAAAATCACGGGATAAAAATTCGAGTTTAAAAGTCAAAATTTTCAGTATGATAAAAGTAATGAAATGAGTCAAAATTTGAGAAGAGACAAAATTCTGATATATAAGGTTGAAATTGTAAGATTATAGTCAAAATTTAAAGGTAATAAAATAGAAAAAAAATAAAAAAGTCAGAAGCAAGAGTTTAGAAGTGGAAATTTAAAAAAGTCAAAATTTTGATTCCAAAAAACAAGTATTAATTGACACAAGTTGTTCTTTGGATAAAATGGCAGAATTTTGCAAAAAAAAGTCAATTTGTGGGAGAAAGTGGAAAGATTTTGTCAATAGTTATGGTCAGAAATTTGAGAAATTGACGTTTGAATTACGGAAAAAAAGGCTAAATTTTCAGATAGAAAGACGAGATTTTTTGATAGAAAGTCAAAATCGTGAAGTGGATAAAAAGTCTAAATTTTCCAGATCATCTCAGGTGTCTCCTCTGCTCTGTCGTCCCTCAGGTGTGAGAAATGTGGCGAAGGTTTCACGGGTACCTGGGCTCTAAAGACCCACATGCAGGTTCACGGCGTGGAGAAAACGTTCATGTGCGACCTTTGTGGGAAAACGTTTTTCTACAACTGTCAGCTGCAGAAGCACGTCGCCGAGCAGGTGGTCCTTTTCCAGTCTCTCGCCTGCCGCTCCGCCGCCGTCCGCCACCGCTTCGGCAAGTCGACGCGGTGGACGGACTCCTCGAAGCCGTGGTTGCGGCGCGACTTCTACGTGCTCTTCTCGGTGCGCCTCTTGTTTCTCAAAGGGACGTTGTGGACGCCCTTCAGCAAGGTGGACGCTGTGGACAACCTGTACCACATGAGGCAGCACAGCGGCGACCGCCCCTACGTCTGCGGCATCTGCCAGAAAGGCTTCCTGCTCATGGCGCAGCTGAAGCAGCACGAGCTGCTGCACACCGGCGTCAAACCTCACAGGTGCGAGCAGTGCGGGAAAGAGTTCAGGACGCCGCAGAACTACCACCGCCACCGCCTGGTGCACACGGGCGAGAAACCGTACGAGTGCACGGTCTGCAGCAGGAAGTTCAGACAGTCCAACCAGCTCAAGTCGCACATGCAGATCCACACAGGTGTGAAGCTCTACACCTGCGAGCACTGCGGGCAGGGCTTCTCCGACTCACGGCAGCTGAAGAAACACACCTGTGGGGACGAGTGTCAGGGGGCGGAGTCAGGCAGCAAGAGCAGGAAACAGAAAAGCTTTTTGACCTGGACAGAGAGTTTCACCAACGAATAACTTTTCTTAGCAGGGAACCAGAATCAGCTGTTGTTTGTTTGTCAAACACGCTGAATTCTGAAGTACGTTACTGTCCCTTTAAGAGAGTTTTAAAGCTCTAACAGTCACATTAAGACGTTTGAACTTTCCTCAATGACTGATTTAGTTCTTTTTCTTTTATTAACTTAAAGAAAAACACCTTCAGACAATCACAGCATCTGAGTCTGTCAATAAAAAAATCTGGAATTCTCTCTCGCCTCGTTTTTTTAAAGGGCTCATTCACTCAAAAGGTTTCTGATTTTAACTGTCCAACTATCCAATCTATCTAATAATAAACCTTTCTTTTAGTGTATCCTTTTAAAACATATTACCTTCACTCAGTCTTTAATGTGCATGTGCTACAATGAACCCAAGAACATAAGGAAGCCTATTTTCTCCAGTTAAAAAAAGTGAAAATGAAAAATCAGATTTGGTGAAGATTTTTTTTGCCCATATTAAGTAAAATCAGAGAAAAATATTTTTTTTTCCCTTTTAATCTCTGAATTGTGACTTAATTATCTCAGTGTTTTGACTTTTTATGCCAAATATTGGACAACGTATCTCAAAATTATGTACTTGTTACCTCATAATTTTGACTTTACACCTCAAAGATTCAAATATCATCTCACAATTTTGGCTTCTTCCTCTCATATTATAGACTTTTTTCATAATTTTGACTTTCACATCAAAATTTCAGTTTTGTAATCCATCTTAAAATTTGTGACTTTTTTTTTCTAAAATTTTCGACTTTTTTCTCATAACTTTGACTTTTCATCTCAAAATTTTGACCTACCACAATTTTTTTTCCTCATAATTTTCTTTTATTTATGTCAAAATGGGCCAAAAAAATGAATCTCATCAAAGCCAAGTTTAATTTTCATTGCTGTAAAGAGCTGAAATGGGAATAAGAATACCAATGTTGAGGTTCTGTAAAAAAAAATCATTTTTAAAAACTGAATTTCATAATCGGGGACTTTTATTTTGAAGGTTTGTCTCCTCACTGCTTGGCCGCCCTTGCGCATGCGCACTGTGCTACAACATGCTTCAAGCGGGCTACTGTTGTGATTTTTTTTCGAGGTGTAAAGTGACTTTTCGACAAATTTGGCGGCTTTAAACCTCCAAATATAAGGAGCTCAGGTGAGTTCGTGTCTGTATTTGTGTTTCTGTTGATTAACTGAAGGGTTGAAGGTTTGAAACCTGACGAAGAGTGAAGTTTGTAACGTTAAGGCCTGTTAAGCTGTTAGCTGAAGCTGCTAACTGTTAAACTGCAGCTGAAACTTCTGTTAATTAAATATAAAACTATTAACTTTCAAGTGTTTACTCAGTCTGTAGCTTTTAGCCGTTAAACTCTTAACTTAAACTGAAGCTGCAACTGTTATTGTTGGTTACAGAGTCTTTAATGAACATTTAAGTGACTTTAACGGACTCTTTCAGTGTTTTTACAGTTTTTACTGAAATTCAGTTTATATTTGGGTCAATGAGGTGACGTCACTTATTTTGTGTCTGAGTGCAATATTTCCTTCCATCATGAATTGAGTATTTCATCACATGTATTTCTTTATTCTATGAAACCTGTGTTATTTGAACACATCTTTAAACTATTAAAATATAACATGTTTTTTTGTGTTTTGGTTCCTCAAACCCCCAAAATGTCAGGTGGTGCAACCGTCCTGACAAGTATCCACAGTAATTAAACTCTAAAAATTGAATGTCAGTTATTGTAAATGGAAATTAAAAATACAGTGGCATTATTTTATGCTTCAACCTTTTTAGATAAAACATTCTTTGCGAATAAAAAGAATTTTAAAGCTGTTGAGAAATGTAAAAAACTTTTGTCCCGTAATTTTCACCTTGTCAAATGTCAGGGTGGTGCAACCGTAACATTAGACTTTTATTTTAAAGTGAAGAGAATAAAACAGGAAACAGGAAACTGCATCAGCCAGAGGAGCCCAAATGACATTTGTGACCAAGTGGAAAAGTTTGTAGATTTCTCTGAAATACTGATAAAAAAGGTTTTTTCACTTCATTGGTGACTGGAACAATTTCCATGTCAGGTGGTACAACCAATGTAATAATGTGAAATGTTATTTTAACATCAAATTATTTATCTTATTCACAAATAAAAGAAATGAAACACACAAAATGAAAATGTATGAGTCACTACAGACACTTGAGAGATACTTGCCAATAATTTCACACAGAAAAAATAACAGGAACATATAAATATATTTTCATATATTTGGTTGCNATTAAACTCTAAAAATTGAATGTCAGTTATTGTAAATGGAAATTAAAAATACAGTGGCATTATTTTATGCTTGAACCTTTTTAAATAAAACATTCTTTGCAAATAAAAAGAATTTTAAAGCTGTTGAGAAATGTAAAAAACTTTTGTCCCGTAATTTTCACCTTGTCAAATGTCAGGGTGGTGCAACCGTAACATTAGACTTTTATTTTAAAGTGAAGAGAATAAAACAGGAAACAGGAAACTGCATCAGCCAGAGGAGCCCAAATGACATTTGTGACCAAGTGGAAAAGTTTGTAGATTTCTCTGAAATACTGATAAAAAAGGTTTTTTCACTTCATTGGTGACTGGAACAATTTCCATGTCAGGTGGTACAACCAATGTAATAATGTGAAATGTTATTTTAACATCAAATTATTTATCTTATTCACAAATAAAAGAAATGAAACACACAAAATGAAAATGTATGAGTCACTACAGACACTTGAGAGATACTTGCCAATAATTTCACACAGAAAAAATAACAGGAACATATAAATATATTTTCATATATTTGGTTGCTCCACCTGACATTTTTGGGTGCTCAAATTAAAAATACTAAAAAATAATGAACCTAAAAACTTTGAAATGTTGGTCAACTACTGAAATCTGTTAGAAAACATAATTCTTCTCTCAGAAATATGTTTTTATCCATTTTCAAAGAACTTTTTAAAAATACGTTTTTAGACCCTCTTTTTGTCATTGACCCAGTTATAATATGACAAAAATTCCCGAATGTTATATTAATGTGGGAAAATTTCTGACCTGTGTACCTGGCACACTGTTTCCCAGAATGCACAGCCCTAACAGTGTTTTCTCTGTGCAGGTGTGACTCAGGTAAAGGTGAATTAGTGTCACCTACTGGAACAAACCAGCATCACAACTACAACACAACAACATTAAAGTTAAACTGTCAGAGATAATGAAGTGAAGAGACAGGAAAGAAACTAAATCATCTCACTCAAAGTTATAAAAGAGAAGTTTAATTCATGAAATCAATTTAAAACACAAATTAACTGTTTGACTTTTTTCTGTTTCCTACAAACCTTCACTTTACTCCAAGCAACTATTTATTTACACGTCTCTTCAGCTGACATCTTCGTAAATTTGGTTGAATTTTCTATTAATTGGAGATATGTAAATGTAATATTTGTTTTCCAATTCTATTTTTTGGCTATTTAATTTTTTTGTGTAAATATGTATCTCCTCATTCTTTTTATTTTTATGTTTATTTTTTGACATATTGAGATTTATCTGTTTCATACTGTTCCACTGACTTTGACAATTGCTGTTGTAACAACAAAATTCCCCAGTTTAGGATTTATATAGCATTTCTATTCTATTCTATTTCTAATAATTGCCTTTTTGGGTTATAAGGAAACAGTTTTTTCAACAGCTGCAAAAGAAATAAGTTACAGATTTATTTTAAATCAACTTTTGGTGTAAAATTAAAAATGAAATATGAAATATTCTGCTGTAATTTAATCCCATACCTTTACACATTTCATAAAAACAAGACTCTGATATCTCCTCCTGAATATGTTGTTTTTCTAAATAAATTCAAAAGGTTCCTTCCACCACTGAAAATGATAAAAGGAGAAAAATCTTACATACATAGACAGACATAACAAATATTCTCTTCTCCAGCTCATTTATATGAATTTGCTTATATGCTTATATTTTATTTACCTTTATTTTAACTTATGTTTGTGTCCTGTTCCCTGTATCTTCACCACTTACTGATAAATGCTTCATCTTCATCTTTAGTTTGTTAACAAGCCTGTTTTTCTTCCTCAGGTCTGTCAGCTGAGTCCGTCCTGCAGGAATCCTAAAAACCACAGAAGAAGAAGCTGAAGGGGGGGAGGGGAGGGGGGGGATGGCTCCAGTGTCAGACGTAGAGGTGGAGGTGTCAGAAAGGGGCGGAGCTTTGTCTCTGGACGACTGTCGCTGTCCTGTTTGTTTGGAGATCTTCATAGAGCCTGTGACGCTGCCCTGTGCACACACTTTCTGCAAGGTAACACACACACACACACACACACACACACACACACACACGGAGCTTTGCACCTGGTTTAATCCATCGACTGTATAATGAGTGGACGTAACGACGTTCGGCTCAAACCGAAGCCTCCAGCAGATGCCCCGCCCCCTGGTGTCTGGCTGCAGTATAGGTCATAAGCCCCGCCCCCTGGTGTCTGCGACGTCATATCCAGTATTCGGGGCGGGGGACCACAGACCGACGTCATATCCAGTATTCGGGGCGGAGGGGTACATAAGGTCTTATGAGCCGGGAAAACTTTAAAAAATTACGATACCTCGTAGAAACGTTTCTCTCATCCTTACGCTAAGGTGGTATGATGATGTCATCTGGCTGCATGGTGTTCAGGTGTTTTTTTTTCTGAGAAGTTAGTTTCTCATTAGTTATTGGACGTTAAAAACCGCGATATAAGTTTCGTTTTACGATAGTTGACAGCTGCCGTTCGTGAGTAGTTTTTATCAGGGATATAAGAAACTTCAGGAAAGAGCCAAAAGGAGACTAAACCTTCTGAAGAAGAAGAAATAAATATTTTTATTTCTCTTTTTTACTTGGCTCCACAGGAAATTCTCTACTGCGCAGACTCTGGCTGCACAATGGCGGCTAGAGAAACGGGGTTTTTTGGCTTCAAAAACGTAGAACGGTGACAGGTGGAAGCATGCTGTTTATTCTATATACAGTCAATGGTTTCATCACATGTGAATATAAACAGCCTATAAAAAGCCTCCCTCATGCCCCCTTCCGTTCAAATCATTCCCTTATTGAAAAAAACTAGAGACGTTTCTGATCTCCTCTTCTCTCTCCTGGTCTCTCCTGGTCTCTCCTGGTCTCTCCCGGTCTCTCCTGGTCCAGGAGTGTTTCCTGCAGGCGGTGGACCAGGCGTCTCTGCTGTGTCCTCTCTGCAGAAAGAGGATTTCTGTGTGGTGTCGTAAAAACAGCAAAACCAAAACTCTGATCAACCAACAGCTGTGGACGAACATCCAGAAGAGTTTTCCTGATCAGTGTGAGAGACGCCTGAGGGGACAGGAGGTCAGCGAGGACGAGCCCGAAGGTACACACACACGTCAACACACACATTAACACACACTAACACACGTCCAGGTGAAGCCTGAAGGCTGTTTTCAGAGCAAATCACAGATTATATTAAATCACAATATTTCCTGTTGTAATATTCTAATCACAGACAGTGAAATATTTCTATAACCTGAAATGTGTCAAAATATCAGCTACAGTTTTTGCAGCAGATGTTTTCTGTTCTACACCAGAGTTACTCAACCAAAGAGACAAACTGTTAAAAACTACCTTTACAAAAGAAACTATACAAGTGGGAAAATGAGGCAAAAACAGCAAAGAGGAGAAATAAAACTTAGTTTGAGGGGGTAAAAATTGGCAACAAAGCAACAAAAATGGGCATTTAAATTTGGATAAAACATGGAAATATTTAAAAAGTAGCAAAAAAATTGTCCAAAAGTGTCCAGAAAGACTGGAAAGTGACTAAAATGGCCAAAAATGCAAGAAAAATTGTTATAAAAAATTCAGAGAGTAGCAAACATGTTTTAAAAAAAGAGACGGAAATTGGTAAAAATGGTCAACAAAATTGGCAAGAAAGTTTGGATCAAACTTGGGGATATTTTGCAAAGAATGGTCCAAATGTGGCGAAAAAGACTGAAAAGTGTCAAAAATTGGCAAGAAAATTGGGAGTGAACCTGGAAAAGAGTGAGAAAGTATCAAAATATGGTACAAAAATGGCAAAAAAGAAGGTAAAAGTGGTTAAAATGTGTAAAATTCAGTCCCAGTTGTAGTGGTAGTGGGTTGTTGTTGTTGTTGCTGTAATTAATGAAACTGTTCATGTTCTACAATGAGTTTGTGTAAAAACAGAGAAGATGGGAAACTAGAAATAATCACACAAAAAAATCATAGTTGCAATGGGAAATAATAATCACAGTCAGATTAGTTTTGAAAACCGTTCAGCCCTAATATGAACTAAAGTTTATGTCATCAGTTTATTTGCTGAATCTTTAAATGTTGTGTGTGTGTGTGTGTGTGTGTGTGTTTGTGTGTGTGTATGTGTGTGTGTGTAGAGTCTGTGTTTTTCCCCAGGGTCAGTGAACCTGGGGAGGTGAGGCAGGAGTACGAGGAGCAGATCACTAAAGTAAGTTCGTCCTCTCATTAAAAACTCAAACTGATAACGAACGCCACCATCAGAGCGCCGCCGCTGAGTGAACGTGTTGTTGTCACATGATCAGCTGACGGAGGAGCGGCGTGTGCTGGAGGAGGAGGAGAGGAGGGCGAGCGAGGAGCTGATCCAGAGACTGTTGGCTGAGGAGGAGGCGCAGCTGCAGACGGAGACGAAGAGGAAAGAGGAGGACGAGAGGCTCGCCAGGATTCTGAGCAGCGAGCTGGTTGGTGTCAGAGACTACGATCGCTGTCACATGACCAACAACTACTGTCACATGACCAACAACTACCGTCACATGACCAACAACCACTGTCACATGACCAACAACCACTGTCACATGACCAACAACCACTGTCACATGACCAACAACCACTGTCACATGACCAACAACTACTGTCACATGACCAACAACTACTGTCACATGACCAACAACTACTGTCACATGACCAACAACCACTGTCACATGACCATGTACTGGTTGTTGATGACAGTGTACTGGTACAACCACTGTCACATGACCAACAACCACTGTCACATGACCAACATGACCAACAACTACTGTCACATGACCAACAACCACTGTCACATGACCAACATGACCAACAACTACTGTCACATGACCAGCAACTACTGTCACATGACCAACATGACCAACAACCACTGTCACATGACCACGACATCACATGTGTAACGTGTCGTCTTTCTGGATGTTTCTGCAGAATTCTGCTGGCGTCTCTCAGGTGGACGAGCCTCCAGTTGATGTGACACCTGCCGCCAAGAAAAAGAAGGAGGTCAGCGCCGGTCTGATAGAGAGGTGAGATTAAACAAGATCCACAAAAACAAAACAAGATCAACACAAGCAAACAAAACAAATGAACAAATGTGATGCAAATAAAACAAGATCAAAACCAAAAAATTATTTTAACAAATGAAATCAAGATCCACACTTACAAAACAAGATCCATTAAGGATAGAACAAGATCCATAAAGACAAAACAAAATCCAAAAAAGATATAACAAGGTCCATTAAAAAAAAAAAAAACTAAGGTCTGCAAAGATAAAACAAGATTCTCACTTCCAAACAAGACTCATAAAGACAAAAACACCATCCATTGAGATAAAACAAGATCTACACTAACGAAACAAGATCAATATCAATAAAACAAGATCCATTTACAACAGAACAAGATCTAAAAAACAAGATCCACACTAACCAAAAAAGGTCCAAAAGATAAAACAAGATCCATTTTAAACAGAACAAGATCTAAAAACAAGATCCACACTAACAAAACAAGATCAATAAAGATTAAACAAGATCCACACTTACAAAAAAGGTCCAAAAAGATAAAACAAGATCCAGTCAAACAAGCTCCACACTAACTGAACAAGATCCATAAAGATAAAACAACATCCATTTAAAACAAAACAAGATCTAGTCAAATAAAACAAGCTTCACACCAACAAAGCAAGATCCATAAAGATGAAACAAGACTCTGTATGGTCAAAACAAGATCAATAAAGATAAAACAAGACCCATAAAGATGAAACAAGACTCTGTATGGTCAAAACAAGATCAATAAAGATAAAACAAGACCCATAAAGATTGAGCAAGATCCACTGAAAACAAAACAAGATCCATATCGATAAAACAAGATCCACACTTTTGAAAAAAGGTTCAAAAGATAAAGCAAGATCCACTAACAGAGCAAGATCCATAAAGATGAGACAAGACTCTGTCTGGGCAAAACAAGATAAATAAAGATAAAACAATGACCTAAACAAACCAAACAAGATCCATAAACTTAAATAAAAAGAAGACAAAACAAGATCCATAGAGACAACACAAGATCAACACCAAAAAACAAAACAAGAGCCATCAAGATAAAACAAGATACACACTAACAAAGACAGAAACAGCAGAAACATAGTCTGAGAAGTTCAAACTATAAAACATTTGTGATGAAGATGAAGATAAAAATTTCTCTTTTTCTGTTTCAGGTTCTTTTCTCGTCCGTCCAAAAGCAGCAGCTCTCCAGACTCCATCTACGCAGCAAACAAGGTTTGTTGATAACACGACAGTTTGTCCTGGAGAAATGTTGATTAAACCTCGTCTGAAGTCGTCATCGTTCCTGAAACAAGTCAAAGTTGATTGAACATAAAAAAATAAATTCTGTAATATTTTGATCTTTAATGACCTGACGCAGAAACCTCGTGATTATTTTTGCAGGAGAACATTCGTCTCTTTAAGGAGCAGCTGCAGGACGACCCTCTCCTCCTCAAACTGGAGCCTCCTTCTCCTCATCCTGCTTCTACCTCCACCTCCGAGGAGCAGCACCTCCTCCCCGCCGGCCTCAGGGGTCAGGTGACCTCAGAGGGCGGAGCCTCGTGTGCGAAGAGAAAGAGCAGAGAACTGGGAACAACAGAGGGAGAAGACGAGGAGGCGATGGCCACCAAACGAGTCTGCGTCTCCTCCTCCTCCTCCTCTTCCTCGTCTCCCCTGGTGCTGCAGAATCTGTGTGAGTGGGAGGAGGAGCTGCTGAGCAGGCGGCAGCAGGAGGAGGAGGACCGGCGCATCGCTCTGCTCCTGCAGAAGGAGCTGGACCAGGAGGAGCGACAGAAGGCCACCGACAGACGCAAAGGGAGCACAGACGCTTACAACCTCCGCAGGGAGAGCAGGGGCAAGGAGGAGGCTGGGAAAAAGACTAGACGCTCCTCCTCCTCAGCATCCTCCTCCACCTCCTCCTCCTCAGCCTCCACCTCCTCCAGCAAAGGCAGCAAACAGAAAACTCTGACAGAAATGTTCTCTGGTAGAAATAACTGACTTTAACCTTCCTGCTCTGTTTTTTTTTTTTTTTTTTTGAGTCGTTTGTAATATGAGCTGGACGTCATTTGGTCATGTGACTTTTCCAGCAGTTGGAGGCAGTTTCCTCCTCTTGTTACCATAGCAACAAGAGCCACAGTTTCCATTTTTGATATCATCCAATCACTGACTCACAGTAAACTCTCTGTTCATAAACTCTGAGACATAAATCAGTATAATCACATCTATGACGACATAAACATGTGTAATGACTCATGTCCCATCTGTTAACATGGAGGGGGCGGGGCTTAAATACCGCACACAGCCAGCAGAGGGAGCTCTGAATGTTTTGACCTCAGAGTGAAATGACTTTTCTGTTTCCATTAATACTGTTTGACACTAACTTCCTCACAGTAGCATCAAACTTTGCCTTAAAGCAGCTTAAACACATTTAAACCATCAGTGATGTCATCATCTGTTTGACCAATCACTACAAAGCTTCATGTTGCAAATATTTACAGCAGAAATAAACTTGTTTACAGTCTTTTTCAGAATATTTCTCTCTTTATATCAACTGTAGAGCTGAACGTATGAACTGTTTACAGCAGATTAAGGGTTAAAGGGAGGGGGCGGGGTTAGGGGGCGTGGCCTCTTTTTTCTTTAATGAGCTTCTGAGTGAAATACTTACACAAAGAGTGAGCGATTTTTGTGTGTCTGGGTTTGTTGTGATGGAAAAAAAACTCAAAAAGGATAAAAGCTTTTTGTCCACAGAGGCCACCGTAGCTTCACCAACAGGAGGGAGGGTCAGAGAACATTTCATTCTGAGCACTTAATTTCTGTCGGACACTAAGAAACTCAAAGCTTGAGAAATGCTGAAAGACTGATGTTGAATGTCAAAGTATCAGGGGTCAGGAATGTCCTTAACAGGCTGCCGTACTCTCTTCATCCTCCATCAGCTGTTGTGTAAATAGCACTGTTGCCTTTGGGGGGCGCTGCTGAGACAAACTGTAAACTCACCAAATAAAACTTGTTTGAAAACTGATGTGGATTTTTTCTCTTTCAAGATAAAATTGAGCCGAGCTGACTACAAGACGTTTTATTAAAGATTTTAAATATTTAGTGTTCTATGAATAAAAGTTATGAGTGTTTTACAGACGATCTGAAACTCAACGGTCAAAGTGTGACATCATATAGGTCACATATCAGGGGATAACACTTCGAGTCTGTAACAGTCTATTAAAACAGTCTATATATAACATGCCAGGTCTATAATAGTTTATTAAAACAGTCTATATAAAACACTCCAGGTCTGAAACAGTCTATATATAACACTCCAGTTCTATAACAGTCTATAATAATAGTCTTGAATAACATTCCAGGTCTATAATAGTTTATTAAAACAGTCTATATATAACACTCCAGGTCTATAACAGTTTATCATAATAGTCTATATATAACACTCCAGGTCTATAACAGTTTATCATAATAGTCTATTTATAACACTCCAGGTCTATAACAGTCTATCGTAAAAGTCTATATATAACACTCCAGGTCTATAACAGTCTATCATAAAAGTCTATATATAACACTCCAGGTCCATAACATTCTATATTTCACACTCCAGGTCTGACACAGTCTATTATAATAGTCTATATGTAACACTCGAGGTCTATAATAGTCTATCAAAACAGTCTATATATAACACTCCGGGTCTATAATAGTCTATATATGAAACTCCAAGTCTGTAGCAGTCTATATATAACACTCCAGGTCTATAACAGTCTATCATAAAAGTCTATATATAACACTCCAGGTCCATAACATTCTATATTTCACACTCCAGGTCTGACACAGTCTATTATAATAGTCTATATATAACACCCTAGGTCTGTAACAGTCTATAATAACAGTCTATATATAACACTCCAGGTCTAGAACAGTCTATATTTAACACTCCAGGTCTATAACAGCTTATCATATGAGTCTATATGTAACACTCAAGGTCTATAATAGTCTATAAAACAGTCTATATATAACACTTGGGGTCTATAATCGTCTATCATAATAGTCTATATATAACATTCCGGGTCTATCATAGTTTATTAAAACAGTCCATGTATAACACCCCAGGTCTGTAACAGTCTATATATAACACTCCCGGTCTGAAACAGTCTATAATAAAGGTCTATATATAACACTCCTGGTCTGAAACAGTCTATAATAAAGGTCTATATATAACACTCCAGGTCTACAACAGTCTATCATAAAGGTCTATATATAACACTCCGGGTCTATTATAGTCTATCTTAATAGTCTATATATGACGCTCCAAGTCTGTAGCAGTCTATATATAGCACCCCAGGTCTGTAATAGTCTATTATAACAGTCGATATACAACACTCCGGGTCTGAAACAGTCTATATATAACACTCCGGGTCTATAGAAGTCTTTTATCACAGTCTATACATAACACCACAAGTCTGTAACAGTCTATTATAACAGCCTATATATAACACTCTAAGTCTATAACAGCCCATCATAAGTCTATTTATAACACTTCAGGTATATAACTGTTTACTATAGCAGTCTATATATGACACCCCCCGGTCTATAACAGTCTATTATAATAGTCATAATAGTCTATATAAAACACCACAAGTCTGCAACAATCTTTATATAACTGTCTGAGTCTATAACCTTGTATTTTAGAGTGTGAGTTGTCTCTTACAGTCTTCTAAGTCTATTTCTATCAGCTTGTAACAGTCTGATTTTGTTATAGAGTTGGAGAACTTGCATATGTGTGTGTGTCTGTGTGTGTGTGTGTGTGTGTGTGTGTTTGTGTGTGTGTGCTTGCAGATGTAAGTGTGTGTTTTCTGATTTGCCGTGATGATGATTCTAAACTAGTTTCATAATGAATCTGACCCACTTTGCGGTGTGTGTGTGTGTGTGTGTGTGTGTGTGTGTGTGTGTGTTCAGAGAGCTAAATAAGGCTCTGACTCAGTGTGTTTCCTCTTTCTTGTTTCCTTTTTATAATATTACTGAAGTTTTTTTTAACCACTTTGAGCTGAAGAGTCAAAAACATCCTGACGTGTGTGTGAACTAAAAAACTTCATCCAGACCCAGAAACACACTCGTGTTTCAGACGAGTGTGTGCTTGGTTTCAAACCTGGGTGGAGGGTCAGACTGTCACAGGTGGAGGTGTTTATATTCAGGAGGGTAGTCAATGAACAAAAAACACTGTTCAGACTTTCTTCTTTCTTTTAAATAAAGCACACTAAATAATCTTAGTTTGGAGCCTTTAATGCTCAGATAAAAGTCCGAATAATATGCACAAATAAATGTATTGCAATTATTTTCCTTATGTTGCTATTACAATCATTTCAAAGTGCCCTTCTTATGTGTTTTTTAACAAAACATTGATGAAAATGTCACTATTTTGTATTTACTATAGATCATTTTTTGCTTCTCTCTAACATTTTTTTCAAGTTTTCACCCAATTTTCTTGCCAATTTCTTTTACTTACTTTCCATTTTAATTACTTTTTACTCCTTTTTTGCCACTTTTCGACCATTTTTTTGACTATTTTCCAAGTTCTCCCCCCATTGTCTCACTAATTTTTGTACTTTTTCACCATTTTAATAACTTCTCACTCTTACTTTAATATTTTAAGGGCCACTGTTTTTGCCTCCTAATGACCCTTTTCTAAGTTTCATCCTGATATTCTTGCAATTTTTGTTGCCTTCTGACATTTTTTATCAGTTGCAACTGTTTATTTGTGTCACCCCCCCGATTATTTTTAACTTTTCTCACATTTTTCTTGCAAATTTTTGATGCTTTCTAGCAATTTTTGCCACTAATTTTTATTCATTTTTATTGCTACTCTTTGCTTTCCCCCCATATTTACCACTTAGACAGAATAACTTTTATTTTATTATATATTACAATCATTATAAATCTACTCACTTTGACTTTTTTTAGGGCCACTGTTTTTGCCTCCTACTGTTTTATCCTGATATTCTTGCAATTTTTTGTTGCCTTCTGGCATTTTTATGAATTGCAGCTGTTTTATTTTTTTCACTTTTTTCACAATTTTTGCCTCCTTATTACTATTTTTTAATATTTTCTCTCAATTTTTTTCACCAATTTATTTTGCTTTCTGGAAATTTTTGCCAGCCCAGACTCATTTTATTTATTTTTATTGCTACTCTTTGCTTTTTCACCATATTTACCACTTAGACAAAATAACTTTTATTTTATTACATATTAAATTATTATTATTTTGTATTATTATATTTTATAATCTTTAATTATGAGTAAAAACATTTCATAACTTAACCAAGAAAAATCATTATGAGTAAAGTTTAACATGATAACAACCATTATAAATCTGCTTACTTTGACATTTTTTGGGCCACTGTTTTTGCTTCCTACTGATCTTTTCTAAGTTTTATCCTGACATTATTGCAATTTTTTGTTGCCCTCGGGCATTTTTATGAATTGCAGCTGTTTTATTTTTTTCACTTGTTTCACAATTTTTGCCTCCTTATTACTATTTTTTTATATTTTCTCTCAAATTTTTCACCAATTTATTTTGCTTTCTGGAAATTTTTGCCACCCCAGACTCATTTTATTTATTTTTATTGCTTATTTTTTGCTTTTTCACCATATTTACCACTTAGACTGTTTCTCTTGCGAAGGTAGTTTTCAACATTTGTCTCTTTGGTTGAGCCGTAATTTATTTTCCTCTAAGCTCAGATTCAAAATCCAAAGCTCACCATATTTCAGAAAAGTCATTTCAGATACAGAAACATGAGTTTGGAGAATGGCAACAGTGGAGGAGGCTCCTAAAAAGCTGTGTCTGATAAAATAAAAACTCTCCAAAAGTTTCTGACACCAACTTGGAGGACTTCCTGTTTCCATATATGTACGTGGGCGGAGCTTCTGTGCCTATATAAAAAAGTTGGATGATGCTAAAATGCCAGAGAGTGAGAAGCTGATCCTCATGGTGAGTTACACACACACACACACACACACACACACACACACACACACACACACACAGAGGTTATTTGAGCTCACAGCTAACGCCAGGACAGATGTGTGTTTCCAGGTGTTTGCGATGCGTCGGCGTGTCTCTGGTTCCCATGGCGATAGTCTGCATGCTGTCAAACATCCTGCTGCTGCTCCCTGAACTCAAGATCCACTTCCTGTTGGAGGGTCATGTGACCAGAGAGGCCACTTGGGCGACAGGCCTGTGGGGGTCTGGCCTTCTGGTGTGTGTGTGTGTGTGTGTGTGTGTGTGTGTGTGTGTGTGTGTGTGTGTGTGTGTGTGTGTGTGTGTGTGACAGGGCACATGAGTGTGTCAGGTCTGTGTGTGATTGTGTGTGTGACTCATGCTCATGACTACAAAGTCACATGTGTGTGATGTTTGAGTGTACGTATTTTGGTTTATATGTGTGTGTGTGTGTGTGTGTGTGTTTCTCATGTGCCCTGATGTTCGTCAGATCAGCTGATCGGTGTTTCTGTTTCTCTTTTTAAAAAATTTGATGTTTTTAAATAATTTCTCTTGAACATGACTACAACAGTATGGCTCTGTAGTAGAAGAGTCCACACCTTAACAAACTGTTTAACTCCATATCTCATATTTGTCTTTTCTTTATTTTTGATGAATTTAAACATTTAAATATTTAATAAAACCTCAGTGTGTAAACAGGAAACCAGCTGCCCCTCCAGAATAAAACACTTTCCCATGTTCTGATGTTTGTTCACAGGTTTTATTCGGAGCGCGAGCGTTTGTGCGGAGCAGCAACACCAAAGGCTGCTGCGCTTTCAGGACTCAGGTGAGACACACAACAACTCACCTGCTGAATCAGAGGTCACCTGTGACAGGAAACATATTAGGTGTTCACTATGCAAAAAAAAAAAAACTGTTTGGAACAACCCAACAGGTGTCACATGTGTTACAGGTGTTATAAGTGTCTGGTGTGTAGACGTTTTCACATTTGTTTTAGGTGTTATGTGTTTAATGAGGGTCACAGGTGTCATAGCAGTAAAAAGTTGTCACATGTCGCAGTTGATAAATGAATTGTAGGTGTTACAGAAGTCATATGTGTAAAAGAATTAGTAGTCAACGGTTTGATTGTTTCAGGTGTTACAGGTTTAACAGGTGCCATATGTCACTGGTCAAATGTGTCAGGTGTCACAGGTGATATTTCTGTTAAAGCTGTCAAAAGGTGTGATAAACACGACATGTGGTACATGCATAACAGGCGTATAAAGTGTCACGTGTCACATTTGTTATGGGTGTTACAGGTGCCGCATGTGTTGAAATTGTTGCAGGGGCTACAGGTGATACAGATTTATTACAGGTGTCAAATATGACAAATATGTTACAGGTATCACGTGCCTGATTTATTAAAGGTGTTACAGGTGCAGTGTGTTACATTTCTCATAGATGTTACAGGTGCCACGTGTGTTACAGGTGCCACAGTTGTTACAAATGTATCAGGTGTCATAAGAACAAAAGTTGCCCCATATGTAACAGTCTCAAATTAATTACATGTGTTTCAGGAGTTGAATGATGCTGCACCAGGTGTAACAGGTGTTGCTCTGTGTCCTCAGATGCTGTACCAGGTGTAACAGGTGTTTTCTGTGTCCTCAGATGCTGTTTCAGGTGTAACAGGTGTTGCTCTGTGTCCTCAGATGCTGTACCAGGTGTAACAGGTGTATTGTTGTGTCCTCAGATGCTGTACCAGGTGTAACAGGTGTTGCTCTGTGTCCTCAGATGCTGTTTCAGGTGTAACAGGTGTTGCTCTGTGTCCTCAGATGCTGTTTCAGGTGTAACAGGTGTATTTTTGTATCCTCAGATGCTGTTTCAGGTGTAACAGGTGTTGCTCTGTGTCCTCAGATGCTGTTTCAGGTGAAACAGGTGTATTTTTGTATCCTCAGATGCTGTTTCAGGTGTAACAGGTGTTGCTCTGTGTCTTTAGATGCTGTTTCAGGTAGACAGGTGTTGCTCTGTGTCCACGGATGCTGTACCAGGTGTAACAGGTGTTTTCTGTGTCCTCAGATGCTGTACCAGGTGTAACAGGTGTTGCTTTGTGTCCTCAGATGCTGTACCAGGTGTAACAGGTGTTTCTTTGTGTCCCTAGATGCTGTACCAGGTGTAACAGGTGTTGCTCTGTTTCCTCAGATGCTGTTTCAGGTGTAACAGGTGTTGCTCTGTGTCCTCAGATGCTGTACCAGGTGTAACAGGTGTTGCTCTGTGTCCTCAGATGCTGTACCAGGTCTAACAGGTGTTGCTCTGTGTCCCCAGATGCTGTACCAGGTGGGCTCCTCCCTTGTGTGTGTGTTGGCTGCTGGTTTCTGTTGCTTGGTCAGTGCCACAGGTTTGACTCAGGGTCCACTGTGTCTGTTTAACTCCACGTCAGGTCTCACCTGGGGGACACCTCTGCAGCCACAACCTGACAGGTGAGCTGATGGTCCGTCCTTTAAATGTGTGTGTGATGTTGCATTAGTTCACCTGGTCTTTGTTTTGTCCCTCCGTCTCTCCGTAGTCATGCAGGTTACCTGTTTAACCGGACTCTGTGGTCGGGGGTGTGTGAGGAGCCCAGGGGGGTCGTCCAGTGGAACGCAGTTCTGTTCGGGGTGATGGGGGGCGCCAGCGGGCTGCAGACGCTCCTCTGTGGAGCCAACGTCCTGAACTCACTGCTGGGGCTGGTTCTGGGACGAGGTCTGGGTCACAACAAGGTCTGGGTCCAACTTTATTTTCCCAGGGTTCAGTGCAGGTTTGGGGGGGTTTAGTCTCTGTGGTTGGTCCAGGTGTTTTACATGCACCATGGTCACACGTCCAGCAGGGGGCGCTACAGTCAGCCCAGAGTTTAGAGCGAGAAAATCAGAAACGCTGAGTCATGATAAGAGCAGCTTCAAGGAAACAAAACTTCAAAAATTTTTATTCACAATAACTGTTGACAATGATGAAGAAGAATTTTTTTATTATTATTATTATTTTATATTGTTATATTTTATAATCTTTAATTATAAGTTAAAACATTTCACAACCTAAACAAGAAAAATCATTTTGAGTAATGTTTCATATGAAAACAATCATTATAAATCTAAGTAAAATCAGTGTTTACTAGGATTAAATATGATAAATACTTAGAATTTTGTTGATGGTTGATGACTTTTCTCAGATAAAACAATTATCAAAGATAATAAAAATTCAACATATTTGTCATTTTCAACCGTGTGTCATGTTTACAACGAATACTTTGTTTGTAGAGAAGCTCATTTTCGCCAGTGGAAAAAAAATTAAATTAAAACATGGCTTTGTTAAGATTGTTTTTAATACCAATTTTAAGAGTAAAAATTTAAGATAAAGAGAAAATTTAGATAGATAAAAAGAGCAAAGTTGTGAGAAAAAAAGGAAAAATTCTGAGATGAAAAGTTAAAAATTTTAGGATAAACAGTCAAAATTTTGACTTTTTGTCTCAAATTATTAACTTTATATGGGTAAAAAAAACAACAAATCAATTTTTGTTTTCATTTCTATGCCTCACATGTGTTTTTTTTTCTCTTTCTGTGTGTGTGTGTGTCACAGGTCACTCCAGTTTCAGTCTAATAGGTCAACAGAGGACAGCAGCGGCACTTTTATTTTGGCGGGGTCCAGATGCACTTTACCTTATAACATAAAACCTAAAATGAATAAAAGCTGTTAAATAATTTAAATTCAGCAAAATTTGAAAATGTAATACAGTATTTATTTATTAATACGAATTTATTTATATTTTTGCTATTTCTTATGACTGATTGATAGTGAAGGGATCAAACTGTGGTTGTTGTTAATTATTTAAGTGAAGTTTTAATGATTTGTCTTCAGCTGTTGAATAATTTTTCTGATGTAAACTCATCTTTTTTTTATCATCCAGCAAACTTGTTTCAAAAAAATGGTCCGAACTTGTAGATGTGTGAAATGTTTTGTAACACTGTAAAATGTATTTCTGTTTCTTTTTTTTCTTTTTTTTTTTTAAATTGTAAATAAAATGTTGTGAATAAAAAGGGACAAAGTATTTGGTTGTTGTTTGTTTTTATTAAATTTTTCATTTTATTCTTTTTTAAACACAATTATAACTGTGTATGCACAATACAAAAATATAGTGCAAATTTTACAAATACAAATTCACATAACTTCAAAAAGCAGGTATACAAGTATATAACTGTAGTAAAATAAGAAGTTAGAGCAATGACAAAAAATAATAATAATAATAAATAAGTAAAATATAGTTGTAAAAACAATATATACATGTATGTATATATATGCATAAACACATATAGCACTATACATACATAACTATGTTCAGTATTTGGTTTTATTGAGTAAAAGAAGTAATAGTACATTGCTTTAATAAGAATTTTATTACCAGAGTGTTAAATATTAATCTGAGTTCTAAGTGAAGCTTTTTTAATAAGAGCAGTTAAATCAAATTGCATAACCACAGTATGTAAATAGAGTTATATAATCAGTTTATTTTGACTGTGTTCATTTGATAAGCTTATTAAGGTTTGTTAATTACAGTATTTTAATTCAGCTTTATTCATCACATTATTTTAATGAGGTTTTTTAATTAAATTATTTAAAAAAAGTTTAAAAAAAACAGATTATTTTTTTCAAAAGTTTTGTTGATTGATATTTTTTTAATTAGAGTAGTTAAATAAAACTGCATTTATCAGAGAACATCATAGTCAGAATGTTTTGATAGAGATTATTCAGGTTTTTTTGTCATAGTATTTTAATTTAGCTTAATGTATCACACTACTCAAATGAAGATTTATTTATCAGATTAAAAAAACAGTTTTAAAAAGAGAAAAAAACAGATAATTTTATATTGAAAGTTTTGTAATAAGAAGGTTTTAAATGAACCTTTCCCTATATTATAATACTTAAATAAAAAAATAAAAAATGTAATGTAATCAAAGTTATATTGATCAGAGCTGAATTTTTTTTGTAACACTTTAAACTGTATTTGTGTTTTTTTTTTTTTTTTTTTTTTTTTTTTTTTTTTTTTTTAATTGTAAGTCAACTCTTGTGAATAAAAAGTGACGTAGACTTTGGTTTTATTGAGTAATAGAAGAAAAAAAAATTACTTGGAACGTGTTACGCCATCACGTGCTGACGTCACCAATGGGCGGGGCTTCCGTGACCTCACCTGTCGCTCAGGTAAAACTGCGACAACAAAGCCACCAAACAGGAACTGAGTTTTTCTGACGGCACCTGCTCGGGTCCTTTCTGAATCCGGATCCAAAGAATCTAAAAAACCCAGTTTTACTCGGATCTGCTTTTCTTTTTAATCCGGTTCCGACCCGTTTCCCGCCTTTGCAGAATGGTCTCGCGGATCAGAACCAGTCTGTGGTTGCTCTGCTTCCTGGTCTGGACCGGACTGGTCTCAGGATGTGACTGGGACAAATCCACGGATCAGGACCTGGCCCCGTCCTACCTGAAGCTGGCCTCCTTCCTGGATCAGAACCTGGTCCGGCCGGTCCTGGACCTGGACCCGGAGTCCTGCCGGACCGCCTGCTGTAATGACACGGCCTGTGACCTGGTTCTGGTGGACGGGTCGAACCATTGTCAGCTGGTCCAGTGTATGTTCGGAGACCGGAACCTGTGTGAACTGACGCCCAGAACCGAACCAGGACATAAGGTCCACGTGAAGGAGACCAGCGCGAGCCGGGTCAGGGCGCGAGACACAAGGAACGGCCTCAGTCCGCTCATGGTCCCGGTACCAAAGTTCCCAGAACCAGAGAGTCCGGTTCCAGAGAGTCCGGTACCAGAGAGTCCAGAACCGAAGATCAGTGATGAAAACAGCGGTGAGACACAGAAATGAAACTTAACTTCAAAATCCTCGTTAACACAAATTTATTTGTGACAAAAACTTTTAATCACAAAACTTTGGATTAAAAAAAAATGTTTTTAATAATCTGATAAATAAAACTTCACTTTACTAATGTAATAAATAAAGTTTAATTACAATACTATGATTAAAAACCTGATTAATCTCTATCAAAAAATTCTGATTAGTATAAATTTATTTACATTTTATTTTTTATTTGACTATTCTAATCTATAAAAAGCTTTATTTAAAAAAACTTCTAATCACAAAACTTTAAATATAAAGTAATCTGTTTTTAATCTGATAAATAAAACTTCATTTGATTAATGTAATAAATAAAGTTTAATCAAAATACTATGATTAAAAACCTAATTAATCTCTATCAAAATATTCTGATCAATATAAAATTATTTATATTCTCTGATAAATGCAATTTTATTTCTCTATTCTAAAAAGCTTTTTTTAAAAACTTCTAATCACAAAACTTTCAATATAAAATAATCTGTTTTTAATCTGAAAAATAAAACTTCATTTGATTAATGTAATAAATAAAGTTTAATTAAAATATTATGAATAAAAAAGCTTTATAATCTCTTTGAAAATACTCCAATCAATATAAGTTTAATTACATTTAATTTTTATTTTTTATTCAACTATTCTAATCTATTAAAAGCTTTATTCAAAAACTTCTAATAACAAAACTTTCAATATAAAATTATCAGTTTTTTTTCTTTAAAACTGTTTTAAATTCTGATAAATAAATCTTCATTTGAATAATGTGAAACATAAAGCTTAATAAAAATACTATGATTAAAAACCTGATTAATTTCTATCAAAATATTCTAACAAATATAACTTTAATTACATTTAATTTTTTATCTTTTATTTAACTATTCTAATCTATGAAAAGCTTTATTTAAAAACTTCTAATAACAAAACTTTCAATATCAAATTATCTGTTTTTTCTTTAAAACTGTTTTTAATCTGATAAATAAATCTTCATTTGAGTAAAGTGATACATTAAGCTTAATTAAAATACTATAATTAAAAAACCTTAATAATCTTTATCAAAACATTCTGACTATGATGTTCTCTGATAAAGGCAGTTTTATTTAACTACTCTAATTAAAAAAATATATCTATCAACTAAACTTTGAAAAAAATAATCTGTTTTTAATAATTTGATTAAAAAACCTCATTGAAATAATTCAAGCTAAATTAAAATACAACGATAAACAAACCTTAATAAGCTTATCAATTGAACACAGTTAGAATAAACTGAAATATATTGAGATACTTGTATGACAGCATTACGTTAAAATAAATTGATGAGAATAATTTTTTCGAAGTGAATCTTGAGTCTAATTATAAATTGTGAGACCATTATTTTGAAAATAATTTCATTAGATTAATTAATTTGAAACGAAATTAAGAGACTATTTATTTCGAAATGAGTCTATTATACTAAGTATTTTCATTAATAAAACACTCAAAATAAAATTGTATTGAAATCCTATCATGAATACAATTTTATTTAACAACTTGAATCAAAAAGTTTTAAAATATATATATATAGAAATAACCTTATTTCAGTACTCGGCTTAATAAAACATTGTTTGAACAACTTAATTAATAAAACTCATATTGAAATACTCTGATAAATGATCAAAAAGAAAAAAACTGATAAATCAAACAAAATAATCTGACAAAGTTAGGGTCAATTTTACACAAAAACATGAATGTTTGTTCTCTTTGTTGGTTGTTTGTATTGATTTTAGTTGTTTTATTTGTTGTTTGGATTTAATGTAATCACCCTGATGTTGTTATTGACGTCTGCAGGCTTCTTTTTTGTTTGTTTGTTTGTTTGTTTTCTGAGCGCAGTGACAGAGTGAGTCAGTTTTAATCTGTTTTTACCGTCGAAGCTTCGGAGACGTTTTGTTCCGATTAATCATTGGATAAAATCTGTTGAACTTCCTGTTCTGAGAAAACGAGGGAGGAATGTTGCTGCTCTGGTTTTCTCGAAGTGTAGAGGTGTGTGTGTGTGTTATGTGTGTGTGAGGGTGTGTGTGAGGGTGTGTGTACTCACTCCTTTGACATTCAAAACAGGGTCAAACTCTGAAAACAGTGAAATCCAAATAAATGAGCTGGAATCTTAAACCCTGGAGTTTTTTTAAACTCAGTCAAACTTGGATTAAAATCTGAGTTTAAGTTTTTAAGGAAAGACACTGAAGGAAACACAGACTCAAACCCTCCACAAATATTTACTTAAAATATCCTCAAGATCCACAAAACCCAACAAAACAAAGAAACAAACAATCAGAGCTCAATGATGAGGGAGGAAAAACTTTAGTGAAATACAACAAAACCCACAATCTTCTACAAACATACACTCAAAGTAGATTTTCTAAAAGCAAAAAGAAGAAATGGGAGTGGGATTCAAAAAAATTGAGTCTGTAATTGATTGAAAACAACAATTAAAGTAAAATAGTCTGTTCATCAGCAACTCAAAAGTTTATAAACTCCTAAAAAAAGAAACAAATGTTTGAGCCTCAGGTGGAAAATGGCACTAATTTAAATTTTGGTTTGTTGGAGTTTAAAAAGTTTCTAAGTAGAGTTTCAATATTAAAAAAAAAGAAATATGAGTGAGACAAAAAAAATAATAATATTCTGTTCATCAGCCTTTAAAAGACAAAATCTGTACAAAAATGTGGATTGAAGGTGATTTTCTGTCAGGTGTTATCTGAAAAAGTAAACTGGCTTTGTTGACTTTTTTTTTTTTTTTTACCTAATTTAGTCCAAATTCTGACATAAAAAAACACATTTATTTCAAAAAATTTAAACTATTATCTCAAAAGCAGGATTTTTTTCTCATATTTTGATTCAATATCTTAAAATTTTGACAATATTAGCTCAGAATTTTTGGTTTTTATCTCAGAATTTTGACCATTTATTAAAAAAAAAGACAACTTATTTCAAAAACTGGGCTATTATCTCAAAATTTTGAAAATTTAATCTCAAAGTTTTGACTTTTTGTTTTAAAATCTTGACTTTTTTTCTCATAATTTTGAGTTCATCATGTCAGATTTTTGACTTTATCTCTCACAGTTTCACCTTTTTTTATCTTAAGATTTTGACTTCCTAAGGACCAAAGAAAAAAAAAACTCAACAAAGCCAAGTTTTCTTTCTTTTGTTTTTTTCTAACTGGGCTTCTAAAGTCGTGACCTCCTGATGGTAAAGACTAAAAATCTTTCTCTCTTTTAACGAGGTCGATTGTTGAGCTGCAGAATCAAAACCTCTTATTGGTTTTTGGCCATTTCAGTCACTTATCACCATTTTTTGCTACTTACTGAGTATTTCTCAAGTTTTCTCCCAATTTCTTTTGCCATTTTTTACCATTTTTGCTACTTTCTGATAATTTTTTTGTTTCCGCCAGAATTTTTCTTCCTAATTCTTGTTGTTTTTTGCCCATTTTAGTCACTTTTTACCCATTTTTCTTTTTGCTCCTTCTGAGTATTTCCATGTATTATCCCAATTTAAATGCCCATTTTTGCTGCTTCTCATCATTTTTTACCATATTTCACCACTTAAATAGTTTTAAAAGGTTAAGTTTCAACAGTTTGTCCCATTGGTTGAGTAACACTGGTGATCTAATTTGAAATTAATTTCCCAGCCCTAACAGAGAGCATCATGGGACGTTGAAAGGTGGAAGAAAGTTTGATTCTCTGAGGAGAAAAACTTGAACCTGGATGGTCCTGATGGCGTCCAACGTTACAAGTTCTGCTTCTTCTTCTTCCAGAGGAATAATCTCTCTCTTTTGGATCATCCTGCGTGTTCCCCTGATCTAAATCACAGTTAGAATATTATGGGATGGATGTAGAGGGAAGTTTGCAAAAATGGACGACAAACATGAAGCATCTTCACCACATCAAACATCAACAAACTCATTTTTTTCTACACTTTTGTTTCTATTTTGTGGGTTTTCAGGTTTTGTTTGAGCTGTAGTCGTAAACTTTGATTCATTTATTCAGTTTTTGTCTCACTTACATGTCTTCTTTTTGCGTTTTGAAACGTGAATTAGAACCTTTTTAAGATCCAACGGTGGAAAAAATGTTGTGTTGTGTCATGGTGCGAATTTATGTAACATGAGACAGTACGGTCTGTTGTGTGTGTGTGTGTGTGTGTGTGCCAAAGGTTTTTTTTTCAGACTATAAGGTGGGACCTGTTAGTCTGGTTTCACTCTAATCACACACACACACACACACAAACACACACTGTTCACAGTCTTGAATCATTGTCTGTGTTTGTTCCTGAAATCGACCAATCAGACGCCTGGAATCTCTCAGCTCTTTAACCCTTTGAAGGATTTATCAAACAGGTGTCAGAGGTCGTTGGCGTGTTGGTGGTGACTTTCTCATCTGCTTTTCTCTCCTCAGTTCTTTGTCGTCTCCCGAAGAAGGTCGGTCCATGTAAAGCTGCTTTCCCCAGGTTCTACTACGATCCGACCGATCAGAGCTGCCACAGTTTCATCTTTGGGGGCTGTGGCACCAACAGGAACATGTTTGAGACCCAACAAGAGTGTGAGGAGACCTGCAGGGGAGTCACAGGTAACACACACACTCATACTCATACACAGGCTGTTTTCCAAACCGTCTACTACAGAAATACTGGACACTCTGAAAGAATGTGGTCTGGCTGTTTCAAGATGCACAATAAGGAGGCACTTGAGGAAAAATAGGCTGAAGAAAGACATTTCTACACAAATGCCACAAAGTTTCCTGCTTACAATACGCCAAACAGCACAGAGACAAGCCTCAAAACTTCTGGAACAAAGTCATTTGGAGTGATGAGAGCAAAAGTGAACTTTTTGTCCACAACCATAAACATTGTTCCATTTGGAGAGGAGTCAACAAGGCCTATGATGAAAGGTCCACCATTCCTACTGTGAAACACGGAGGTGGATCACTGATGTTTTGGGGATGTGTGAGCTACAAAGGCTCAGGAAACTTGGTCCAAACTGATGAATGAAGGATGAATGCAGCATGTTATCAGAAAATACTGGAGGAAAATTTACACTCATCAGCCCAGAAGCTGCACATGAGACGTACTTGGACGTTCACACATGACAATGATCCAAAACACAAGGACAAGTGGACCTGCCATTGGCTACAGCAGAATAAAGTGAAGGTTCTGGAGTGGCCATCTCAGTCTCACAAGGCCAAGTCAAAGTTTTTAGCTACAAGTTGAAAGTTTGCAAAAAAGAAAAAAAAGAGGGGGAAAAATCCAATTTCTTTGAGATGAAAGAAAAAAAATTGAGATTATTGTCAAAATTTTGAGAAAAAAAAAATCCAAATTTTGAGAAAACCCCCCCAACACAAACACACACAAAAAAACATTGAGTGTAAAGACAAATTTTGACACGATTAGGTCGAAATCTTTTAGACAGAAGGTTAAATTTGGGATAATCTGGGATATAAAGTTGGATTATGAGATTTTAAGTTCAAATCCTTGAGATAAAAGTCAAAATTAGCAAAAAGTCAACGCTTTAGATAAAAAGTCAAACCTTGAGAAAAGACCGATATTTGAGATTAAGGAGAAAAAATTTAAGATGAAGTTAAAATTTGAGATAAAAAGTTGATATTTTAGAGAAGACGTCATATTCTTGGAAATTAAAAAGTGAAAAACTTTAGATGAGAAGACAACATTTGGGTCCTGCCATTGGCTACAGCAGAATAAAGCGAAGGTTCTGGAGTGGCCATCTCAGTCTCCTGACCTCAATATCATTGAGCCACTCTGGGGAGATCTCAATGGACGTCAAGTACGTTCTGTCTCGTTCTTAAATGTCCTTGACCTCCGAAAAACGGTTCTTCTTACCAGTCAAAATGGTAGACTCTTTTATTTCTGGGAGTACCACAACCAGCACAAAAGACTTCAAGCTGTCATTGATGTTAAAGGGGGAAATACACGCTGTTAAGAACTGGGGGAGGGAAACTTTTCATCAGGGTCAGTCTGGAAGTTTCTGTTGTTATGATTTAAAAAGAGTAAACACAGTTGTTTGTTAATAAATGTCTTCACCAACCACTAACCATGAGAGACAGAAAAGTTTTTGTGTTATGAAGTAGGTCGTTTGGAAAACAGTCGCTGTGACCTGTCAGCGTCAGGTGTGTCAGTTTGACCTGATTTAAAGCGTCACACACACTCTGCCCCCTACAGGTTTAATCTGTAAACACACTCAGTGTTTCACCGTCTCTTTATTTCAGGTCCAGTTCTTCCTGATGAGTCGACTGCTGCTCCTCCTTCACCTCCTGATCAGTCTACGCACCTGATTCCTGCTCTTAACACAAGTACACACACCTGACCACACACACCTGATCTTACTAAAGCTCAAAAGTCAAATTTCAGGAAGTGATTCAAATAGAGAGAAAGCTGCGACAGAAGATTAGAATCACAAAGAAATGGATTTACAAGAATAAAGCCATGAATTTGCATGATTAGATGCTTTAATAGATTCAAATAATGGTAAAATGGTACAAGCCAAACTTTATTTTGAAAGGTTGTATCGGAAAAGCAGGCTTCCACTTTCATAAAGAGCCTGAAATAAAAGCTTCCAGTGTCTTTTCAGGTTCCTAATGTTTATGGTAATGTGATGCTGAAGTACCAAAAGATGAAGTTTTTTTTTAATTTCAGAAGCAGAATCAGTTTTATTGCCAAGTATCTTCATGAAGAATACAAGATATTTGAGTTTGGTTTTTACTGTGCTCTCTTGGTACAAAAACAAGTATAAATAAAAATTAAATATCAAATATATATTAAAAACAGATATACAGTAACTACTAATCAGAAATATAGAAATATTAGACATATAGAAAGTTTGTACAAAAGAGGAAAGAAAACTACAAAAACACTAGAAAACGCAAAACCATCTGCGTACAAGCTGCTGCTTTTCTGACACACAAGCAACAAACTAAAATAATCAGTTTATTCACATTAATTTATGACTTTAATCTTGAAACTTTACTTTTTCTTCTTAACATGATTCTAATCCTCTGTTGTTGAAAACTGAGACATCAACACCCAACTTTAATTTCCTGTCAGTAAATTAAAAATGTTTCAGCGTTAATATGTAGTAATAATAATATAATAAACTCAAAGTGTGTTTTTCTGTCTGAAGGTGATGTCAAACTCGATGCTTCTCAAAGAGCAGGTAACAAACATAAGTTCTCTCAAAACTTTATGTCTGTTTGTAAAGTGTGTGAGTCTGGCTGACATCGTCTTCTTCTCTTTTGCAGGATCTTCAGTTGATGACTATGAAGGTATGTTGTTTCTTTGTTACAGGTGTGTTGATTTACAGGTGATGTCAGGGATTTCTGAGCTCGGATTGTGAAAAAAGATTAGTGTTTGAGATAAGACTCCGCCCCCTTTAGAGGTGACATCATCAGCTTTTGACCAAACTGGTGTTACCTCTCTGACAGATCAGCTCTACACCCTGATCTTTAATTCAACAGAATGAAAAGTTCCATGTTATGTGGGTCAATGACAAAAAGAGGGTCTAAAAATGTATTTTTAAAAAGTTCTTTGAAAGTGGATAAAAAACATATTTCTGAGAGAAGAATTATGTTTTCTAACAGATTTCAGTAGTTGACCAACATTTCAAAGTTTTTAGGTTCATTATTTTTTAGTATTTTTAATTTGAGCACCCAAAAATGTCAGGTGGTGCAACCAAATATATGAAAATATATTTATATGTTCCTGTTATTTTTTCTGTGTGAAATTATTGGCAAGTATCTCTCAAGTGTCTGTAGTGACTCATACATTTTCATTTTGTGTGTTTCATTTCTTTTATTTGTGAATAAGATAAATAATTTGATGTTAAAATAACATTTCACATTATTACATTGGTTGTNTACATTTCTCAACAGCTTTAAAATTCTTTTTATTTGCAAAGAATGTTTTATTTAAAAAGGTTGAAGCATAAAATAATGCCACTGTATTTTTAATTTCCATTTACAATAACTGACATTCAATTTTTAGAGTTTAATTACTGTGGATACTTGTCAGGACGGTTGCACCACCTGACATTTTGGGGGTTTGAGGAACCAAAACACAAAAAAACATGTTATATTTTAATAGTTTAAAGATGTGTTCAAATAACACAGGTTTCATAGAATAAAGAAATACATGTGATGAAATACTCAATTCATGATGGAAGGAAATATTGCACTCAGACACAAAAAAAGGGGACGTCACGTCATTGACCCATTTATCTTATTTACATGATGAGATGTTTCTGTCTCATGGTTGCGTGTTGCCAACTCTCCTCGACTCTCTGTATCACACACGGCAGTTTCCTTCCAATTCACACAAATACACAGAGGGCATCGGGAAAAATAATGTCGCAACCACCACAAGAAGGAAAGAAATCTCTTCTTATTGCAGCGCTCACAGGGCCATATGAAGATAGTGAGATTGTAAATAGTGTTTTCCTGCTTCCAGCATCTACAGACCCTGTGTCACCTGCTGATGTGTGTGTATTTTACCTGTCCAATCAGAGACCTGTGGGGCGGAGCCTAAGGTGGGTCACTGCAGAGCGGCGTTTCCTCGCTGGTACTACAACAGACAGACAGGAAGCTGTAAACGCTTCATCTACGGAGGCTGTGGAGGCAACAAGAACAACTACCACAACGAAGAGAGCTGCATGGCTGCATGCAGAGGTGAGACACACACCTGTACAAGTAAAACACACACCTGTACAGGTAGAACTCACCTGTCTGTACCTGTGTCAGGTGCTCCATTGACATTAAGCTGTGTTTTTTCAGGGGTTGTGCTGCCGTCCTCTCAGAAACGTCCCCATGATGATGGAGCTTCTTCACACACAGGTATGAAAGTAGGATGAAGGCGACAGGTGTGATGGGAACTCTTACCTGAGCCATTCAAACCTCTCTCTCTCTCTCTCTCTCTCTCTCTCTCTCTCTCTCTCTCTCAGACATGTGCACCGTGACCCCTGACCCCGGTCCCTGCCGTGCGGCCTTCCCCATGTTCTACTACGACCCCGCCACCTCCACCTGTCGCACCTTCACCTATGGCGGCTGTCGTGGTAACAAGAACCGTTACAGCAGCGAGGAAGAGTGTGTGAGCCGCTGCAGCGGACAAGGTACACACACACACACACACACACACACACACACACACACACACACACCTCAACGTGTGTTATTGTACACCTGTGCGTGTGTGTGTTTAATCTGTGTGTGTCTCCTCAGGTCAAGCTGAAGGTCGTGGGAGAGTTCGTAACCGATGGACGGCAGGTTCGTACATCAGTGATGATCAATGATGACCTCACTGTGTTAATACTCAACTCTGATTGGTCAAAACCCAGTTCAGTCCATTTCAGTCCAGTTTGGTAAAATCAGTCAGTTTTTATTTATACAGAGACAAACCATAACAAACATTATTGTGAGACACTTTACAAAACATTAACAGGTCAATATAAGTCCAGTCCAGTCCAGTCTAATCCAGTTCAGTCCATTAAAAACAGTCCAGTCCAGTTTGGTCCAGTCCAATTAAGTCAAGGTGAGCCCAGTCCAGTCTAGACCTTTTATCCGGTCAAATACAGTTCAGTGTATTGAAAACAGTCCAGTCCAGTTAAGTCCAGTTTAGTTTAGACTCTTTATCAAGTCTAATCCAGTCTAGTCCATTAAAACCAGTCCAGTCCAGTCCAGTCCAGTCCAGTCCAGTTCAGTTAAGTCCAGTTTAGTTTGGACTATTTATCAAGTCTTGTCCAGTCTAGTCCGTTAAAACCAGTCCAGTCCAGTCCAGTTAAGTCAAGACTTTCTATCAAGTCTAGTCCAGTCTAGTCCATTAAAACCAGTTCAGTCCAGTCCAGCCCAGTTAAGTCCAGTTTAGTTTGGACTTTTTATCAAGTCTAATCCAGTCTAGTCTGTTAAAACCAGTCCAGTCCAGTCCAGATTGGTCCAGTCCAGTTAAGTCCAGTTTAGCTTAGACTCTTTATCAAGTCTAATCCAGTCTAGTCTGTTAAAACCAGTCCAGTCTAGTCCAGATTGGTCCAGTCCAGTTAAGTCCAGTTTAGCTTAGACTCTTTATCAAGTCAAATCCAGTCTAGTCCATTAAATCCAGTCCAGTTCATTTTGGTCCAGTCCAATTAAGTCAAGGTGAGCCCAGTTCAGTCTAGACCCTTTACCCGGTCAAATACAGTTCGGTGTATTGAAAAACAGTCCAGTCCAGTTAAGTCCAGTTTAATTTAGACCCTTTATCAAATCTAATCCAGTCTAGTCCATTAAAACCAGTTCAGTCCAGTCCAGTACAGTTGTGCCCAGTCCACTTTAGACCCTATACCAAGTCAAGTCCAGTTCAGTCCATTAAAACCAGTCCAGTCTTTCTTTGTACCAGAAGTCATAATGTGCTGATGGTGGTCGTCACCTGTGCGTTCTCACCTGTTCGTCAGTGACTCTCTCGTTGATCTTCATCCTCAGGTGTTTTCCTCTTCGTCACTCTCGCCTCCATCTCTGCTCTGCTGCTCGGCTCGCTCATCGTCATCACGCTAAGACGTAACCGTCTGACCCGCCAGGCCTCCATCACCAGGTAACACACACACACCTGCTCAAGTCACTTCCTGTTACTAACGCCATGGTAACGCCCCCTAGAGGCTGTACCTAATAAAACAACACATCCTGATTATCACATAAATATCTGTCTGCCCCCTCCCTCAGTGATAAAGAGGAGCTCCTTCATGACGACTCGTCCTCTCTGGAGTCTCTGAGCGTCCCACAGAGTCCTGAACCCACCCAGGCCTGAGAGTGACATCACAGCGGTGACATCACAGCGGTGACATCACAGAACTCTGTTTTATGAAGGAGTTTTTGCCTGTTTTTTTCTTTTTTTGTTCGCAGCTTAATCATCATTTCTGGGTTTTTAAAGTTTTTTTTCCTCACTGTTTGACTTTTATTTTGTTGATTTAAGTGCGTATCATTATCCTGTCTGACATCAGCTGGTCACCTGAGTGTTCAGCTGTTGAAGTACTTAGCTTAGCATTAGAACAAAGGTAATCCCTGCAGAAGCACATTAGGGGAAGAAAGAAAGCTAAACTAACTGGCTGTTACTATATGTTGGGTTTTTGTGTCTAGAAACTTAAAGATAGCTCCGTTCTCTGTTCTGTGTCCTCGATCTTTTCTTTCTCATGTCCTCATTCGTTGATTGGAGGGCACATGAGAAGGAAACTTAAGGAGCTAGAAAGACGTAGTGAGAAGAAGCCAATGTGAGAATGAAAACATGACATTTAACTTTTGATGGTTCCTATTTTTTGACCTTTAACCTCTGTGGTTTAATCAAAGATGTTCAGTCTGAATAAGTAAAGAAAGTTTCTGATAAGGAAACGTGTTTGTTTGATTTCATCCATCTGTGTTCATCTAATTAAAATAATTCTAACCACCATCTTCATCTTCAGACATCATTCATTATTTGAATTATTTATTAGTATAAGTGAGCTTTTATATAAATAATAAGCTTTTAATTATTTATATTAGTAACTCATTGTTTAAATAATTAATGTATTGTTTATATGTATTAAAAATAAACATACGACTAACTTCTGCCTGTGATAAAGTGAAAGTAATTTAATTTAGGATCTTCCCAGCTCTAAACTCTACTTTTTAAATATTACAGGATAATATTTATTTATTTATTTATAGTTTTTATTATTATTATTATTATTATTATTATTATTATTATTATCATCAATTATTATTATTTCTTATTTATTTATTTATAGATTATTATTTATTGTTATTATGATTATGATTATTATCAATTATTATTTCTTTATTCATTTATAGATTATTATTTATTATTATTGTGATTATTATCAATTATTATTTCTTTATTTATTTATAGATTTTTATTATTATTATTATTATTATTATTATCAATTATTATTATTATTTCTTATTAATTTATTTATAGATTTAACATTAAAGCACGTGGAACCTAATTTTAGATAACGAGAACAGGGTTAAACCTCAGGATGAACAAACTCTTTAATCATTCCAGAGATATAACTCATCAAATATCTTTTAAATACTTTTTCATTAACAGGTGACACACAGATACCTGTGTGTGTTTGTGTAACTGTAGTTAGAAAGGATCTCATGCAGCGATACCACATCTTTATGCACTAAAATCGACACTTTTCATACTTTGTTCATATGATGTTATGTCCAAAATTGACAAGAGCTCAGTGAAATTTAACCAAACAGTTGAGATTTTCAATAAAACATATGTAGTTGGTGAATTTGTGGTAACATCTTTGATATCCTTTAAAGGAATTGTAGATATCTTGAATTGCGGTGAATTAAATATATCAGTAATTCTGATTCTGAAAAGTCAAAATGTATTTAGAAATATGTTGAATGCGAATTTTATTTGCAAATATCTGTAATTCACATTTTGGAAATCCAAAATGACGTGGTAGATGTCTTTAATGAGAAACCCCTATATTCGTGAATGGCAAAAAGTGACGTCATTTCGCCTAGTCATAATGACGTAAATATCTGAAATCAATTGTGTAAAGGCAGAATGTATTTCAGGATAAAATTGACACTTTTGATACTTTGTTCATATGATGTTATGTCCAAAATTGACAGAAGCTCGGTGTAATTTAACCAAACAGTTGAGATTTTGAATAAAACATAAGTAGTTGGTGAATCTGTGGTAACATTTTTGATATTTGCGGTGAATTAAATTTATCTGTAATTCTAATTCTGCCTGGTCAAAATATATTTAGAAATATCTTGAATGTGAATTATAAATATCTACAATTCATTTGCAAATAGCTGTAATTCACATTTTGGAAATCCAAAATGACGTAGTAGATGTCTTTAATGAGGAAGCCTCATACACATGAATGGCAAAAAGTGACGTCATTTCGCCTAGTCATAATGACGTTGTAGAAATCTGAATGATAATTGCGTAAAGGCAGAATGTATTTCAGGATATTTGAAATGTTCTTTGTGACTAGGGGAAATTCAATTACAGATCTACAGAGTTTTTTGTCACAGTTTTCCTCATATTATGAAGACCTGTCTGCTTTTATTTTGAAAGGGCCTGAGCAGAAGCGTTTCCACAGCGACTGCGCAGCTTCCGGAGGAGACAGAGCATCAGAGAAACCTGCAGCATCAGGACCAGCAGACACATCTGGACCAGGACCAGGACCAGGACCCGGGCTGAGGGGGAGACAGACGGACGCAGAGCGGGAACAGGTGGAGCGACAGACGGTCACACAGACACACAGGTGCGCCCCCACCTCCACCTCCACCTCCTCCTCCACCTCCTGCTCCTCCACCTCCTCCATCCCTGCGTGGGTCTGACTCCAGGCCGGTGCTGGGCTCCGGGCCGCGCGGGGCTCCATGGGGGACGGCATGGCGGAGGGGACCCGGGTCATCTACCACCTGGAGGACCAGGAGACCCCGTACCTGATCCGGATCAACGTGCCCGCGGAGCGCGTGACCCTGGCGGACTTCAAACAGGTGCTGAACAAACCAAACGTCAAATTCTTCTTCAAGTCCGTGGACGACGACTTCGGGTGAGTCACGTGACCCACGACGTCACACTATTATTATTATTTTTAATCATTTCTATTGTTATAACTTTTATTTTATCATATTTCATTTGTTTATTTTTTCGTAAACAGCTTTATTATTATTATTATTATCACAATTCTTGTTGTTTTATTTTATATTTATCTTATAAACAAGTTTCATATCACGACTTTAATACATTTTTTTTTACAAATATGCTTGCTTTATTTATAATTTTAATCATCATAATAATAATTATCATCGTTATTTTTATTTATTTATTATCATGTATTTAAAGATGAGTTTATTGAACCACTACAATGTTGATAAGATGATATCAATATGTCAGTGACGTTGCTGCTTTGTGTAGAAATTTGTTCATGTGTGTTTAAGATCATTACATCTTATATTGTAAATAGAGTGTGTGCTAGTGTGTGTGTGTTTGTTGGTGTAAAGATACTTAAATATATTCACATTTTGTGCAGTAAATATTGGTTTGTAGGGTTTAACATCTGTCACAGCGTCCTGATTTGAATGTGATCAGTGTTATTTTCATAAAATAATCAACAAAAACACAAAATTATTTATAATTTATGGTGTATAATCTCCATGTTTAGAGTTTTTCTGTGTGTTGTGGTTTTGTTTTACTATGAAGGTTGTTTTTAATCCACACACACAAAGTTAATCCAGATTATAGAGCAGAGCTGCTCCATGATAACGAGCCTCAAAGTCACAAACCTACAGCTGTGAGTGTGTGTGTGTGTGTGTGTGTGTGTGTGTAAGAGGGAAATGTGATTGGAAACTGCAAACAAACACACAGAGCAAATCAATACTGAGAGGATCACTGTGCTGTTGTAAAAGCCTCTTTCTCTTAATGTGTGTGTGTGTGTGTGTGTGTGTGTGTGTGTGTGTGTGTGTGTGTGTGTGTGTGTGTGTGTGTGTGTGTGTGTGTGTGTGTGTGTGTGTGTGTGTGTGTGTGTGTGTGTGTGTGTGTGTTAACAGGGTGGTCAAAGAGGAGATCAGTGATGATGACGCCAGGCTGCCGTTTGTGAATGGACGAGTCGTCTGCTGGGTCAGACACACACACACACACACACACAAACACAAACACACATATTAAGGTTACCTATGGACCCAGGTGTGTGTGTGTGTGTGTGTGTGTGACCCTCTTGTTTCTCTCTCTCTCCAGCTGGTGTCTTCAGACTCCTGTCAGGCAGACTTCAGGGGGTCAGACCTCGTGTCGTTGGCCACGCCCACCAGCCCGGCTCCGCCCCCTGTGGAGAGAACAGGTGGGATCGGAGACTCCAGACCTCCATCGTTCCAGTGAGTACCTGAAAGAGGACTGACACACCTGTGAGATCCTCTACACCTGTTACACCTGTTAGACATTAGCAGCGACACTATCATGTTTACATCACTAACGTCACTGAATTCACAACTATCTCTACCTTTAGAATGAGTTCATCAATGCTCCTTTCCTCTCAAACTTTTATTTTACTGCTCTTAATCCCCTTGAAACAGTTGTAAATAAGTTAAGTCTATATGTAGTAGAATAATTATTGAAACTGAGAGTTACAGATTTTTGTATTGCATTAAAAAATAACTACTACAACAGATATTCAGAGAGAATTTATTACAAGCTGGATTGCAAATGTGGTCACAAATTATTTTCACCTACCTTTCTAGTCAGCTGCTTGAAGCTGAACACTTTCATGTGTAAATAATAAAATTGTTAGTGTTGAGACTTATTCAGATCCTAATTAGATGAGTAAAAATTATGTATATATTTTAAATACTGGACCCCTTTGCAGAACTGTACTGTCATACAGAATTACCTTCAATTATATTTCAGAAGCAGAATCATCTTAAACCGCCTGTATGCTTGAACACACAAGGGATTCGTTTTGGTAAACTGTGCTCTTTTTGTATAAAGTAATACTAAGGCATAAAAGAGAAAATATAATTTTACATCCAGAAACTGTAGACACAAAAGAATAACGAATAGACACGAGTTATATTTTTAAAAGATATGATTATAGTGCAGTGGTGGGTAGTGCAAAGATACTGACGTTAACATGAGGTAGTTTCACAAAAGCCTATGTAGTGATAGTTGAATAGTAACAATAAATATCAATAAAAGTATGTACATTATACATTTCAGTACAGTATTTTTGCAAAGGTTACCAGCAACGTTTACACCTGTTTCCCTCTCTCTTTATAATGTATTTTATCTTTTTTAAAAGTTTCTTTTTTGGGACTTTCCACGCCTTTAATGGATAGAGGAGGAAAGTGGATGGAGGTTGAATTGTCATGCAGGATTTTATTTTATTTTAAACAAGTTCACTACACAGTAACGCCAGTGGTGCAACACCTCCAGCTCTAACTAAAGATAAAAAGCGAAAAACGGTATTAAACTTTCTGGCTCTATTTCTGCTCCTGAACTATGTTTAACGGTTGCTAAGCAACAAGGGCGAGGCTGTGTGACACCAACAGGGTCCTCTGAAGGCTGCAGACCCTAAACTGGGACACAGCTTGTGTTTGCTCAAAGCCGACACAGTGTGGTGTTTGATGCAGCGCCCCCTAGTGGCAGGAAGTGTGTATCATGGTGATTCTCTGTTTTTTCTTCAGTGCTGCTGCTGTGAACTCTCAGCACGAGGGGTCAGAGGTCAAACCTGTCACTTCACCACCTCACAGGAGAAACAGTCAGCCAGGTAAGAACGGTTCTCTCAGGTGTGTTTGTTTTTGTTTGTTTGTTTGTTTGTTTCCATCTCTGGCCTCTGATTGGCTGCTCTCTCTCTCTCTTTGCAGGTGTGAACGGCCACGCCCATAAACACACTCGCCAGAACGGGGCGGAGCCAGCAGGTGGAGGTGACAGCTCGTCGACGCAGCAGAGCAGCCAATTAGAGACGACGAGCTTCTGTTCGTCTGAGGAAGACTCGGGAGGAAGGTCAGAAACACACACACACACACACACACACACACACACGTCTGCATGAAAACAGCAGACTGCTCCTTTAAACCTCAGAGTCATGTGACTGTAACATCAGCAGCAGCTCTCTCTCTGATTGGTCAGCGTGAGTATGACAGGCTCACCTGCCCTCAGGTCGTCTTCTTCTGCTCTAGTAAACCTGTTCATGCTGTGGTTTCCTCCTCGTGCTGTGATTGGCCGCTGCAGGTCATGTGACCCGGAGGCGGCTCAGTGTGTATTGTGTGTGAGATAAAGAGTGTGAGCGGCTCAGTGATCAGATTCAGACTCTGATCGTCTCTGGATCTCACACTCTCCATCCCACAGATTTTACTCTCCGCTCAGACGCTGACCTGCTTTTTATTTACGGCGTTTTTATTTTTATACGGCGTGCTTTCTTTAAGGCGTGTTGTTGTTTTATTCACAGGTGAGTGTTTGAATTCTTCCAGCATTTATATGTTTGCTCCTCTAAGTTTGACTGAATGATTCAAAAAACTCTTTGTCTCAGCTTCATGAAGTTACTTACAGATTTCTGTTTTTTATCTAAATCAAAAATATTCTTATTGTGTCTTTGATCTCTGAAAAAAATCATCTGAACTTGTCCAATTCAGACTTTTCCCATTTAAAATTAATTTTTTTTTCAAGATTTTGGGATGAAAAGTGTTGTTTGTTTACTTTTTCTTTATTATTTTTTGACATGTTTACCCACAAACAGCTGCATCACTTAATCACTTTCCCCTCTGTGATGTCACTACAGGTTCAGCCAATCAACAGGCCAGAGCAGCTCCTCGCCGAAACTCATCAGGCGACAACGCCGCCGCCATCGGAAACCCAAAACTCAGCGGATGGAGAGGGTACAAGCGCACGCACACACACACACACACACACACACACACACACACACACACACACACACACACACACACACACACACACACCAAACTTATATTCCTGTCTTAAACTTTTACTCGTCTAAATTTCTGTCACTGATTTGTGTCTTCATTTTCCCTGTCTCTCTCTCTCTCTCTCTCTCTCTCTCTCTCTTACCTGTCTCTCTCTCACCTGTCTCCCTCTCTCTCTCTCTCTCTCTCTCCCCTCTCTCTCTCTCCTCCCTCTCTCTCTCTCTCTCTCACCTCTCTCTCTCTCTTACCTGTCTCTCTCTCTCCCTCTTCACACCTGTCCCTCTCTCTCTCTTACCTGTCTCTCTCGCTCTCTCTCTCTTACCTGTCTCTCTCTCTCTCACCTGTCTCCCTGTTTCTCCCTCTCTCTCCCTCTCACCTGTCTCTCTCACCTGTCTCTCTCTCTCTCTCTCTTACCTCTCTCTCTCTCTCTCTCTCTCCTCTCTCTCTCTCTCTCTCTCTCTCTCTCTCTCTCTCTTACCTCTCTCTCTCTCTCTCTCTCTCACCTGTCTCTCTTTTACCTGTCTCTCTCTCTCCCTCTTCACACCTGTCCCTCTCTCTCTCTTACCTCTCTCTCTCGCTCTCTCTCTCTTACCTGTCTCTCTCTCTCTCTATCTCTCTCTCACCTGTCTCCCTGTTTCTCCCTCTCTCTCCCTCTCACCTGTCTCTCTCACCTGTCTCTCTCTCTCTCTCTCTTACCTCTCTCTCTCTCTCCCTCTCACCTGTCTCTCTCTCTCTCTCTCTCTCTCCCTCTCTCTCTCTCTCTCTCTCTCACCTGTTTCTCTGTGTCAGTCGGTGTCTTTCAGCAGTGTCACTGACTCCACCATGTCGCTAAACGTCATCACTGTCACTCTGAACATGGGTGAGTATTTGAAGAGCAGGAACTTTTAAAAACTTTTAAACCTGAGAGGAAAGTTTCTGCTGCTGAACCTGAACCTGGTACTAAACGCCAACAACAAACATGAACCTGATCCAACAGCTACAGACGCCTACAGACATCATCACTACTACGTTTACATGTACACCATATTCCTGTATTAATCAGAATAATGACAATATTCTGATTGCGTAGGAGTCATGTAAACACCTTATTCATATGCCTGTATTAACCTGAATATTGGGTCATGTAAACGCATTAATCTGAATATGCTCCAGAGTAAACTGCGTTTAAGGATGTTTTCCTTCTGCGCATGTTCAAAACGGCGAGAAGGCAAAAGTCTCTACACTTTTGGGGGTCTATGGGGCAGTGGGCGGGCCCTGACGCTCGGTTTCTGCGTGATGATTGGATGATCTGTCTGAGGGGGAATTTCTTTTTGATTGACAGCGGAATGAGCGAATCAGGGATCTTAAAGTTTTTACGTCCACTGGAGCATTTTCAAAGTCTCTTACACCGTTGTTCTGAACTGATCCGGTGGCTGAATCATCAGAAACTTTGTCTGTATCAAAAACGACTAGAAAAGAAAAGGAGGGTATAATTTACATAAAAATAAACAAACACATTTATAATGGGAAAAAATGAGCTTCCCCTTCTTGAACGACCAGCAGCTGCCACTAATGCATATATTTCACAGAATAAACCATAAACAAGCATCTCCGAGTTGGTGCGAATGTCAATACAGTGTTTAAAAAAACGCCTCTAGATGACGTCTTGTCATGATGCTACTACTACGACTGCTACGGTTTATTCAGAATATGCTGATTAACATGTAAACGGGAATATTCTGTTCTCTCAGCTCTAATGTGGAGCATGTAAACACCTTATTCAGAATATTTCCTTAATCAGAATATGGTGTGCATGTAAATGTAGTCAGTGTCTGCTCTGTTTTCATAAAATCTGAAGATAAAACAGAACAAAAACCTCTCTCTCTCTCTCTCTCTCTCTCTCTCTCTCTCTCTCTCTCTCTCTCTCAGAGCGGTATAACTTCCTCGGTATCAGTATCGTGGGTCAGAGTAACGACAGAGGAGATGGAGGGATTTATATCGGCTCCATCATGAAAGGAGGAGCAGTCGCAGCAGACGGACGCATCGAGCCTGGAGACATGTTACTACAGGTACTAAAAAAAGTTTAAAAAACTTTAAACTGTCAGGGTGGTGCAACCGTAACATTAGACTTTTATTTTAAAGTGAAGAGAATAAAACAGGAAACAGGAAACTGCATCAGCCAGAGGAGCCCAAATGACATTTGTGACCAAGTGGAAAAGTTTGTAGATTTCTCTGAAATACTGATAAAAAAGGTTTTTTCACTTCATTGGTGACTGGAACAATTTCCATGTCAGGTGGTACAACCAATGTAATAATGTGAAATGTTATTTTAACATCAAATTATTTATCTTATTCACAAATAAAAGAAATGAAACACACAAAATGAAAATGTATGAGTCACTACAGACACTTGAGAGATACTTGCCAATAATTTCACACAGAAAAAATAACAGGAACATATAAATATATTTTCATATATTTGGTTGAGCCACCTGACATTTTTGGGTGCTCAAATTAAAAATACTGAAAAATAATGAACCTTAAAACTTTGAAATGTTGGTCAACTACTGAAATCTGTTAGAAAACATAATTATTCACTCAGAAATATGTTTTTAGACCCTCTTTTTGTCATTGACCCACATAATACCTGTAGCACCTGTAGTTCCTGTATATCGTCCTCATTGTTCTCTTTTGTTGCAGGTGAACGACACAAACTTTGAGAACATGAGCAACGATGACGCGGTCAGAGTTCTGAGAGAGATCGTTCATAAACCAGGGTGAGAACAAACTGTTTTCCTACATTCAGAGTGATAATATTCTAATATATTCTAATGTTATTATGTTTTTCTGCAAACACAATCAAGAGAACGACCTCAAAGCTCAGAGCACAAGAGATGATGTCATAGTGGAAACGCCCACTGTTTACAAACAGCTGATGACCATATTTACCTGTCTGTCTGCAGGCCGGTGACGTTGACTGTTGCTAAATGTTGGGACCCGAGTCCTCGAGGTTGTTTCACGTTACCAAGAAGTGAGTGAACGCCACATTCAGATAATTATAACTAACAACAATAAACGTGATAATAATGAAAATGATGGGGCGCAGATGGCCTAGTGGATATGGCCGCGCACCATGAGGTTTGCCCTCGAGCGGGTGGCCCAGGTTCGATTCCTGCCTGTGGCCTGTTTCCCGCATGTCATTCCCCACTCTCTCCCCCTTTCCTACTCTATCCACTGTCCTCCTCTATCCAATTAAAGGCAGAAAAGCCCAAAAAAATACCTTTTGATGATGATGTTACTTGACCTTCAGTGACCTCAGAGTGTGTGTTACTGTGTGTGTGTTCAGTGTTTATCAGGTGTGTTTAGTTTCTGCTGCTCTGACATCATCACACTCTCACAGGTGAACCTGTCCGTCCCATCGACCCCGCCGCCTGGGTGTCACATACAGCCGCCATGACGGGGAGGCTCCTTCCACACTACGGTAAGACTCCCATCAGCCCCTCACTCACCTGTCACTCACCTGACCCGTCTGACTCCGCCCACATCCTGCTCTGTCTCAGGTGTTCTGGAGGAAAACCCGCTCACCATCCACAGTGACATCACTGCGGTCATCAGGGCGATGGCGAACAGAGAGTCAGGACTTGAGGTCAGAGACCGGATGTGGTTGAAGATCACCATCCCCAACGCTTTCATCGGTGAGACACACACACACACACACACACACACACACACACCTGAAACACCTGGACATGAACGCTGCTCTCTGTGCGGCGAGCAGGCTCAGACGTGGTCGACTGGCTCCATCGGAACGTGGAAGGTTTCACCGACCGCCGTGAAGCCAGGAAGTACGCCGGGAACCTGCTGAAGGCCGGGTACATCCGCCACACGGTGAACAAGGTGACCTTCTCTGAACAGTGCTACTACGTGTTCACCGACCTGTGCGCAGGTGAGTCACCTGAGTGACCACAGGGGTTTTAAAGAGAGAGAGAGAGAGAGAGAGAGTTTGGATTTGACCTCTGACCTCTCCTCCCTCTCAGGTCTGGGGGTGCTGTCACTGCTGGATGATGAAGATGGAGGAGGAGGAGGGGGAGGAGACTGTGACCCGTTGGCTCCGCCCCCAGGTCCTCAGCAGCCCCTGGTCTTCCCGTACCAGTACGCCGTCCCGCACCCTTACAGCTCCTCGCCACCGCTGCCCGCCGTGTCAGGAGACGGAGGAGGAGGAGGAGGGAGTCAACCCAGCGAAGGAGAGCGAGGTGCTGATGGTGATTCACACTAACACTCAGAAACCATCCCATAATGATCAGACTTCTCACAAACAAGAAGTGATAAAAAACGTCAGACTCTGATTATTAAAGGGACAGTGAGGACTTTCTGAGGGAACTTGAAAAACTCTCATATCTAGATAAATACCATAAGTAATTTTTAAATGCGTATTCCGAACTTCCTCATCAAGACTGTACAGGTCTGATTGGACAGGATAAAAGTTTCTATGGCAACACCACGCCAGCTGACGAAGTTTATCAGTGAGAAGAGAGATCTGTGTTTTTTTTTTACTTTTTTAAATGATTTCTGTGATTTATTTAGCAGGAATAGAGGAAACAGGAGATGGACTATCTGACAGAAAAGAGACAGAAGAGAAAAATAAAGATAAACATGAGAGTGATAGAGCACAGGCTAAAGGCTAAAACAAGAGCTAAAGGCTAAAACAGGAGTTAAAGGCTAAAATATGAGCTAAAGGCTAAAACAGGAGCTAAAGGCTAAAACAAGAGCTAAAGGCTAAAACAGGAGCTAAAGGCTAAAATATGAGCTAAAGGCTAAAACAGGAGCTAAAGGCTAAAACAGGAGCTAAAGGCTAAAAAAGGAGCTAAAGGCTAAAATATGAGCTAAAGGCTTAGATATGAGCCAAATGATAAAACACAGGCTATAAGCTGAAACACAAGTCAGAAGCTAAAACACAAGCTGAAGGCTAAAATATGAGCTAAAGGCCAAAACAGGAGCTAAGGGCTAAAATATGAGCTAAAGGCTAAAACAGGAGCTAAAGGCTAAAATATGAGCTAAAGGCTAAAACAAGAGCTAAAGGCTAAAACAGGAGCTAAAGGCTAAAATATGAGCTAAAGGCTAAAACAGGAGCTAAAGGCTAAAACAAGAGCTAAAGGCTAAAACAGGAGCTAAAGGCTAAAATATGAGCTAAAGGCTTAGATATGAGCCAAATGATAAAACACAGGCTATAAGCTGAAACACATGTCAGAAGCTAAAACACAAGCTAAAGGCTAAAATATGAGCTAAAGACTAAACTACAAGCAAGGGACTGAAACACTTGCTACAGGTTAAAACACAGGCTAATAACTTGAAGACAAACAAGAGCTAAAACACAAGCTAAGGCTTAAACATGAGCTAGAAGCTAAAACCGTGACTAAAGGCTTTAACACAAGCTAAAGCAAATGCACAAGCTAGAGGCTAAAACTCAAGCTGGAGTGTCTACCAATAAAATGAAGAGCCAGGTTACGTTTGCTCTGCTTGGTGAGGTTGGAGTTGGTAGATGAGACCTGGTAGGACACAACCAGGATTCACTAACGTTACATGGTAGCGCCAAATGTAGCTGGCTACTAAACTATGCTACAAACTTACAAAGTTTGCTTGTTGTTACGGTTCAAACAACAGCGCTACACAACTATTGATAAATACCTCGATGTGTTGTATCTGGGAAAAAGTTGTCTCTTACAAAGAAAAGAAGATCCAAACTTCTTTCACTTCCGTTTTTATAACAAATTCATCAGGATAAATTGTGCAAGTTCTCACAGTCACTTTAAAGAGGGGTCTTTGAGCTACATGTGAAAATAAACTGCAGTTCCCTGAGTGTCCACTAGAGACTGTGTCCAGCAGTGAGTCAGTTTCTTATAAACGTTCAGTTAAATTCATTGGCTAAACAGGAAAATTGTATCCCGCCATCTAAGCATATTTTCAATTTATAAACAATATTTGATTCAAATACAGAAAAAATGGAATTAGGAACAATCACAAACATGTGGGCGTGGCCTGTATCTGTGGGCGGGGCCTGAGGTTTGTTGTGATACTGTAAATGTTTTATCTTGACTCAAACAGGGATGAATTATTGATTTTATGTTTTGATGTGATTGACAGGAAGTCGTAGCGGCGGCTCAGACTGCAGTGACGGCCAGAAAGAGCGAGCTGGAGGCAGCCAATCAGAGCCAGCCAAACAGGAAGTGGGTTCCTCCTCTGACAAACAGCTGGCTGCAGCCTCCCCCGACTGCGACAGGAACCAACAACCTCCGACCTCCTTCCCCAAAGATCTGCCCCCGGCCCCGTCACCTGCCCGAGGACGCCATCGTGACCTCGCCACCGCCCGTCAGTCCTTCTGCCTGGCCATCGGAAACCCCGGGGATTTCTTTGTGGATGTCATGTGACCAAACGCGCCTGATATAAGAACTGAGGGGCTCTTACTTTGAAAGGATTTGTGTGTTTACAGGAAATAGAAACTGGAGTTAGTGTCATTCAGGGACGGTTCTGGTCCGGGTTTCTCTTGGATCAAACTGAGAAATAAATCTGGTGTAAATGAAGTGATGTCATGTGACCTGCTGCTGGATGAAGGTGTACCATGTGACTGTGGCCCCCCCCCCAGCAGACGCCATCGGGTCTTTGGACGGTGACTCAAAGTTTTCTCCGGGCGACATGTAGCAGTGAAGAAACCGTAAAACTGAAAAGAAATGTACATTACTCTCTCTCAAGAGATTCATATTTAATACATTCAACATGTTCATATCTCATAATGTACCAAAAATATACAGAAAACAAAGCATTAGCTCGATGCTAACGTTAATGGGAAATTGCATTGATTTGCTGGCAGTTAGCATGCATCGATGTAATTTTGGTTTTAAAAGTTTCAAAACAGAAACAAATCACAGTGACTTTTTGTAAACAATACATAAAACCAGAAAAATGTCAAAATAGGAACATACAACAAAACAAATGATGTGTCATTTTTACTTATTCTTATTTATTTACATCCAGACACATCCAAAAATCCATTGACTACTTTCATATTTATTTACTTATAAACTAAATAAATGTTGTTGACACATAAAGCTTCTTTTTGTACACAGGAAATTCACAGAAGGAATCCATAAAGAATCACATCCATAAGCAGAACTGGTAAGGACGTTGGTATCAATAAAATCCTATCAGTGAACATCTACAGGGCTGATTGTGTTGTTGTGGCACCTCCTGGTTCAGGTGTCTGATATTCTGCTCACCTGTTCTTCCTCCCGTCTTTCACAGAAGTTATTACCTGACTTTGATTCACACCTGAGCACATATTTAAAAAACTTTGATATTAGTTCCTCAGTCTGTGAGGAGTCAGAATAAAGTTATGAACCTCTCCCTCTGCTCTGTCCTCACTGCATTAAAAACTTCCTCAACAGTCGTCTGGGCTCATTTGTTTTCATTTTTGTGTTTCTATTCTCCTTATCTTAGGTAAGCGGCTACATTTAGCTCAGCTCCTCACAGCTCAGTGCTCTGAGACGTGTCAGTTTGTAATCACTTAGGACCAACACAGGATGGTCCAGAGTAGATGGTTGAGGTTGGAGTGGTTCGTCTCGTTTGCATTGGACCGAGAAGTAAAATAACTATCTGAGAGTCCAAACTTGTCTAGTGACGTCTTATTGACGACGTACACCTGTCCTTAGTTGTAATCGTGTTTGTGTAATCACTGACAAAATCCCTTTAGCTCTTGTCATGTGAATTTCTTCTCATGGGATGTATAAAGTATCTGATTTTGTCTTTTCTTGTTATGGCCTTAAGCTTGTGTTTTTGCCATTATCTCATGTTTTAGCCTTTAGCCTGTGTTTTAGTCTTTAGCCTGTGTTTCCGACTTTAGCATTTTTTTTTAACCTCAAGCTCATGTTTTAGCCTTTAGCTCCTATTTTAGCCTTTAGCTCCTGGATTAGCCTTTAACTCCTGTTTTAGCCTTAAGCTCCTGTTTTAGCTTTTAGCCCGTGTGTTAGCCTTTAGCTCCTGGATTAGCCTTTAGCTCCTGTTTTAGCCTTTAGCTCCTGTTTTAGCCTTTAGCTCCTGTTTTAGCCTTTAGCCCGTGTGTTAGCCTCTAGCTTGTGTTTTCAAATTTGGCTCCTGTTTTGGCCTCGAGCTTGTGTTTTAGCCTTTAGCCTCCGCTTTAGCCTTTAGCCTCTGTTTTAGCCTTTAGTTCATGTTTTAGCCTCTAGCTTGTGTTTTAGCCTTTAGCCTGTGCTTTAGCCTCTAGCCTGTGTTTTCACGTTTGGCTTCTGTTTCAGCCTTTAGACAGTGTTCAGGTCTTTAGCTTGAGTTTTAGCATGGGATGAACAAAATATGTTATTTTGTCTTTTCTTGTTAGAGCCTTAAGCTTCTGTTTTTGCCTTTAGCTCAGGTTATAGCCTTTAGCATGTTACTGTGCCTTTAGCCCGTGTTTTTGCCTTTATCTCATGTTTAAACCTTTAGCCTGTGTTTTGGACTTTATTGCATGTTTTAGCCTTTAGTCTGTGTTTTAGCCTTTAGCCTGTGTTTTAGCATTTATCTCATGTTTAAACCTTTAGCCCGTGTTTTGGCCTTTATCTCATGTTTTGGCCTTTAGCCTGTGTTTTAGTCTTTAGCCTGTGTTTCCGACTTTAGCCTTTTTTTTTTTTTTACCTCAAGCTCCTGTTTAAGCCTATAGCAAGATGTCTCGTGTTTGGTTCATGTTTTTCACTTTAACCTTTGTTTTTTTTCCCCTTATGTTTTAGCATTTAGCTTGTGTTTTAGCCTTTAGCTTATATCCTAGCCTCTAGCTTGTATTTCTGCCTTTAGCTTATGGTTTTACAGACCAGGACACAAAGAAATAACCTATTTCAGGGCTAATAAACTTATTTTGAGTATCTAGATATGAGACTTTTTCAAGATTGCGTAAAAAGTCCTCACTGTCCCTTTAACCTGACTGAAGCGTTATATAATGACACATCCTGTTTTTAATCGTCTGTAGTTTTGACTCGTCTGTGTTGATGTGTGTGAACTCTGAGAGGATGCAGCAGTCAGGTTTTTGATGGTTTGCTGTAGAGGAGCAGGTTTATCTGATCACAGCTGCCTCCTCCTCCTCCTCCTCCTCTGCCTCCTCCAGGAGCAGGGGCCGCGTCCCAATTCGCGCAGCCGCGTCCTTGCTCACTGTGAGCGGCCACAGTGAAGCAGCAGGAGCGGTGAATTTCTCTGGTTATAACCACATGAAGACTCGGTGTTAACCCGGGTTGTGAGGTTAAGTTTCAAGGTGAGGTGTGTGAGGAGGAGTGTGCAGAGGGAGGTGTTGGAGCGGAATGGGACGCGGCCGGGCCGGGCTGCCGTCAGCTGACTGTCTGCTTCTTCCGCCGACATCTTAGCGCCGAGAGAGCGGAGCAGCAGACGGAGCTTCACGGTCAAACGTCCTGATGGAGGGAGGCAGGAGCGGAGGGTGTCTGTGAGGCAGGCCGGGACACACAGCTTCTCTGCGGGACGGTGAGAGCGCGGAGGGTCGGTGTGTCTGTCCGTGTGTCTGTCTGCATACCTGTCTGTCTGCCTGTCTGTCTGCACTGCAGCAGCGGTGAAGTCACCGTCTGTCTGTCTGTCTGTCTGTCTGTCTGTCTGCAGCGGGGTCGTCTCCAGGTGCTGCTCTGATCCGGTCTCAGGTTTTAGGATGCAGGTTTCTGATGAGGGTCTGATCCGCTTTTATTCCGGGTCTGGTTTTCACATCTGCGCAGACAGACCGGGTCCACCTGAGGCGTTAAGGTGACTCCTCAGTCTGGATCCAGCACAGACCAGGATCAGATCCTCACCTGAGACCTGAGACCTCAGAGGACTTAGACCCTCATGTGGTCCCTGCAGTCCGGATGGAGCAGGATCAGCTGCTCAGGGACTGAGTCCAGGGTGGACTTCAGGGTGCCCCCCACCCCTTAAAAATGATGACGTGTGATATTTAATGTGTGTGTGTTTGTGTGATAACCTGCTGTGACGTTGAAGGACATCACTAGAATTAAAGGAAACACTAAACTTGAATTTTTTTCCCCTCGTTTACAGCCGGAGCTCTACAGAAGAACATTTCTGACAATTAAAATATGGGAATTTAAAAATAATTAGTTGTAATATATATATTTTGAAATCCGAGTAAGTTAGATAAATGAGATAATGAGATAATCATAAGATTTGACTTTGTTTGGTGCTATATGTATTACTGCATATATATTTTTTACACCTATATTTTACTTATTTATTTATTTATTTATTTTTGTCATTGCTCTAACTTTTTATTTTACTACAATTTTATACTTGCTTTTTGAAGTTATGTGAATTTATATTTGTAAAATTTGCACTATATTTTTGTGCAGAGCATACACACTTATAATTTAGTTCAAAAAAGAATAAAATGAAAAATTTGATCAAAAAAAAAAAAAAAAAAGATTTGACTTTGTAATATCACAATTTAGACTTTTCATCCAAAATTTTCGACTCAATTATCTTAAAATTCTGACGTTATCTCACATTTTTGGACTTTTAATCTTAATATTTTGGCTTTTCATCTCTAAGATTCTTCTTTTTATCTAAACTTTGACCTTGTTGTGTCAATCTTTTGACTTTATGATGTAAAATTCTGCATTTTTCCTTGATATTTTAAAATTTTTTCTCATAATTTTTACTATTTTTTGGACTTTGTCATCTCAGTTTTTGAACTTTCTGCCTTAACATTTTAACTTAAAACCCCATTAATTTGACTTCTTTAATCATAACGTTGATGTTTCATCCCAAAATGTTGACATTTTCTCATATTTTTGACTTTTCATTTCAATATTTTGACTTGTAAATCTAAAAAATTCTACTTTTTATCCCAAATTTGACTGTGTTCACCCACAATTTCAACTTTTCATATCATAATTTTGACTCAGTCATTTCTAAAATTTTGACTCTTTCTTAATTTTTTTTGTCTTCCAATCAAACAATTTCTATTTTTTTATCTAGTTATTTCAACTTTTTTTTTAAATGGACTTTATTATCTCACTATTTTGACTTAATCATCTCGAAATTTTGACCCTTTGATCTCAAAATTAATACTCTTTTCCTGATATTATTACTTTTTTTTAATCAAAGAATTTCTACTTTCTATCTCATAATTTGAATTTTTTTTAATATGGACTTTGTTTTTCTCAAAATCTCAATTTATTATCTCATAATTTGACTTTTTTTCCTATAATTATTACTTGATTAATTAAAAATTTTGACTCTATCATCTTAAAAATTTGACTTAATAATCTCATAGTTCTGACTCCTAATCTCAAAAATTTGATTTTAAATAGGCTTAAATAAATCTCAACTAAGCCAATTTTTCTTGTCTCCTTTTTTTAAAACTGGCAGTAATGGGCTTCCATAGATTTCTGATATTTAATAAACACTTCAATCCAAAAGAGTTTAATTTGTCTTCATCAGTTAATAATGTTTCTTCAATAATAGGTAAAATAACAATCATAATTATCTTGTTTCTGATACAATAAACATCATTAAAATGTGATGATGATGATGATGATGATGATGATGATGATCCTCCTCTTCCTCTCTCTTGATGCTGATAGGCTCTGACTGATGACATCATCATGATTGGGGGGCTCTTCATCTACAACCACAAGGGGGAGGTGTTGATCTCCAGAGTTTACCGCGATGACATCGGGTGAGTCCAGAATCCGACAACAACCAGAAAGTGAGAAACTGAAATCCTGAGATCATTATTTTAATTAAATCCATGAATCTAAACGGGTCATTTCTAAACGGGTTACTCTGTAGAAGTCTGGCCCCCCTGCTGTTCCCCTCCTGCTGACGCCTGATTGGTCGATATCGGTCTGACAGGAACCAGAGCCGTGAAATGAAACTGTGCTTCTTCGTCCTGTTTTCCTCCGTCACGTTGGCGTCTCGGTCCTGACTCTGGATTATTATTCTGTCTGTCTGAGCTGCAGCCTCACCATCACTGGGATGCAGGAAGCCTGTTGCCAGGCAACAGCAGCAAAGCAGCGAGCCCTGCAGCGCCACGGAAACCTCAGAGTGATGAGGTCATTTCAGTCCCTCTGACACTACGGCGCCACATGACGGCAGGAAATGAGACGGATTTCTGTCTCAGAGGGAGAAAACTCAGAGCAGGCGACCAGATCCTGACCCCCCCATAAAACAGGACCCCCCCCACTACCCAGAGTTCTTAGAGATCCTGCAAAAATACCCAAAGATCCTCAAAGATGATAAAGAAGCTTCACAACCAAAACATTTATTTAAAACACTCCTTCACTGTTTGACAACATTTCATATAATGGAAACATAAAAAATGTATAGGAGCCAATTTCTACCATTTAAAAAGATTAACAATAAAAAACTAGTCTTCATTGAAACTCTACTGTTTCCCATATTACATCAATATTTTGAGATAAAAATTCAAAATTACAACTTTTTATCCCGAAATTATAACGTTTCATGTCAAATTTTGACTTTATCTCACGTTTTTAACTCTTACTTTAAAACTTTTAAGTGCAAAATTTCACTGGTATCTAACAATTTGAACTGTTTAAGTACAAATTTGACTCAATATTTAAATTTTGACTTTTTTTCTCATAATTTGACTAAGTAATCTTTAAAAAAAAATGACTGCATTGTCTCACGATTCTAGTCTATTCAGAAATCTAAACATTTATCTCAAAATTTTCACGTCTTATCTAAAATGTTTCAACTTTATCTCAAAATGTTTATTTTCCATCTCAAGATTTGGACCTACAATTCGAAAAATTGTGATTTTTTTTTTACCCTATAATTTTGACTTTATTGTACGTTTTTGACTTTTTAACTCAGCAATCTAAACTTTTTTTTCTCAAAATTCAGAGTTTTATCCAAAAACTTCTATTTTTTTTATCTCAAAGTTTTGAATTTTAAGATACATTTGAAGTAATATCTCAAAAATATCAACTTTTCATTTCAAAACTTTGACTTTACGTTTTTAACGCTTACCTTAAAATTTTTAAATGCAAAATTTTCACTGTATCCAACAATTTGAACTGTTTATGTACAAATTTGACTTAATATTTAAATTTTGACTTTTATCCCATCATTTGGACTTTTTTTCTCATAATTTGACGAAATAATCTTTAAAAAAATGACTGTGTTATCTTACGATTCTATTCTATTCGGAAATCTAAACATTAATCTCGAAATTTTTACATTTTATCTAAAATGTTTCAACTTTATCTCAAAATTTTTATTTTTCATCTCAAGATTTTGACCTCTAATCCAAAAATTGTGATTTTTTTACCCCTCAATTCTGACTTTATTGTACGTTTTTGACTTTTTAACTCGGCAATCTAAACTTTTTTCCTAAAAACTTCTACTTTTTTATCTCAAAGTTTTGATTTTTAAGATACATTTGAAGTAATATCTCAAAAATATCAACTTTTCATTTCAAAATTTTGACTTTTTCTTACAATTTTGAAATTTTCATCCCAAAAATTTTACTTTAACTCAATTTTTTTTTATTTCACGATTTGACCTCTAATCTCAAAATTGTGACTTTTTGCCCCATAATTTTGATGTTTAATGTCAAATTTTGACTTTATCTCACACCTGATCTAAAAATTAAAACATTTTTAGTGCAAAATTTTCACAGTGTTGTCTAAAAAGTTGAACTGTTTATGTTAAAATGTGACTATTTTTTTCACTTTGACTTTTATCCCAACATTTTGACTTTTTTTCTCATAATTTGACTAAATAATCTTTAAAAAAATGACTGCGTTATCTTACAATTGTAGTGTTTGTAATTTCAGAAATATCAACATTTTGATGTTTTATCCGAAAAAGTTTTAACTTCATCTCAAAATCTTTAATTTTCATTTCAAGATTCTGACCCAAAATCCAAAAACTGTGAATTTTTTCTCATGATTTTCGACTTTTTAACTCAGCAATCTAAACTTTTTTTCTAAAAACTTCTATTTTTTTAATCTCAGTTTTGATTTTTAAGATACATTTGAAGTAATTTCTCAAAGTTATCAACTTTTCATTTCAAAATTTTGACTTTATCTTACAATTTTGAACTTTTCGTCCCGAAAATTTTACTTTAACTCAATTTTTTTATTTCATGAGTTGACCTCTAATCTCAAAATTGTGACTTTTTGCCCCATAATTATGACTTTATCTCACATTTTCCACTTTTTATCTCAGCAATCTCAACCTTTTTTACCTCAGAATTTGACTTTCTCTTACATTTTTGATATTGGACCAAAAACTTTTGACCTTTCACTTAAAAAAAATCAACTAAATAAAAAATAAACTCCCATTAAAGCCAAGTTTCATTTTTACTTTTTAAACTTCACAAATGGACTTTATTATAAATCATCTCCATGTGCTCAAACAAGAAGAAAAAACATATTTTTCTCTAATGCAGAATATAAATAATCCTTAAAATCTTGATGAAAGTTTATTTTATATTTTGAGGAGTTGAGAAAACGATGATGTATGCGGACGCATTAACACGAGCGTTGACGCCGTATCCCTGCAGGAGGAACGCCGTGGACGCCTTCCGGGTCAACGTGATCCACGCCCGGCAGCAGGTCCGCTCCCCGGTCACCAACATCGCCCGCACCAGCTTCTTCCACGTCAAACGCTCCAACATCTGGCTCGCCGTGGTCACCAAGCAGAACGTCAACGCCACCATGGTGTTCGAGTTCCTCTACAAGATGTGCGACGTCATGACCGCCTACTTCGGCAAGATCAGCGAGGAGAACGTCAAGAACAACTTCGTCCTCATCTACGAGCTGCTGGACGGTAAACTCACAACAGACGCAGGAAGTGCCTTTCAGAATAAAAGCAGAGCAGGTTTTTTTTTTTTTTTTGGTGTTAAACCCTCAGGTCGTCTCGCCGTCTCTCCTCCTGGACTCTTCTCGCTTCCTGTCGTATCTCTGTGGTTTTTTTAGGTTTTGATTTTTGTAAAGATGCAGAGAAAATCAAAACCTAAAGAAAATACAGCGCCGACCACGTCCTGCGCTGGAGCCTCCTCGCCGCAACACGTCTGTCGTTTCACCGTGAGTGTGTCCTGACTCTGCGTGTGTGTGTTTGCAGAGATCCTGGACTTCGGGTACCCGCAAAACTCTGAGACCGGGGCTCTGAAAACCTTCATCACCCAGCAGGGCATCAAGAGCCAGGTAGGAGTGTGTGGAGGGGCTTTTATTTTGAAATCCACCAGGAAGTGTCACTAAAAGTCTACTTATCCTCCTGTTTCCTTTTTCCTGCTCACCTGGATCATCTTGCAGCACCATGTGAGTCACACACACACACTCTCACACACGTTTGTGCTGTTTTCAAAGCAGTAGCGTGATGATAATTAAGCCCCGCCCCCTTTCGCAGACCAAAGAGGAGCAGTCTCAGATCACGAGTCAGGTGACGGGTCAGATCGGGTGGAGGAGGGAGGGGATCAAATACAGACGTAACGAACTTTTCCTGGACGTGTTGGAGAGCGTCAACCTGCTGATGTCACCGCAAGGTACCAGTCAGCCAATCAGAGAGCAGCATGATGTCACTGTTGTTGGTGAGGTTGTTGTGTCTCCCTGAGCTGGAGGAGAGGGAGGGAGACAAATGGAGTGACCACCAGAGGGCAGCAACACACAGATAATGGTGCCGATGTGTGTGTGTGTGTGTGTGTGTGTGTGTGTGTGTGTGTTCAGGCCAGGTGCTCAGCGCTCACGTGTCGGGTCGTGTGGTGATGAAGAGCTACCTGAGCGGGATGCCCGAGTGTAAATTTGGAATGAACGACAAAATCGTCATCGACAAACAGGGGAAAGGAGGAAGCTCAGAGGACGGAGGGAAGAGGTCAGAGGTCACACACACACACACACACACACACACACACACAAGGTCAAAGTTCATCAGTTTCTCCTCATTTGAAAGATTAAAGTCTCTAGTTTCAGAAAATGTCACGTTTTTATATATCGCGAAAGTCCACATCAGGATAAAAGCAGCTGAAACACTTTTTTTTTCTCTTCCATTTTTTTTGTAACCACTTTTAAAAATCAATAACTTCAAGATGCTTCATGTCAGACATAAAACATCCACCACATCACTTCTACACCTTCTCATCTACATCTTGGTGAAATTTGAGCTTTTTAGGTAAAACTTTCAGAGTTGCACTCAAACAAAACCAGCTTCATCAGAGCTCAGTGTCCTCTTTTTAGTCAGCTTTGCTCTCTTTGTGGGAAAGTTCAACAAAAATCATGAAATTATAGTTACCAGTCACAGATTGTATCTCTACATGAATATGAATAAAGACTTACAGTAGGGCTGAAAGATATATCGTTATTGTATCGGTATCGAGATATGAAAATTCAAGATATTACTATCCCAATAACGATTACGTTGAAGATATAAATCATCCAGATTTTCCCAGCTCACCCTGCATGTCAAGCTCAGACAGTCACATGATTATTGGTGACTTTCTGTTAATATTGATGCTTTAATCAATTAATCGCACTTTCCACATCCTGGTATATTTTGATATTTCTTATTTTTCTGAAAAATGCTTAGTTTTCTCTAATCCTAGAGTCATATTGTATAATATCAATATCTATATATCTGGAATTAATATTGAGGTATGAAATTTTGTCCATATCGTTCAGCCCTAACGTACAGCAATAAATCATGATATAATGATATCGCCAATGATATAAATGGCTACATCTGGCTTCATGTACAAAGTAAGGCGATTTTCTACGTTTTAGTGATTTACAGACATGTAAAAGCCAATAAACGACCCTCTAATACAGTGGTTCCCAAAGTGGGGGTCGGGACTCTTTGGGGGGTCGTGAGACATTGATAGGGGGTCGTGGAATGTGTCCCAAAATCAAAAACTATGAACAATTCATGAACATTTTATCCATTATTTTAAGAATCAAAGCAAAAATAGGGGTTAAAGATAATATAAAATTATGCAAACAGAAAATGTTTTATCTGTTTTTCACATTTCTTTGTTGAAGTTTGATGCGGTGAACTCAGCAAAGTGCACATTAGTCGGTAAATTTTCTACTGGACAGTTAAATTAAGTATCCTCAGGAGGGTTTTGTCTGTTTTTGGATTGTCCCGTTAGTGTTGTACCACAGCAGGGGGTCGCCAGTCTCTAACGCTGTTGTTTTGGGGGTCACAGGCGGAAAAGTTTGGGAACCCCTGCTCTAATCAATTAATCGCACTTTCCACATCCTGGTATATTTTGATATTTCTTATTTTTCTGAAAAATGCTTAGTTTTCTCTAATCCTAGAGTCACATTGTATAATATCAATATCTAGATATCTGGAATTAATATCGAGGTATGAAATTTTGTCCATATCGTTAGCCCTAACGTACAGTAATAAATAGGTTTCGCCAATGATATAAATGGCTACAGCTGGCTTCATGTAAAAAGTAAGGCGTTTTTCTACGTTTTAGTGATTTACAGACATGTAAAAGCCAATAAACAACCCTCTAATACAGTGTTTCCCAAAGTGGGGGTCGCGAGACATTAGTAGGGGGTCATGGAATGTGTCCCAAAATCAAAAACTATGAACAATTTTATCAATTATTGTAAGAATAAAGGCAAAAATAGGGGTTAAAGATAATATAAAATTATGCAAACAGAAAATGTTTTATCTGTTTTTCACATTTCTTTGTTGAAGTTTGATGCCGTGAACTCAGCAAAGGGCACATTAGTCGGTAAATCAAAGTATCCTCTGGGTTTTTTGTTTGTTTTTGTCCGTTTTTTGGATTGGTCCATTAGTGTTGTACCACAGCAGGGGGTCGCCAGTCCCTAACGCTGCCATTTTGGGGGTCACAGGCGGGAAAATTTGGGAACCCCTGCTCTAATAGAGCTGATACATAGGACCACTGTGTGCCATTGGTCAGTCAAGCAGGGAGCACTTGTTGTCTATCACAAGCTGTCCTGGGATGAAAACTCAACAGAAAACGATGGCGTCACTTTAGTCTTGCAGCTAGAACCCTGTTGAAAACAAAGACTTGCAGTTTTGTCAGATTGACATTGAGGAGGAAATGCTCTAAGACTGTGAAGCTGCTGTTATTGATGAGAACGGACACGACAGACAGACAAACAACGGACTTTACAGGAGAAATTTCACCACTTGGAATAATTTGATGAAACAACACTTTTGATATGTTTGAACTCTGGATTCCTCTGGTGGAAAGGAGAGAGAATATTCAGGGTACGGGCGTCAGGATGTGACGTAATGACCCCAAACAGGTTGGACGTCCACGTTGTTGTGAGCGATTCTTTCACTAATTACGTTTTGTTGATCACGACAACTGTACAGCAAAGTTAGTGACTGAAATGTGAAGAATCTAAACTTTCTAACGCTGTAAAACATTCTGATGTTTGACAGTTGGGTTATAAGAGGTTACATCTCTCTCTTTCTCTCTCTTTTTCTCGCCCTCAGTGGGAAACAGTCGATCGCCATCGATGACTGCACCTTCCATCAGTGCGTCCGACTCAGCAAGTTTGACTCTGAACGCAGCATCAGCTTCATCCCTCCAGACGGAGACTACGAGCTCATGAGGTCAGAGGTCACACACACACACACACCAGTCTGAGTGTGTGTGCCTCCTGTTTGTGTTGACCCTGTGTGTGTGTGTGTGTGTGTGTGTGTGTGCAGGTACAGGACCACCAAAGACATCATCCTGCCGTTCAGAGTCATCCCTCTGGTCAGAGAAGTCGGTCGCACCAAACTGGAGGTTAAAGTCGTCATTAAGTCCAACTTTAAGTCGTCTCTGCTCGCCCAGAAGATCGAGGTACAGCAGGAAGTCGGACTTTCAAAACTTTCACTCTTCTTAAATCAAAATGACAACAGAAACTTCCAAAAGTTTCCATCCTCTGGTGATTTTGTCCTGATAACTTTAACACAAGTCGACACAAAAAGGTTTGAATGTCTCCTAAAGGTAACCATGGTAACCATCCTCACCTGTGATCTATCTGCTTTAATCAGTGTGTGTGGATAAAAGCTCAGTGAGTTTCTGAGCTCCACTTGCAGCTTTCATCCAGTGCTGCACTGACATTTCTGGATTCTGAGTCATGAGGAAAGAAAAAGAATCGCCAAAGTTTCTGCAGGAAAAGTGAGTCCAACTGTATAAAACAGGAAAGGGATATAAAAAGATATCCAAGGAACTGAGGATGCCAATAAGCAGAGTTCAAACTCTAACTCTTTCAGCTCTAACTGCCAGGAAAATTCTTCAGGATGCAAAGAAAAACCCATGAATAACTTCATCTGAAATACTGGACTCTTTGAAAGAATGTGGTCTGGCTGTTTCAAGATGCACAATAAGGAGGCACTTGAGGAAAAATGGGCTGAAGAAAGACATTTCTACACAAATGCCACAAAGTTTCCTGCTTACAATACGCCAAACAGCACAGAGACAAGCCTCAAAACTTCTGGAACAAAGTCATTTGGAGTGATGAGAGCAAAAGTGAACTTTTTGTCCACAACCATAAACATTGTTCCATTTGGAGAGGAGTCAACAAGGCCTATGATGAAAGGTCCACCATTCCTACTGTGAAACACGGAGGTGGATCACTGATGTTTTGGGGATGTGTGAGCTACAAAGGCTCAGGAAACTTGGTCCAAACTGATGAATGAAGGATGAATGCAGCATGTTATCAGAAAATACTGGAGGAAAATTTACACTCATCAGCCCAGAAGCTGCACATGAGACGTACTTGGACATTCACACATGACAATGATCCAAAACACAAGGCCAAGTCAGAGTTTTTGGATAAAAGTTGAAATTTTGCAAAATAGAGGGGGAAAATATTCCAAAATTTTGGGATGAAAGAAAATCCAAATTTTTGAGATTACAAAAACCTCCAAAACATTGGGTTAAAAAGAAAAAATTTGACATGATTAAGTCAAAATTTTAAAAAAAAGTTGAATTTGGGGTAACTGAGTAAAAATCTGAGATATGAAGTTGGATCATGAGATTTTAAGTTCAAAATCTTGGGGAGTCAAAATAAGCAAAAAGTCAAAGTTTTAGATTAAAAGTCAAACCTCGAGAAAAGTCCAATATTTGAGAGTAAGGACAAAAAAAGTGAGGAAAAAAAAAACAATTTTGAGATGAAGTTAAAATTTTGAGATAAAAAGTTGATATTTTAGAGAGGACGTCCTATTCTTGATATTAAAAAGTGAAAAATTTCAGATGAAAAGACAACATTTGGGTCCTGCCATTGGCTACAGCAGAATAAAGTGAAGGTTCTGGAGTGGCCATCTCAGTCTCGAGATCTCAAACCTGCAGTTCATGCAAGACAGAGCAAGAATTTATAGGAACTGGAGGCTTTTTGCCAAGAAGAATGGTCAGTTTTACCATCTGAGAAAATAAAGACCCTCATCCACAACGAGCACAAAAGACTTCAAGCTGTCATTGATGTTAAAGGGGAAATACACGCTGTTAAGAACTTTTCATCAGGGTCATTCTGGAAGTTTCTGTTGTCATGATTTAAAAAGAGTAAAGAAATTCTGCCAGGCACAAAGTTCACCCCCTCCCTCCCACTTTCCCCCAGGTGAGGATCCCCACGCCCCTCAACACCAGCGGCGTTCAGCTGATCTGCATGAAGGGAAAAGCGAAGTACAAAGCCAGTGAGAACGCCATCGTGTGGAAGTGAGTGCTGCTCTAGGGCTTTTATTGTGAAGGGATCTGGTATTAATTTTGATACAAGTGTCAACATGAGGTCATAAAAGGATTAACAGCAGTGTGTGTGTGTGTGTGTGTGTGTGTGTGTGTGTGTGCAGGATAAAGCGTATGGCGGGGATGAAGGAGTCTCAGATCAGCGCAGAGATCGAGCTGCTGCCGACAAACGACAAGAAGAAGTGGGCTCGCCCGCCCATCTCCATGAACTTCGAGGTGAGAGAGCGCTCGCAGAGGAACGGTTTCCATATCAGAGTGTGTGTGTGTGTGTGTGTGTGTGACTCTCTCTCTCTCTGTCTCAGGTGCCGTTCGCCCCGTCCGGCCTGAAGGTCAGGTACCTTAAAGTCTTCGAGCCCAAGTTGAACTACAGCGATCATGACGTCATCAAATGGGTTCGTTACATCGGACGAAGCGGAATCTACGAGACGCGCTGCTGACCCCGCCCCCTCGCTTCCCCGCTGCCCTGTGACATCATCCCGTGTGTGTGCGCGTTTCTCACCGTGCCGTGATGTTGTCGTGACGCCGTAACCTTCCTGACGGGGGCGTGTCTTCGCTTTGAGCATTGTGACGCCCTCTGCTACTACATTTCCCATGATGCACTTAATGGTGTGCTGCTTAACCGGAGTCCAAAGCTGGAGGTGTGTTCAGTTACCTGTATAACTACCCAGCATGCATCAGTGTTAGCTTCAGTGTTTACAGATGTTCTGGTTATTTTACCTGTTTCTGTATCCTGATGTAAGATGTTACCTGTGTGTGTGTGTGTGTGAGTGTGTGTGTGCGCGCATCCATGATGTATCTCTTTTTTTTTAATAAAATCCCTCAGACTGACTCTGATTGGCTGTTGTTGTTTATGTATCGCTGTTATTGTTACTTTTACTTCCACAGAGCGTCTGAATACAACAATAAAAATATTTTTTATACATAAATATTTATCTGTAAGTAACTGACTGGAGAGATTAGAGAAAATATTATACCTGCATTTAGAATCTAATAATATCAGATAATAAATAAATAAATAAATAATAAAAAAAATAATAAAAATAAATAAATAAATAAATTTAAATATAAATAAAAAATAAATATAAATAAATAAATTATATAATTTATATAAATAAATATAAAAGATAAAAAATAAAATAAATCAGATAATAATAAATTATCTGTAGTAAATAGTTCCTCTCTAACTCTTTTTTTCCACAACATTTTTTAGGTTTGAAATGAGTTCTGCAGTGAAATTAACCACGTTTTTTTAAGTAAAAGACAAGAGAGAGAAAGATGGAAAAAAAACAAGAAAAAGAGAAAACTAGAACAAAAAACAAGATCCTGCAAAAATACACAAAGATCCTCAAAGACGACAAAAAAGCTTCATAACCCAGATATTTATTTAAAACACTCCTTTACTGTTTGAGGCGAAATTTTAAATGGTGTGAACATAAATCAAAATGAAAAAACTGGATTTGTTGGGATTATTTTTCACTTACCTTTGACTTCTGACCTCAAAAATTTGAATTTATTTTCTGAAAATTTTGATTTTTTTAATCTCAGAATTTCACCTTTTATTCAAAAAATCTTGGTTTGTTCATTTTCTTTTTCTCAAAGCTTCTTTTGACCTCGTTGGATTTCGTACTCAGGACATCGCTTTTAATGGCTTCAAGGTTTCTTTATTATCCATGGGGTCGGTTGGTTTTACAGTCAAATTACCCCACAGCATTAAAACGTATAATAAACAAGCAACATGAAGACATGTAAAAGAAATGTTCCCCTGCTGAGTTACTCATTGGGAAAAGCTGGATCTGTAAATATCTATAAACAAGAAATTTTGTGACTTCATTAACTCAGAAATGTTGAGTTTTCTTTCTTGAAAATGTGTTTATTTATGTGGCTGTAAGACGCCGTCCTAGTGTCTTGATTACTCCTGAAACCGTTTGTGTCTGATCTTCAAACGTGTCTCACTCACTCTGGGTCACCAGGTGGGAGCACACAGCCCAGGTGCATCATGGGTAATACAGGATGCAGAGATCTGGGGTCAGGTCGTCCCCTCGTCTTCTTCTTCCTTCTCCGTCTTTTATTTTTCTGCTCAGGGACAGAGAAAGAACAAAACATCAAATCTCAACATGTGACTTCACTTTAGTTCAGAGACACCTCGCTGGAAACCGACCAATCACAGACGAGCTCTGACACATCACACCCCCCCCGAGTTTGGGCTCTGGTTCTCATGACAACCTGCAGCCTGTAAAAACAGTCAGTGAGCTGTTTGTTTTTAGCTCCCTGTGGGAACCACTGTGTGTGTGTGTGTGTGTGTGTGTGTGTGTGTGTGTGTGTGTGTGTGTGATGGACAGATGAATGGACAGAGGTGTAATTAAATCCTCGTCCTTCACCTCCATATGAAAGTCTGTCTCCTCCTCCGTCTCTCCCGGTGGCAGGACGCTCTGAGTCCAGGACTCTGGGGCCCCTGAGGGCCGTGGGACCCCGTCCAGGAACAGTGATGCATGATGGGTAATGCTGCAGATGGTTTACCTGAGAGGACAGGTCAGAGTCATCAGTGCAAATATTAAACAACTGAGTCTCAGTTTCACTGTTTCTGTCTCCACAAAGTCTCAGTTCTATTGATTCTGTCCCCCCTCAGTCACAGTTTTATTGTTACTGTCTCAACTAAGTCTCAGTTTCACTGTTTCTTTCTGTTCTAAGTCTCAATTTCAAAATTTCTGTCTCCACTAAGTCTCAGTTTCATTGTTTCTGTCTCTAATGGGTCTAAGTTTCACTGTCTGTCTCAACTCAGACTCAATTTCATTGTTTCTTATTCCCAATAGTCTCAGTTTCACTGTTTCTGTGACTGTAGAGTCTCAGTTATTGTTTCGTTCTACACTGGGTCTCAGTTTCATTGTTGCTATCTCTACAAAGTCCCAGTTCTATTGATTCTGTCTCTCCTCAGTCACAGTTTTATTGTTACTGTCTCAACTGAGTCTCAGTTTTACTGTTTCTTTCTGTCCTAAGTCTCAATTTCAAAATTTCTGTCTCCAGTAAGTCTCAGTTTCATTGTTTCTGTCTCTAATGGGTCTAAGTTTCACTGTCTGTCTCAACTCAGGCTCAATTTCATTGTTTCTTATTCCCAATAGTCTCAGTTTCACTGTTTCTGTGGCTTAAGAGTCTCAGTTATAGTTTCGTTCTACACTGGGTCTCAGTTTCATTGTTGCTGCCTCTTCTGAGTCCTGGTTTAATTGTTGTCTGTCTCCTCATAGTCTTGGTTACATTGTTTTCTGTATCAACTGAGTCTCAGTTTTACTGTTTCTTTCTGTTCTAAGTCTCCAGTTCAAAAAATTGTCTCCACTGAGTCTCAGTTTCGCTTTTTCAGTCTCCAGTGGGTTCAAGTTTCACTGTCTCCATCGTAACTGAGTCTCAGTTTCACTGTTTCTTTCTGCTCTAAGTCTCTATTTCAAAATTTCTGTCTGAAACAGAGTCCAGTTTCATTGTTTCTGTCTCCAGAGGGTTTAAGTTTCACTGTCTGTTTCAAAAGAGGCTCAGTTTCATTGTTATTTTTCTCTCTGTTGTCTCCGTTTCACTATTTCTGTGGCTGTAGCGTCTCAGTTACTGTTTCTGTCTTGGCTGAGTCCCAGTTTCATTGTTGCTGCCTCCTCTGAGTCCTAGTTTAATTGTTTTCTGCCTCCCTACAGTCTCAGCTTCACTGTTTCTGTATCAACTGAGTTTCAGTTTCACTGATTGTTTCTGCTCTTAGTCTAACTTTCAAAATTTTGTCTCCACGGAGTCTCAGTTTCGCTGTTCCAGTCTCCCGTTGGTTAAGTTTCACTGTTTCTGTCTCAACTGAGTCTCAGTTTCAATGTTTCTTTTCCAAAGATTCTCTGTTTCTGTAGATGTTGAGTCTTAGTTACTGTTTCAGTCTCTTCTGAGTCCTAGTTTCATTGTTTTCTGCATCAACTGAGTCTCAGTTTTACTGATTTGTTCTGCTCTAAGTCTTTGTTTCAAAAGTTTCTGTCTCCACTGAGTCTCAGCTTCACTGTTTCTGTCTCCAAGGGGTCCAAGATTTATCATATCTGGGTCAGTTTGGTCTCAGTAACATTGTTATTTTTCCATCTGTGGTCTCAGTTTCCCTGTTTCAGTGGCTATAGAGTCTCAGTTATTATTTCTGCCTCCACTGAGTCTCAGTTTCACTGTTTATTTCCGCCGTGAGTGTCAGTTCCACAGTTTCTTTCAACATTTAGTCCCAGTTTCACTATTTTCTTTCAGCCCTGATTCTAGGTTTCACTGTTTCTGTCTCAACTGAGTCTCAGTTTCACTGTTTTCTGTCTCCAGTGGGTTTAAGTTTTACTGTACCTGGGTCAGTTTGGTCTCAGTTTCATTGTTGTTTTCCCCTCCTTAGTCTCAGTTTCCCTGTTTCAGTGGCAATAGAGTCTCAGTTATTGTTTCTGCCTCCACTGAGTCTCAAGTTCACAGTTTCTTTCAACAAGTAGTCCCAGTTTCACTTTTTCCTTTCAGGCCCGATTCTTAGTTTCACTGTTTCTGTCTCAACTGAGTCTCAGTTTCATTGTTTCTGTCTGCCCTGAGTCTTTCTTTCACTGTTTTTTTCCACAATGAGTCTCAGTTTCACTGTTTTTTTCCGCAATAAGTCTCAGTTTTACATTTTCAGACTATTTTGAGTCTTACTGTATTTTTTCTCCTTGTTTGAGTCTTAGTTTCACTGTATCTAAATGCTATTGCTGAAGTCAGCTGGAGTCTTGTTGTTTTAAAGCTCTGGAGCCAGATAAAAGTGATGTTTTTATCGTGAGGATAAAAAGTCTGACAGAGTGTTGGTGTCATTTGTTCAGTGTTCAGGTCCATGAAAGTCTGAGTGTTTTCACCTGTTTGGTGTTTTTACAGTTCAATGAGAAACAGATCTTTAAATCTTTGTTTTGGATTCGGTACAATCCGATACATCCTCAGGAGATCCAGAAGACCTCGGTTACCTCTGTCCTCCAGAAACTTATGATACTTAATGCACCGAGAGTGTGTGACAGTGACTCCATCACACACACATTTCACTGTTTATTTATCAGTGATGAGACGTTCGGTTAAATCCAGACAGGACGTGATGTCAGAGAGCGAGCTGTGAAAACTTCCAAACACTGACTGGACTCACTCCTCCTCTCTGCTGTGACTTTGTCTGACTTTATCTAGTTTTGGTCTGATTCACCCTCCAAAAAAATAAATAAATAAAAAAAAAGGTGAGACAGGCGTTCTTTGGGGTGAAGGTGATCAGTCAGTGATCGATGCGCCCGGTGAAGGTGATTCTGATCAGGACCCATCCCATCGATCAGCTCGTCCTGAGCTCAGGTTTCAGTCCAGGTATCGACCCCGCAGTCACAGTGAGGTCATGGCTGCAGTGCATGATGGGAGCGTGCCAGGCCGCTGAGCTGCCAACATTCAGAGCTCATTCAGCTCACAATGCAGCTCTAATGAGCGTCTGTTTAACATGCACCATCAGAAAGATGCTCTGCAGGCAGTTTGTCCCCGAGAAGGTGACCGAGTGTGAGCCGCTGATAAACCCCGACAATACAGACCATAATGAGTGTGTGTGTGTGAGTGTGTGTGTGTGAGTGTGTGTGTCACTGATGAGGCTGCTGTTATGCTTCATTCTATTTAAAGGATCAGTTCTTTCCTCATTACTCAGAAATAAACGTTCCTCTTTCAGCGTCAGCGTCCTCCAAACCATCCAACCTGGATCTGCTCCCCAGAGAGAGAGAGAGAGAGAGAGAGAGGGAGGGGGGGGGTGAGAGAAAAAGAGAGATAAAGGGAGAGATAGAGGTGAAAGAGAGGACAGAAGAAGAAGAAGATGTCTGATAGGAGCTGAGATCAAAGGTCAGAGGTCAGGATGTAAAAAGCTGAGGACCGTACAGTGAGCCCTGAGGAACTCCAGCTCTGATCACTGAGGGACACTGAGCATGTGCGGGGACGTGATGGCACATTATGAGCTGAGATGGCATGTCATATGAAAGTTCTGCCGCCCCCTGGTGGAGAAAGAAGTAACTAACTTTGTCGGAGGGATAAATTCAGGTCGGACAATCTACAAAAGCCACGACACAAATACAAACACCACAACAAAAATGCAAACAGTACAAAATGATTTAATGCCATAACCGGAATACAAAAGCCACAACTTGTGTACAAGTGCCATAACACTTATAGAAATGCCACAACACCAACACAAATGCCACAACACCAATACAAGCCCAACAACAAAAATGTAAACAGTACAAATTGATTAAACGCCATAACTGGAATACATATGCCACAACAAATGTTCAAGTGCTATAACACTTATACAAATGGCACAACACCAACACAAATGCCACAACACAAATATAAAAGCCGCAAAATGCAAAATGCAAAAAAAGACAAAAAAAAACGGCACATCATGTATACAAATGCCACAACACAATAAAAATGCCATAAAATTAATTCAAATGCCATCAAACAAATACAAATGCCACAACAAGAATATAACAGCTGCATCATAAATACAAATGTCACAACCCGCTTACAAATGCCACAACTTGAATTTAAATGCCACAACATGAATACAAGTGCGTTTACACAAATACAAATGCAGTAAAATAATACAAATGCCACAACACAAATACAAAGGCCATTACATAAATATAAGTGCCATAAAATAATACAAATGCCACAACACAAATACAAAGGCCATTACATGAATATAGGTGCCGTAAAATCATACAAATGCCACAACGCAAATACAAAGGCCATTACATAAATATAAGTGCCATAAAATAATACAAATGCCACAACGCAAATACAAAGGCCATTACATGAATATAGGTGCGGTAAAATCATACAAATGCCACAACGCAAATACAAAGGCCATTACATAAATAAAAGTGCCATAAAATGATACAAATGGCACGACAAGTGAATGTTCATGTTTTGAGTTTGCTGTGGCTTTTGCAAACTGGTGAACAGGTGAACAGCTGCTGTGATGTTATTGATTGATGATGGCTCTGGCCACACCCCCTATGACGTCTCACGCCCCCAGGTCATGCCCCCACAGCAGCAGCTCAGACAGGGGGCGCTGTTTGTGTTTGGACAGATGTGGCACTGGTGCTGGGTGGTCCTACCTGTGGCCCCTGACCCTGAGGGCCCCCAGGGGCCTCACCCTGCAGCAGCTGTTTGTGTTTGTGCTGTTAGTCCATGATCACAACAGAAAGTGTGAGCAGACTGTCAGAGTAAAAGTTTTTTGTTTTCTGCTGTGACAGAGAGTTTGTGTGTGTGAGCAGCTGAAGGGTTAACCTGCTCACTCTGCCCTCTCTCTGTAAACTGACACCGCTCACACACCTGACCCCGCCCCTCCGGACCAGCCCCACTGCAGCAGCGCGCGCTGTCCGGAAACTTCCCTCAGTTTGTTCCACAGCCGAGCAGGACGCACCGGGACCCGGACTGGACCCGGACTGGACCCGGGTCAGCGCAGACCCCAGACAGAGGACACAGGCTGCAGGGACTCAGCGGGTCTGTGAGGATCCACAAACACCCGAGGAGACCTGAGATCCTCCTCATGTCACGCGCACGGACTGGCTGGTGTGTGTTGGGCTGAGGATGAGGACTGTGTAGGACCCGGTCTGACCATGGACCCCCCCTCACTGCTGCTGCTGCTGATGATGATGGTGATGAAGGTGAGCGGAGCCGCTGTGAGGCCGCAGGTAGGTGAACTACTCACTCATGTGTGTGTGCGCGCGCGTGTGTAAGCATGTGTGTGTGCGCGCGCGTGCTGAAACAAAGTGTTCCTGTACTTCAGCCTCATGTTTCCTCTCAGGTGTTTTATTCTGAAATCTTGCCTCTGCTGACTCTGACACTTTCAGGAATCAAACCAGTTTAAAGTCAGAGCAGCTCAGACAGGTAAACACAGGTAAACACACGTGACCTCATTGACCACTGGCAGTCACCTGTGTTCACCTGTCCATCACTCAGAGGAGTTTTATTCTGTTTCTGTGTGGAAAACTCCACAGGCGGCTTCTTAAAGTCCCTGTAAAGACTTTTTGAGACTTTTAAAACAGTCTCACTTTTATAGATTTAATCCAATTAATTCACCTCCCTGATTTAAAATGAGATTATCAACACCAACATGCATTTTTTCCCTACATGTTAAGTCTCAATATCTGTGGATGGGTTGGTTTTCTGTGATTTATTTAGTGGTAACAGTGTAAACAGGAAAAATGAGGTCAGAGCAGAAGAAAGATAAACAGGAGAGTGATAGAGCACGAGCTAAAGGCTAAAACATGAACCAAGCTGTTTGTCATAATAATCATTCCAATGAAATTTGACTTTACTGGGTTTTTTATCAACATTTTATTGAGCTTTTTTTTTTCTAAAGGTCTTTTTATTCTCATTTCTTAACATTATATCACAGGTCGCATAAGGACCAAAGAGAGAAAAGGAGAAAACAACAGGAAAAAGAAAGAAAAATAAAACAAAAACAGACACATATTTATAATATACAGTCAGATGATGCAGATAAAAGATACATTTTTAATAGTCAGACATTCATAAAAGGTTTGATTGAGCTTTTAAGTAAATTAATATAAAATTAGTCAGTGGGTTTAGATATTTCGAGATGTAAATAAGTAAGTTGTATTGTTTATTGTATACTGTGAGTTGTTTTGAACCTTGGGCTTGCCGTAGTTACTTACCTGTCAGTATTTTCACATTTTTGATTTTTAAGTATCCTCCACAAAAAGTTAAAGTGATCTGTTTCTGTGATGAAAGTTGAAATTGTGTTTTAAAACACAAGTTATGTTGATATATGCTAACTGCTAGCATATCAATGCAATTTCCCATATGAGTTAGCATCAAGCTAGAACAATGAATTGTTTTTGGTACATTATAATCTCTTGTGAGAGAGTAATGTACATTTATTTGTGTGTTCAGTTTAAGTTTCTTAAGTGAAACTTCAAGCAGAAAATCTTGAAAAAGAGTTTTTTCTAGAAACTGTTATTCATCTGCTAAGCTAAGCTAAGCTAGCTGCGGCAGAAAAGTGGATGTACGGTAACAACAAAATTTTTAAGATTTGATTAAGTGCTACATAAACACATTCTTCTGTTGCTTTGATTCCTGGGAAAAATTGTCTTAAAGAAAAGTAGAGTTAAAAGAAGGTCTGGTCTTGTCTTAAGTGCATTTTGTGATGGTGCTCATGGGAAATGTAGTCTTTATCCTGGTAGAACCTTTGGTGGTTTTATCCTGAAGTTGTCTGGGGTGGACTGAGGCTCAGTGTGCGAACTGAGGACAGCGAGTTAACGCCGTCAGAGGAGGTTGTTGTCAGGACACCAGCTCCACATGATCACACAGCTCTGACTGTGTTTGAGACAGGACTTTTATTTTGAAGGCTTGTCCTTGTTCCCAATGTGTCACATATTTGAAGACAGGACAGGAAGTAGTTCACTGTCAGAGGCAGTAAACAGTCTGAGTCCAGCTGAGGGTCAGGGAGAAACCAGGTTCAGTTTTTGTCGGCGCAGGATCAGAGGAGGTTCACATGTGGGGGACAGATATCTGAGGGGGGGGGGGGGGGGGGGGGGGGGGGGGGGGGGGGGGGGGGGGGGGGGTGCACATCTGGACTGAATCAGTGCTCTGCCACGTCTCAGACAGTAACAACACTCTGCTTCCTCTTCTTCTACCGTCCAAAAAACGCCCACCAGGCTCAGATCATGTTCTACTGTCTCATACTACATTACCCAGAAGCCCCCAGGACTACAGTTCTAGAGCCCAGTCCTGGAGTGAATCAGATCCTCATGGTCCCCCTTATTCTCCAAACTGGCTCATGGAGGTCAGATTATCTCCAGCTCCAATCTGTATGATCAGCCGTTTCTTACTGAAATGCACCCTGGGAGTTGTAGTTCCAACTGTTTTGTATCACTCTATCTTTAACAGGTTTGGTGCTGCAGGTAAAGTTTAAATCACCTCTACGTGATGTTATCTTGTTGCCCTCCATGTAAATGACATCATCATTTCATCGGAGCAGCTGATTGGTTGAATCTGACGTTGTGTTTTTCAGCTGAACAGCTGCAGAGCGACAGAAAAGCTTCAGGAAACACGGAGCAAACGCTACGCCATCAACCCTGTGGGTCAGAAATGGACTCATCACAACCTGACGTACAGGTAAACAAACAACCAAACAACAGAAAAATTACAGGTACCATACAGGTAACATACAGGTAAAAGAAATAGGTAACATGCAAGTAAACGAACAACTAAACAGCAGGTAAACATACAGGTAACATGCAGGGAAACAAACAACTAAACAGCAGATAAACATGCAGAAAACATACAGGTAAACAAACAACTAACCAGCAGGTAAACATACAGAAAATATACAACTAAACAAACAACCAAACAGGTACCATACAGGTAACATACAGGTAAACATACAGGTAACATGCAGGTAAACAATAGGTATCACATTAGGGAGCAAAAGGTCAATCAAAAGGTAAACAACAGGTCATAAACAGGAGAACAGGTAATACACAGGTCAACAGATGTGTAAAAAAGGTCATAAACAGGAAGCATGCAGGTGAATAAACAGACAAAAACACAGGTGAAAAAGTACTTCACAAACAGGTAACAACAGGAAGCATGCAGGTAAACAAACAGGTAAATAGACAGGTAAAAAAACAGGTAAAAAACAGGTAAAGAATAGGCAAGCAAACAAGTAACAAACAGGTAAAAAAACAGGTCGAGTACAGGTAAACAAACATGTAAGCAAACAAGTAACAAACAGGTAAAAAACAGGTAAGCAAACAAGCAACAAACAGGTGAAAAACAGGTAAGCAAACAAGTAACAAACAGGTAAATAGACAGGTCAATTACAGGTTAAAAAACAGGTAAAAAACAGGTTGAGTACAGGTAAATAACAGGTAAGCAAACAAGTAACAAACAGGTAAAAAAACAAGTCAGAAACAGGTAAACATACCGGTACATTACAGGTCAACAAACAGGTAATCACACAGGTAACAAACATGTAAACAACAAGTAAACAATCAACTTACATACAGGTTAGCAAACAGGTAATCACACAGGTAACAACCATGTAAATAACAGTTAAACCAACAGGTAACAAACAGGTAAACAAACATGTCACAAACAGGTGATAAACAGGGGAATATGCTGTTGACATACATGAAAACTTACAGCTGACAGGTAAAAAACAGGTAAATTACAGGTAATAACACAGGTAAATTACAGGTAATCACTCAGATAAACAGGTAAATTACAGGTAAACAAAATTGGTAACAAACAGGTGAAACGTGTGAACATACAGCTCACAAAAAGGTAAAAAGCCTGATGGGTAAACAGGTAACAGTCAGGTGATTATACAGGTCTCAAACATGTAAACAAACAGGTTAAAATACATGAGAACATACAGGTAAACAAACCTAAACTCACAGGTAACTTACAGTTGTCTGGTGTGTGTAAATGTGTGTGTGTAAAGGTGTGTGTGTGTAAATGTGTGTGTGGCTCTGATGTGGAGCTGATGTGTATCAGACAGGTGAGTGTGAACACAGGGATTCTGGGAGCTGCTGACATCAGCTGATTGAGGCCATTGTTCCCTGAATGCTCTCTGATTGGCTCGCTGCCAAACAGCAGGAAGTCTGGCCCTGAGCTCTGTCTCACAGGATGTGAGCGTCTGTTCAGCCTGACAGACGAAACTCAGGGGGACAAAAACGTGATTAGGGCTTTAGAGCTCACCTGTCTCACTCTCCACCTGTCTGTCTGTCTCAGGATCATAAAGTTTCCAAACACTCTGAACGTCGAGGACACGAGGAAAGCCATCAGCATCGCCTTCACTAAGTGGAGCGACGTCTCTCCTTTGACCTTCTCTGAGGTCACAGACGCCAACGCCACTGCTGACATCACCATCGGTAGGTAAATGGTGGTTAAAAGGGCGAGAGTGAGTGTTTAAGTCGTGTTGAAATCATCATGTGTTTGTGTTTGTCAGGTTTCTACACCTTTAACCACACCGACTGCTGGTGGTCTCCTCTCCACCCGTGTTTTGACGGTCTAAACGGCGAGCTGGCCCACGCCTTCCTGCCGCCGCGTGGAGAGATTCACTTCGACAACCACGAGTTCTGGATCCTGGGGAAGTCCAGGTTCAGCTGGAAACAAGGTACCAGGTGTTGTATCAGGGTGGGGGAGGTGGGGGCACAGGCAGGTGTTCGTTTACCTGACGCAGGTGTTGTCATGTGACCGTGCAGGGGTGTGGCTTAACGACCTGGTCCAGGTGGCGGCTCATGAGATCGGTCACGCTCTCGGTCTGTGGCACTCCAGAGACCCTACGGCCCTGATGCACCCGAACGCCACGTACACGGGTCAGAGGAACATTGGCCAGGACGACGTGTGGGGCATCCAGAGACTCTACGGTACGGCGTGGGCCAAGGGGGCGGGGCTAATGGGGGCGGGGTTTGCACACACCCTACTTATCATGGGTTGTTGCGCGTGAGATATATAAAATGACTTTATCACGACCATCGAGTTTAAACTGCCAGGTAAATGTTTCAGATGTCGGTGTTTCACTCTCTGCTGGTGCTCCTCTCACTCCTCACTCGTCCAGAAAAGAGGGTCTAAAAACGTATTTTTAAAAAGTTCTTTGAAAATAGATAAAAACATATTTCTGAGAGAAGAATTATGTTTTCTAACAGATTTCAGTAGTTGACCAACATTTCAAAGTTTTTAGGTTCATTATTTTTTAGTATTTTTAATTTGAGCACCCAAAAATGTCAGGTGGCGCAACCAAATATATGAAAATATATTTATATGTTCCTGTTATTTTTCTGTGTGAAATTATTGGCAAGTATCTCTCAAGTGTCTGTAGTGACTCATACATTTTCATTTTGTGTGATTCATTTCTTTTATTTGTGAATAAGATAAATAATTTGATGTTAAAATAACATTTCACATTATTACATTGGTTGTTCCACCTGACATGGAAATTGTTCCAGTCACCAATGAAGTGAAAAAACCTTTTTTATCAGTATTTCAGAGAAATCTACAAACTTTTCCACTTGGTCACAAATGTCATTTGGGCTCCTCTGGCTGATGCAGTTTCCTGTTTCCTGTTTTATTCTCTTCACTTTAAAATAAAAGTCTAATGTTACGGTTGCACCACCCTGACATTTGACAAGGTGAAAATTACGGGACAAAAGTTTTTTACATTTCTCAACAGCTTTAAAATTCTTTTTATTTGCAAAGAATGTTTTATTCAAAAAGGTTCAAGCATAAAATAATGCCACTGTATTTTTAATTTCCATTTACAATAACTGACATTCAATTTTTAGAGTTTAATTACTGTGGATACTTGTCAGGACGGTTGCACCACCTGACATTTTGGGGGTTTGAGGAACCAAAACACAAAAAAACATGTTATATTTTAATATTTTAAAGATGTGTTCAAATAACACAGGTTTCATAGAATAAAGAAATACATGTGATGAAATACTCAATTCATGAGGAAGGAAATATTGCACTCGGACACAAAAAAAGGGGACGTCACCTCATTGACCCATGTATCAGCATTTATCTGGCTCTTGTAGTTAATTGTTTTCGCCATGTATGAGGAGATTCAGCTGATTATTCTGGCTTTTATTGAACACCTTTAACTATTTTTTGCCATTTACCCACTTTTCAAGCAGATTATTTAGACTTTTATCCAGTATACTTACCTAAAGAGTTAAAGCTTTTATCCAAAACTTGTGATTGACTGTTTTAGCCAAATAACAAGTAGTTAATGTTGATTATTGTACATTTAAATGGTGATTTAGAGGTGAAATCAAAATACTGTGTATCGTGGTTTAGCCAAAAAATATCAAGATATTGGTTTTGGGCGATATCGTGCAGCTCCAGCGTGGTCACCATGGCGACCATTTCTCACCCTCTGACCTCACGTCTGTTTGGAGCTCGTGTTAAATTTGTAAATTTGTGTGTGTGTGTGTGTGTGCAGGCTGCCTGGATAAGAAGCGAGTGTGTGACCCGTGGGCTCGCCTCGGCTTCTGCGAGCGCAGGAAGACGTTCATGAAGAAGAACTGTCCTCAGCGCTGCGACCTCTGCTACGGTGAGTCAGCACGTTCACACGGCGAGCGAGTGATCGAGCGCCGCAGCCGGGACCTTCAGACAGAAACCTGATCCTCCCTCTGAGCGCTGCCTCACCTCACCCCTCCCTCTTTCCTGCCCTGCAGAGCCTCTGGAAGCCGTCTCCACGCCGACGCCGCCTCCCGCCAACGTCAAGATCAAGATGGTTCCTCGGGGGAAGGTGGTGGGTTTCCGCTGTGGAACCAAAAACCCGCGCTCGCCGCCAAAAGTCAGGTCAGCTGATCGATCCACCCGCACAGAGAAACATTAACAAAGATGGACGGGTCTGGTTTAGTGAAAACTCAGAGTTTGTTAACCCTGAGATAAGAGAAACTCTGAGTTAATCAAACCTCAAAGAAGGCAAGCTCACGTCTGTTTCACAAAAAGAGGAAAATGGGCAAGAAGTTCGGATGAAACTCAAAAAAAAGTCAGAAGGAGGGAAAAGAAATGCCCTAAAAGCCGGAAAGAGGAGTGAAAAGTGATTAGAATTAACATAAAGCAACAAAAAATTGGGAAACAACTTGGTAATTAATCAGAAGTAGGGTTGTGTCATATGGCCAAAAAACAAAAAACCTCAATATTTTTTGGCTCCATCCCGAAACACAATATGTTTCCATGTTTTGTTTCCTCCTGTAAATCACTATATTAAATGTCAAGTTCAACCCTTTAATTAATAAAATGACACCAGTATAATGATTCAAACAGATCTTTCAGTCAGATTTATTTGCAGCCAAAAGAGGAAAAAAGCAAAATCAGGTTAAGTTTAACAAACCTTTTATTCCAAAACACACCTAATATAAATACATATTTTAAGTTCCAGTAAAATATTTCATTTAGATTTATTTATCTGGCTGAAAATTTGGTAAATGAGAGTGGAAGAAACGCAACTATGAAGAAAATTACAAACTGACGTCTCAAAACATTTAACAGCAAAAATTGGTAAAATTGGCCAAAGACAAGAAAAACTGGAAGGAAGTTGGGATCAAACATATAGAAAGAAGCAAAAACAGAGTGAAAAGTTTCCAAAATGGGAAAAAAAAAGAGAAACATAAACAAAGATGGACGGGTCTGGTTTAGTGAAAACTCAGAGTTTGTTAACCTTGAGATAAGAGAAACTCTGAGTTAATCAAACCTCAAAGACAGCGAGCTCACGTCTGTTTCACAAAAAGAGGAAAATGGGCAAGAAGTTGGGATGAAACTCAAAAAATAGTCAGAAGGAGGGAAAAAATGCCCTAAAAGTGGGAAAGAGGAGTAAAAAGTGATTGAAATTAACACGAAGCACAAATGAAATTGGGGAAAAAAATCTTGGAAATCAATCAGAAGGGAGTGAAATTGGTGAAAAAAGTGACAAAAATAAGTCAAAAGTTGTCAAATTGGCCAAAGGCAACAAAAAAATGGCAAAAAAGTTGGGATGAAACAGTCACAAAGAGGTCCAAAAGTTGCAAAAACAGAGTTAAAAGTTTATGAAATGGGCAAAAAGAAAAGTCATGGGTTGTTGATCATGTTAATAGTGATTTTTAGAAAAGTCAGATCCACGTCTCTGCTTCTTGTCTGTTTCTGCAGCTGGTTTAAAGACGGTGAACAGATCCTCACTTCTGTGCCGGGGTACATCGTCATGAAGGACCGAGACCTCCGCATCGTCGCCAACGAGTTCAACGAGGGCGTCTACACGTGTCGCATCCACCGGCGAGGAGACATCGTGTCCGCAAACTCCTGGGCGATTCGTCTGAAACCAGAGCAGCCGTCGAACAGCTGAGAAAAACGAGGACGAGAGACAAAAGTGAAGTTTAACAGAGCCGATCTGTGAACTGAGGTGAAACACACTCAAGACATTTGTGGACAGACGTTCACTCTGACGTTCACTCTGGTGTAAACGTTCATTTATCGGAGCCTCAGTCGTCTCGTTCTGGAGAAACTTTCCTTTTGACCCAACGAGGTCGTGAACATTTTCAGAGTCTGATCTGTTGTAAAATAAAAAGATGCAGAGACACATCTGCTGAGGAACAAGTGGTTTCTGTTTTGTGGTTTAATCATAGTTGGAGCCCCCTCCTGTGGTCACAGTGAGTATTACAGCGCCATCCTGAGGAGACTTGTGGGAAAGATTACGGCTGAAAGATTTACAAAAATAATCTAATTGCAATTATTATTTCCTATACTGCAATTGTGATTGTTTGTGCCATTATTTCTAGTTTCCAATCTTTTATATTTCTAAACAAACTCATTGTAGAAAATGAACAGTTACATTAATTACAGCACAACAACAACAACAACCCACTACCACTACAACTGGGACTGATTTTTACACATTTAATTCACTTTTACCTTCTTTTCTCACATTTTTTCATACACTTTCCAAGTTTTATCCAAAATTTCATTATATTTTTTGCTGAATTTGGCCATTTTTCCAAAATTATTTCCACCCTCTTTCACCCATTTTTTCTGCTTTTAGACCATATGAGTCACTTTTTCTCACTCCTGTTTTAATGACACTTTCTGACCATTTTTCAAGTTTTTCCTAACTTTCAATCCCTGTCACCCATTTTTGCTGTTTTGTGACCATTATCCGAGTTTTTTCTCAATTTTCTTGCCTAAATTTGACTTTTTAACTCAGAATAACTCAATATTGGCAATATTTCCATGTCAGTAAGAACTCTTGGTCATTTGTAGTTTCAATTTTTTTCAAAAAAAAAAGTTTGGACACCCCTGATCTCCGGAAAAATATAAATAAATCTGGTATTCTGACACATTTCAGGTCAAATTAGACATTGAGATTAAATCTAATTTGAAATTAATTGTCCAGCTCTAGTTTGTGGTTGAGTTCATAAATTTTCCTGAGCGTCAAAACGACAAAAGAAACGGTGAAAAGCGAGTTCAGAGTTTGAGATAAAACCGTCTGAAAGGTGGAGAAACACCTGACACTGTTAAAGATTAACACACACACACACACACACACACACACACACACACACGGAGGCGACACACAGCGGCCCTCTTGGTAAAGAGACTTTATTTCGAGCAGGTGAAGCTGCACACAGTGCACACACACCTGTCAGCACCTCCAAAGCTTCTGATTCAAAAGACCTTCATCATCATCATCATCATCATCATCTCACACTGAGGAAGAGGAGGGGGGGGAGGGGGGAGGAGGGCGGACTATGACCCCCCCCCCTCAGCTGGACTGATAAGGTGTAATCAATGGGGGCGGGGCTAGAGCACAGGTAAACAGAGAAAGGCACACAGTGGTTGTTTACAGAAAAACGCTGAGAAGGTCGGCGAGCAGCGACACGTGGATCAACACGGCGAGCTGATAACCGGGGGTGGGCGGTAAGAGGGGGGTAGTTTGGTCGTCTGTGTGGTCTCGTCTGCAGACAGATGCCACACGCCAGGAATGTTCAGGTTGCTTCAGTTCAAAGGTGAGGGGGAGGGGGCGGGGCATATCATCCTCGCCGTTTTTAGCTGCTTCACTTCTTAGCTCCGCCCCCTTCTTCTTGGTGTCATCGTCTTACATGCCCATCCTGATGCTCTGGATGATCTGGAAGATAGCTGCACACACACAAAAAAACGACAGTCAGTGAAAGCATCACGCACAGATGGATTTAGAAAAAAAACAAAAAAAAATCATGGTGGCAGTTGTGATGTCACACTTCGCCGTTTGAGGCCGTATTGACAAAAACAAGTCGTGATGAGGTTCAGGTGTGTGTTTGCCGTGTTTATTGACTCAGTGTCTGCAGTCAGAGTGACACAGAGCGTGCTGACATGTCAACTTAAGCCCCGCCTCCAGTCCCTCTATGCTCTGACATCATCAGGGGGCGGGGCTTAGTTTTAAAAATTGTATTTACAGGTGATGAGTTAATCTTGTGATTTCATTAAAGGCTTCAAATTATTTAATATCTGAGGTGAGAGTGAGCATACACACACACACACACACACACTTCAAAGTTTGTGAGTGTGTGTGTGTGTGTGTGTGTGACATATAAACCATCAAACTAATCAGATTTATGATTTAAATGTGTGTGTTTGATGCAAAAGCGACTCACCTGATCCACAAACGACGAAGATGAAGAGAGCGAGCAGCCAGGGACCAACACCTTTGTCATCAGTCAGGCTCCTCTGTAACACACACACACACACACACACACATACAGAATAAATACATGTGTCACTTTAAATGATGATTTCTAACACAGGTAAACAGACCCAGACTGTATCAGTGTGTGTGTGTGTGAGTGGATTAGTGGATGTGTATTGTGTCTCTGATTGGACCCTGAACGCCTCTTTGACCTCTGACCCTGATTAAAAGACTCAGGTTCTGGTTTTGCTGGTTTTGATGAGTCCAGATGTTTCTGTCTGAACTTTAATTATTGATGTTTAATTTCTGTATCTTCAATTATTTCAGTCTTAAACATGAAATTATGTGTGTGTGCTCAGTTTTTTCAGCTTTCTCCATCATTTAAAGTGTGTGTGTGTGTGTGTGTGTGTGTGTGTTACTGACCGTAGACTTGGCCACGTTCCCCCTCTGTGTGATGTTCTTGCTGTGTTTCTCGTTGGCCATGCGGATTCTCTGTTTCGCCACCATCTTTCTTCTTCTTTTCTTCTCAGTTTCTGGATAAATTTTAAATTTTTCTGGAGTTTTTTTTTCTCCTCCTGCTGCTCTGATGCTTCTGCTGACGGACTGGAACATCCAAACTTTGTCTACGTACTCAAAAAGGCGAAGCCACGCCCCCGAAACTACGTCACCAACAGACCTTTCGCAGGTGAAGTGTCTGTGCGTATGAACAGAACTTCCTGTTTGCTTTTTCAAATTAAAACACTCATGTGCAGCCTTTCTGTGTTATGCTCTTTTTTTAACATTTAATGCTGTTTTAGAAAAAATATGTTGATATACATTCATTATTTATTCATACGCATTCATTTGTACGCCCTCTGTATATGAATATACTTTACTTTTACATATCAAGATATTCGTATACGTGTTTTAATGACTCTTTTCTACCCTTTGATTATAGGACCTCTTACTGCAATTTAATTAAAGCAAAGACCTTTAGAATAGATTAGAATAGAATGGATTATTTTTTCTTGATCACCCATGAGGAGAATTTCCACGTCAAAGCAGCTCACAAACATTCCAAGTGCAAAAGATGCAACAATAAAATAGAATAAAGTAGAATAAAAATGAAATACAAATAAGCTAAAAAAAATGCTGTAATAATAATGATAATTAAAATAAAAATAACAATAGTGATGATGATAAGACTTAAAAAAAGTTATTAGAAATTAGCAATTTAGAAAAAAAAATTAAAATAACACTATCTACAAAGAATGATACGTACGGAAGAGGATTAGGGCCACTGAGAAAAAAAAAAAAAATCTAAAAAAAAAAAAAAAGTCAGAATTCTGAGAAGAAAGTCAGAATTCTGACTTTTTTTGGGGGGGAATTTTTTTTTTCTCAGTGGCCCTAATCCTCTTCCGTAGATACACTACTCTTTTCAACTGCATATGTTGGATTTACTATTATTATTTTTTTTTTTTCTCATGTATGTTTTCCTCTTCCTTGTTTGAAAATGAATGCTGCACTTTAAGGGAAGATTTGGATATTTATTTGTACAACTCTGCATTTAAGACATTATATTCTACTCTATTATCAATTCTATGCTAAGAATGTAAGTCCCTGTGATGTTAAGGAGCGTAGGATGTGTAGTTTGTAGAACTCCAACATCATGCTTTTCTCCTAATTTGATTATTAAAAGATTTTTTTTGCAGTGCCAGTTTTAATTTCTTTTTTAGTACATGAATTTATTAGGATCCCAATATAGAGTTATAATTATTTTCTTTCAAATACTGTAAATCCAAATAAAACATTCTTTAAATAAAGTTGAACTTCATTCACTGTGCTGGAGATTGAGCTTTTACTTTGAAACCGGAAGTTACTTTTCTTTAAGTTGTTCGTTCGCAACTTCACGATTTTTCAAAACGAAACAATTCTTTAATTCAAAAACAAGCATTGTTATGTATTTTAGGGACGGGTTAGTGTTTATAGCTCAGATAGAATAACACTTTAATCATTTTAAACCTTTATTTTGAAGCCCTGCTCCGTTAACGGGCTGATGCTCTGCTGATGTGGCACTGGAAGCTCCGCCCCCTGATGCCTTCACGTACATCCGGGAATCTGCCTTTCTTCTTCCGGCACGTGAAACATGGCGCCCCCCATCCCGCTGTTAGCAGGTGGGTAAAATGAGATTTATTTACTCTTTATTTTAGGGTTTAAAGAATAAAAAACTTCAGTTTCAGAGTTTCAGAGCTTTTTTTTCTTTCAGCGTCATTAAACAGGAGAGAAGCTCAGAGAGAAACGTTTGTGTCGGTCAGGAAAAAAGAAAACTCCAGAAGAAATCAGTCTGAGAATTTATGCTGCAGAAATAAAAACCAGAGGAAAAGCTGTTTAAGAAATTGTCTGTTCTGACTGATACATATTCACAACTATTTAGCAATTACTGTTGTGATAAATGGTATAATAAACCTTATTTACAGAAAATTAAACCTCCTCTTTGGGTAGAAAAAGCAAAAATTCTGATTTTTTTGTGCTTATTTTTTTATCATAGGTGCATAAATTGATATATTATCACAGACATGTATTTGTCAAAGTGGCAGTATATTGTTTTGAAATCATTTAAATTTCTTTAATGGCAGGAAGATGCTATAAAATTATACAAAACATATATAATTTAACATTAATAGTCGTAATTAGGTTTACATATAAATAGCAAAGCATGAAATCATCAATGTAATTTTCAATCGATTCCATGAAAGAAAAGCAAAGTTTTAACAAAATTTTATTCACAGTGAATGAGGGTGAACATTTATGAATGAAAAAATCATTCTGTACATTTTTTTGATCTTACTGCTGTTTTAAAGTTAATTGTTGTGATTTTGTAGTATTTTAAATTTACAGAGAGGGATAGAGAGTATGTTTTTACTCTTATTTGTATCTTATTCTTATTTTTACTTGTTATTCTATAAGGCATAGACTGAATATCAGCATGTTTTTGTGTGTGTGTGTGTGTGTGTGTGTGTGTGTGTGTTTCAGTGCGTGGGTCCAGTGGCACGTCTCTGCTCTCTGGACCTCCTACCTGTGAGCCGCACCCAGCTTTTCAAAGGTAAAAAACGCTGTGACATCATCAGTGTGACATCATCATTACTGTGCAGTGTTTTAAATGAATAAAACACTAAATGTGTGTGTGTGTGTGTGTGTGTGTGTGTGTCGCAGTGACTCTAAGCCCTGCAGGTGTTTGGCCTTCAGCAGAGATGGAGCGCTGTTTGGTTGGTGTAACGGACACAGGTGAGTCTGTTGTTGTTGTTGTTGTTGTTGAGCTCTAAGCATTATTCTCTAAACAACATTTACTCCCTCTCTCTCTCTCTCTCTCTCTCTCTCTCTCTCTCTCTCTCTCTCTCTCTCTCGCTCGTCCAGTGTCTCCGTGGTGAAGTCAAACGATGGCTCTGTTGTTTCGACCTTTGACCTTCCAAAAACTTCCCTGGCCGACTTTTCTCCTCTCAGCAACGTCCTGGTTACCTGGCAACCGTACAGCAGTGAGTCATTCCTACACACAAACTGACCAATCAGCTGTTAGATACAGGCTAACTCAGGCTAACAGGAGCTAACTCAGGAAAAAACAGTAGACTTCAGATAACAAAGGTTAACGTTGACTTATTCAGGCTAACATGGACTTACTCAGGTTAACAAGATAACTCAGAGTAACTCTGGTTAACATGAAAAAATTCAGGATAACACAGGATAACATAGGTTAAAAACTACCCGTTGAGCAGTTTAACATGGAGTAACTCAGTTCAACATGGACTAACTCAGGTTAACTTGGAGTAACTCAGGTTAACATGAAACAACTCAAGTTAACATTGCAGAACTCAGGCTAACAAAGACTTACTCAGGTTAACACAACTCAGGTTAACATTGTGGAACTCAGATTAACATGAAACAACTCAGGTTAACATGGACTAACTCAGTTTAACATGGACTAACTCAGGTTAACTTGGAGTAACTCAGATTAACATGGAATAACTCAGGTTAACAAAGACTTACTCAGGTTTACACAACTCAGGTTAACGTGGACTAACTCAGGCTAACATAAAATAAATAAGGTTAACATGGAGTAACTCAGGTTAACATGGACTAACTCAGGTTAACATGGACTAACTCAGGTTAACATGGACTAACTCAGGTAAACATGGAAAAACTCAGGTTAACATGGAATAACTCAGGTTAACAAAGACTTACTCAGGCTAACATAAAATAAATAAGGTTAACATGGAAAAACTCAGGTTAACATGGACTCACTCTGTGTGTGTGTCTGTGTGTGTGTGTGTGTGTGTGTGTGTGTGTGTGTGTGTGTGTGTGTGTGTGTGTGTGTGTGTGTGTGTGTGTGTGTGTGTGTGTGTGTGTGTGTGTTGCAGAGACTCAGGACAGTTCTCAGGGAGACGCTAACCTGCAGCTGTGGGACGTTCAGAGCGGTCAGCTGATCAAAGCTCTGTATCAGAAGAAAGTGGAAGCCTGGTCAGTGACACACACACACACACACACACACACACACGCACACACACACACACACACACTGAGTGTCTGAGGTGTGTGTTAACTCTGCGCTCTGATTGGCTGAAGGTGTCCCAGCTGGTCTGAGGATGAGAAGATTTGTGTGAGAAGCGTCAACAACGAGCTGCACTTCTACGAGAACAACGACTTCAGTGAGACACACACACACACACACACACACACACACACACACACACACACACACTCCCAGCTGACTGTCATTTCTTTCAGACACCATCGCCAACAAGCTCCACATGCAGAAGGTGTCGGACTTTGAGTTGTCACCTGGAGGTCAGCCCAGTAAGGTGAGTGGCCACGCCCCCACAGCAGGAAGGGGAGGAGCTTAAACTCCTGGTCTCACCTGTACCGTCTGTTCCTCCACAGGTAGCAGTTTACGTCCCGGGGTCTAAAGGGGCCCCGTCGTTTGTGCGTCTGTATCAGTACCCGGTGCTGGGGGGTCCGACCGCCGCCCTCGCCAACAAGAGCTTCTTCAAGGCGGACAAAGTGAGCATGCAGTGGAACAAGAAAGGTGAGACGCCGCCACTGACTCAGGTCGCTCAGGTCGTTGTTGTTCTGATCCAGGTGTGATGACTCACTTCCTGTCCCACCTCCTACAGCTTCTGCAGTTCTGGTGACGGCGAGCACTGAGGTGGATAAAACGGGAGCATCGTACTACGGCGAGCAGACGCTTCATTACCTCGCTGTGAACGGAGAGACGGCGGTGGTTCAGCTGAGTGAGTGCAGAGCAGTGTGTGTGTGTTACCTGTCTGTTACCTGTTACCTGTCCTCTCACCTGTGTTTCTGCTCGTGCTCAGTGAAGAACGGTCCCATCTACGACGTGGCGTGGAGTCCGAACGCGACAGAGTTCTGCGTGGTGTACGGCTTCATGCCGGCTAAAGCCACCATCTTTAACCTCAAATGTGACCCCGTGTTCGACTTTGGAACTGGACCACGAAACGCCGCTTACTACAGGTACTGCACACCTGTCCTGTGACCTACAGGCTCCTGATTGGTCGACCTGTGGAGGCGTTTAAATGCTGAACATCAACTGAGCTTCATAAGTGATAGAAAGAAACCTGCTTGTTTAATAATAATAATAATAATAATAATAATAATAATAATACATTTTATTTAAGGGCGCCTTTCATGGCACTCAAGGTCACCTTACAAGAATAAGTGCATTAAAAGAGGACTAAAACAGATAAAAAAACAAGCAATACAATATAATGCAATATAAAACAATAAATTAAAATACAAAACAGTGCAATGGTTCTTCCTAGAGCTGAACAATTTATCATTTTCTGATCGAAAGATATCGTGATCATGTTTTCGACAAAGCTGTGATTTTTTTTTATCCTGACTGACCCAGGATTTGTTCTGTCAGCTGTTTTTCAGACGTGCGTCTTGGATGTAAAACTGTTAAGAAAGATCCTTTTTTCCTTGGTCAAGGATTTTAAAGATTGTACATGCACATTTATTTTTTAAAATTTTTAATCTTTATCTCGAACTTTTATCTTTTTGTCTCAAAAATGACTTTTTATCCCACAACTTTGCCCTTCCAGCTCAAAATTTTGTCTCTTAATCTCATATCTGACTTTTTGGCTCAAATTTTTTACTTTAACATCTCAATACTTTGACCTTTTGTTCCTAAAATTTGGCTTTTTGTTTCACAACTGCAACTATTTATCTCAAAACTTTGTCTCTTAATCTAATAACTTGGACTTTTCAGCTCAAATTTTTTCGTTTGGCAAAGTTTTGTCTTTTTATCTCAGAATTTTGACGAATATATCTCAATGTTTTGACTGTATTATCTCGAAATGTTGACATTTTGTCTCCAATTTTGACTTCTTATCTCTTGACTTTCTATGAAAAAATATATCTTTTTTCTCAATATATGACCTTATTTTTTCTTAATTTCAACTTTAATTCCTCAAAGTCTTGACCATTAAATCAAATATTAACTTTTATCATTTAAAATTTTTGTTTTAATATCTTAAAATCTTGACTATCATATCAAAATATTGACTTCTTAATGCAAAATTGTTAATAAATACATTAAGTAACAGTTCTTATCTTCAGTTTTCATCCTTGCATTTAGGGTAATAACTTTTGATGATTCAATGGTTTGATGTAATTTTCTGTCGAGAAAATTGTGAATAGAATTGAAATTGCAATATCTGACAGAAAAATCGCGACTAGATCTTTTTCTAAAATCTTTCAGCCCTCGTTCTTCCTGTTTTTAGTCCTCAGGGTCACATCCTGGTCCTCGCCGGCTTCGGGAACCTCCGGGGTCAGATGGAGGTTTGGGACGTGAAGAAATACAAACAGGTGAGGAGACGAACACACACCTGAGAGTCAGAGTCACAGCTGATTTCAGGTGTTCACTGCTCGCTCTCTGTCCCACAGGTGTCCAAACCTCAGGCTCCAGACGCCACACACTTCTCCTGGTGTCCCGATGGCGAGCACGTCGTCACGGCAACGTGTTCCCCCCGTCTGCGAGTGGGTAACGGATACAAGATCTGGCACTACACGGGCTCGGTGCTGCACAGGTGGGACGTGGAGGCGGGGTCAGAGCTGTGGGAGGTTCACTGGCAGCCGTTTCCTGTCGGCGCGTTTCCCGAAAGAGCCATCAAGTACCAGGCGGCGCCGAGCGAGCTGGGAACCACGCAGGCGGCGCCCACACAGGCGTACCGCCCTCCTGCTCTCAGACACCTGCCGGCTACAGCCAGCTCCAAACTGGTGAGAAAACACACACACACACACAATTTTCAAGACTAATCTCATGAAATTATGATAATAAAGTCATAGATTTTTAAAAATTGAGTAAAGTAAAAAAAAAACTATGAGAATTCAGAATTGAGTCGTAGATTTACAAGAATAGAGTCAGAGATTTGCAGGATTAAATTCGTAGAATTTTGAGCACAAAGTTATAAATTTATGAGATTAAAGCCACATTTATGAATATAAATGTCATAAATTTACGATAATACAGCCATAAATTTAAGGCAAGAAAATCAGAGATTTATGGGTACAACATCATTGATTTCCCATAAAAATATCATAGATTTACAAGAATAAAATTATAGTTTAACAAGAATTAAGTAGTATAATGCGTAAATATTGTCATAATTTACAAGAATGAATCCATAGATTAACAAGAATAAAGTCCTTAATCTATAAGACTAAGGTCGTAAATTTAAGGCAATAAAGTTGAACATTTTCGAGCATAAAATCATAGTTTAACAAGAAGAAAGTTGTACATTTTCAAGGATTAAGTTGCAAAGTTATGGGAAATTATTCTTAGAATTACAAGGATAAAGTCTTAAATTTACAAGAGTGAAGTTTTAATTTTACAAGTGTATAGTCATTATGAGATTAAAGTCATGTAATTATGGAGGCGCAGATGGCCGAGTGGATATGGCCGCACACCATGAGGTTCGCCTGTTTCCTGCATGTCATTCCCCACTCTCTCCCCCTTTCCAACTCTATCCACTGTTCTCCTCTATCCAATTAAAGGTAGAAAAGCCAAAAAAATATCTAAAAAAAAAAAAAAAAAAAAGTCATATAATTATGAGAATAAATTAATTGATATGCAAGAACTAATTCATATATTTGTTAGAATGAAGTCATGAAGTCGGGAGATAAATTCATGAATGAATTGCTTATTTTTTCTTGTAAATTTATGAGATTTATTGCATAATGTTACTAGTTTTTTTTCTTTTAGCATGGCCCTAATTGTGTTTTGTGCTCCTAGTTTGATGTAGATGTTGACCTGCGTGTGTGTGTGTGTGTGTGTGTGTGTGTGTGTGTGTGTGTGTGTGTTACAGCATGAGGAGGAGCCTCCTCAGAACATGCGTCCTGGTCAGGAGAAGCCTCTGTCAAAGGCGGCTCTGAAGAACCAGAAGAAACGAGAAGCGAAGAAAGCAGCCAAACAGGTGAGAGCTGACCTCAGCCAATCAGACGGCTTCATGACCCCCCCCCCCCCCCCCCCCCC